>JAJKFI010000011.1:17583544-17618695 GCA_029204185.1 Lerista edwardsae
TTGGTTGGTTGGTTGGTTGGTTGGTTGGTTGGTTGGTTGGTTGGTTGATTGATTCTGACACAGAGGGAAGGAAAGGGGGTGGAAACTGGGCAAGAGGCACTTTTCCCAGTGGTGCTCTTCTTATGTTTAGCAAGGGAGAGTAATTGTCCCTCTTCACCCCTGCGCAGTGTCTTGTCTAGTGGCTGCTGCTGGTGGTGTTCTGCATTTTTTAGATTGTAAGCCCTTTTGGGAAAAGGAGCCATTTAACTTTATTATTTGCCTGTAAACCGCTTTGTGAACTTCATGTTGAAAAGCGGTATATAAATACTTTTTGATTGATTGATTGAAGTGCAGAGCAGCTTGCTTGGTTTTTGTAAAATAACAAGCATGGGAGGGGAAATACCCATCATAGAATTAATTACATTATATCTATGGAAGGTGCCCATCCCTCACCACATTCCTGATTTGGGTCAGTTGTCCCACTTGTGCTATTTTACAAAGACACAAAAGGGCAGTTGAAACTGCACACACTAAAAGCATTTCATGTGGCCCTGAAACAACCTCCTGGCCGGGGAAGGTTTGCGGTCCCTTGCACTGCCCCCTCCCAAGTTCCTCCATTCAGCATGACTCGCAATATTTGCAGGTATGATGTTCAATAATTATTTTATATTGCATTAGTCTTCAGAAAGCCTGCTGGCTGGGAGACAAGAACCATCCAGCAAGAGCCCTGAAATGCAGCTGGTGAGGAGAAGATAATTGCAATATCCGTAATCAAATTTGTAATCTAGCACCGTGTCCATCTGCAAGCGAGTTCTATTTTAACACTGATGGCTGGTTTTTGGAAGCAGCGGAGAGCGTACAGCAGAAAAAAGGGAAATTTGATGCCCTGGATCAAATTCCACAGCAAGATGGGAGTTGCTATTGCAATATGTTAAAAGAATTGTGCAGGCAGGCATCAGTTAAGAGGGTGTTAAGCAATTTGAAGGAACACGCTCAAATGCCTTGGAACACGCTGCATCTAACTAACCAAAACTCGCGCGACAGAAAGGAAGAAGCAGAGCCGAGACCAAGAGGAAGCAGCAACCAAAGGGGGTTGCATGGCGAGTGGCCCAGGACCACACATGGGTGCCGAACACTTGCAGACAAATAAAATGCAAAGCCCTGCTCTCCAGTGACTTTCACGCTATGGAAAAACTGGCTGCTGTGGAAACCGGCCAGGGGAATCAGGGAATTGTCATGAAAAGCCCACTACCCCATACAGTGTATAGTATTGTAGCCCTAACAGGGACCACAGCCAATGGCCCAATAAGTCAAGGGAGCTGCCAGTCAAAAAGGTTTGGAGCCACCTGTCTATGGGTGGGTTCAGAGGACTGCGGCTGCTTCGGTCGCAGACGTGACTGCAGCCTGCTCCCTCCCCTCCCATGACTGCAGAAATCCTGGTTGGTCTGAATAAGTACTCTGCAATTCATTCAAACCCAAGAGCTGTGGGTTAACGTGTGTTTATTCAGTGAGACAGGAGAAGAAAACACCTTCATGAAGACACTTCAAGTTGGTTTGGGTGATTGTATAGTCTTAGTTGGACACGGCTATCTACGTGTGTGTGTGGGGGGGCGTGGTAGTATTATGACAAGAGCATGCGTTTGAAATTTACCACTACACCACTGATCAGAGCTGTTCCCGGCTCAGAGCGTGCCCAGGGGCGGGGCGATGTCACCACGCCCCCATTGCGGCCACCCCGCCCCAGTGCATCACTGGCCACGCCTCTTTGCACCCGGAATTGCTCCATTAAGGAGCTATCCGAGCAAAAGAGAGGGCGGGGAAGAAGCTCACGGGATGTTCCGCCCAGCAACATCTCGCCGCTGCCAGCGCCCATTTAATTGTGCTTGTCACCCCCTGCAGCACCCCACCTCTGCCACTGATAAGACGATAGAAACCGAACTGCTAGACAGGTGAGCATTATCACCATTCCCAAACCATGCTGCATGGTACATATTTTACAGAGCTTCAGGAAAAATCAAAGCACAACCATCTCCAAGGCAAAGCAGCAGAAAAACAATACTCCTCCTTGCACAGAGAAGAAAAGCCCTCCCTGCCATATGGTCTATCTGACACAGTTTGCCACGTGGGAACAACTGCAACCACAGCCTCCATCCGAAATTACCATTTAAAGAAGAGTAATCACTTCAATTAGAAGCCATCCAATCTGAGAGAGGCAAAGTATTAAATTAGAAACAATTCCAGATTCCCAAAACTGTGCAGAGGCCAAAAAACGTATGACTTGTTAGACACAGCAACGATATAATTAAGATTCACAGAGAACGAATCACGATCAGTGTGGGTCCACGCTGCCAACAAGCTTGAGAGAGCTGCACAAGAATTTGGGAAAAGCCAAAACACACATGCTGACAACTGCAGCCATCAGGAAACTACTAATTTTGAGCCTGCTTGGAGAAAAGCAGAAATGCTGAGCTCCCCCACAGCATGCTCCACAATCTTGGTGTAAATAGACTATTTATTCTGCACAGATTTTCACAAGCATTAAGAGTCACCGAGTTTTGCAACATCCCAGTGTTAAAGAACTCCAGTTTCTCCTGCCTGCCCCTCTCATTTCCCAGCAGGGGATAGAAGAGCCCTCACAACAGAACATGCCAGAACTCCACAATGGCACAAGCCAATATTAGTTGGTAACGCCCAATGCAATTTGAGCTCAAGGTTCTTCTTTAGGATGTAAGAAAATACAAAAGGAAAACAAACGCCCACATTTCAGATTGACACAAAAACCTTGTGGCAACTGTGAGTTGGACACATTTGTTTCTGAACAAGTTTTGGGGAACTGCAATGCACCTCAGTAGATGCATGACCTGAACTCCTCGACAGATGGGAGCATGCATGCACAGGCAGTTGTACAATGGTGAGCTTCACAGGCATAAAAGTAAAGGTTTCCCCACGACCAAATGGTCTAGTCGTGACCGACTGTAGGGGGCGGTGCTCATCTCTGTGAGAGCCAAAGAGACAGTGTTTGTCCTAGGACATGTTTCCGTGGTCATGTGGCTAACATGACTATATGCCAAGGCACACGGAACACCATTACCTTCCCACCAAAGTGGTCCCTATTTATCTACTCGCATTTTTAGGTGCTTTTGAACTCCTAGGTTGGCAGGAGCTGGGACAAGCAACGGGAGCTCACTCTGTCAAACAGTCTTGAACTGCCAACCTTCTGGTCACCAAGCTCAGCGGTTTAACCCACAGTGCCACCACACCCCTTTTCACAGGCATAGAAAAAACACACAGCAAGAACCCAAAAGCAAGAGGCAATGAAACGATGTGGATTTTGTATATTTTTAAGCTTGTTACAAGACTATACATTTCAGACTATCACACTGATGAGATACTTATGCAGTGTTTTCAAATATCTGCAACTACACTTTCCCCTCCCACAAGTGTGGTTTTCAGGGTGGTCCACAATATAATGACTTAGACCCTGCCTTTTGATTGAAATGATCCCGTCCCCAGTGCAACTGGCAGCTTGTTGCTAATAACCTCACTTTCCGAACGTGCACAGCATCTACTAACTCCATCTTGGTACCTTAGCATACATTCCTACAAGTCAGCCAGGATTTCACTCTGAAGGGGATGAGGCATGGCACCCTCTAATCAAGGTCAAGCTAATAAAAGGCCATTAATAGGAATGGAAAGCTTTAGCACTGTGGGGCATCTGTGTGTCACCTTTGGTCTTGCAAACTGGAGGCTCTTCGGGTTGGGCTCAGCTATCTCTAGTCAAGGGTCCAAAACACACACACCCCAATTTAGCATAATTCAAGAATGGGCAACCCCAGGCCCAAAACTCTAAAACACTCTCTCCATATACATACACACACCTGTAGTGGTAGACACATACACATGTGCGAGAACAGACCTGGCAAGAGGTTGGAGCAAAGCTATTTTCAGATATAACAGAGGGTTATCTCAAAATGTTAATACTTTGCAAAATACGATTCAATCCATCAGTGCCACTTAACAATGTTCCAAACTTCCACAAGCCTGAAGAAAAAGAGCACCTCCATCCTTCTACTAAATTATTGTTCCAAATCAATGTTGTCCTCTTTGTTTTCCTGTTTGCAATTTTTCTTATGGTCCATTGAGGGCAGTCACCTCAGGTGCCAGCATTTCAGGGGGTGCCCAGGTTCTTCTCCTGCTGCTGCCAGCTGGATTCAAAAAGGAGCAGGGCAAAGGAGCAAAGATGCTGCATCAGGGAGAGTAGAGTGGTGAGCCAGAGCAGCTTCACAACTCTTCTCCGCATGTCTTCTTCTGCTCCTTTCTCAAATCTCGGAAGTAGCGGGATGCCCACTGCCAGAGGGAAGCAGTGGGCATCCCCACCTCAGTCACTGGGAGGTTGTGGGCCAACCCAATTTATAGAGAGTTAAGCGGGGCCAGATGAAGGAACACTTGCCATCCTCTCTCCCTTTGGGCTCGCCACATGAATTAAACTGGCAAAGGCTGAAGCAAGGCTATAGCTGAGCTTTCCCCTTGCATACTGGACCGGAAGCTGGCACACCCACTTTCTCCAACCCAGTGGTGTCATTCAAATGATTTAGGAACAGGAACTCACTTTTGATTGGCACTTGTCAGGAACCCGGAACCAGCCACGGAGCCCATTAGGATCCAGAACGCCCGTTCTGGTCCATTCCCCCTGAATGACATCACTGCCTTTGCCCCCCTAGGAATCCGGAGTCGCTCCCTTTAACCCTCTGAGTGCCGGCCAACCAAGAAGAAAAGCTCTTTGCAGAGGAATTGGGAGGCGGGAGGAGGGAGAGTGAAGTGGGCGGAGTCAGCCCTAATTTTAACTAGTGGAACTGAGTTCCCCCGTGTTCCCCCTGCATGACATCACTGCTCCAACCCCAGGAGCTGTTTTTCCCTCAGCTCACTGTAGTTTCCAGAGAAGAAAAGGGAGTCCCTTCCCTAGACAGAACAGTTACTTTTAAAAGCCAGTAGCATGACACACACACACACACACACACACACACACACACACACACACACACACACACACACACACACACACACACACAGAGAGAGAGAGAGAGAGAGAGAGAGAGAGAGAGAGAAAGCTCTCTAGGCAGGCAGGAGGAAAAAGAAAACCTCTTACTTTCCCATCCACACCGCATAGCTTTCGGGGAGTCTCGGGATGAAGAGGATGGTGTTCCCAGAGTCCACCTCAAGGGCTCCATAGCAGTCTGCCTCTGTGACTCCAAATGTCCAGTGGAAGTAGGACTCCTAGAAGAAGATGCAAAACATTGTTTCACGGTTCACACTTCCCTCCGCCCCTTGTTCGTAAAAAGCCAACAGATATATACGTGGAAAGGTGTCAAGGCAAGACTGCACGGTCCACCAGGTGCATTTATATCTACTTCTGAAAAGGCCCCCAAAGTGGCTTACAACATTTTAAGAAGTGCAACACTGTACAATTAAAAAAATTAATAGATTTTTATGGGCTTTCAGGCCCGTGCAAGTCTCCACTGGAGTCAGCACTATAATTCCTCTGGCCTGGGCACCTCTTCTTCCCTTCGGGGCACACAGATACAACACAGTGCCTGGTAATCGGAGGAAGGGGCTGCACTCACAGTCCTCGCAGGCCTCTGCTGATCTTCATTAAGCTGGTGTTAGAAGCACCCTCTAGCCTGGGGATAAAATAAATGCAACAGGTTTCCTGATAGATTATCAGGAAGTAGCTCATCAAATAGGCAATCAAAGCCTACTGATATGTATGCCAAACCCTCAAATGGAATGCTTTGGAGTGCTAGTAATTATAGATGCTTATCATCTTGATCCTAAATAATTATTTCTGGAAGCGCACTATTTCTTCCAATGGAAGGTAGTCCCACTGCAAAAGGCAGATCAGACATTGCAGTTCATAAGCCACCTTCCCAAGGGCTCTGCCTCTTATCTTGTCCTCTGCCCGAATGAACACGCAAGGTGGATAGCTCCCTCTGCACATAAGAAGAGCCCTGCTGGATCAGGCCAAAGGCCCATTACATCTAGTCCAGCTTCCTGTATCTCACAGCAGCCCACCAGCTGCCCCAGGGAGGCATGAGACAACAAGATGCTTGCATCCTGTTGCCACTCCCTTGCACCCGGTACTCTGAAGTAGCCCACCACCTTTGTAAGGAGGTTGCACAATCCATCATTGCCACGACAGACCTTTCCTCCAGAAATCCATCCAATCCCCTCTTAAAGGCATCAAGACCAGATGCCATCACCACCTCCTGTGGCAAAGAGTTCCACAGATTAACTACCCGCTGGGTAAAAAAGTACTTCCTTTTATCTGTTTTCACTCTCCCAACCCTCAGTTTTAGCGGATGCCCCCTGGTTCTGGTGTTTTGAGAGAGGGAAAAGAACATCCCTCTATCGACTCTATCCCTTCCATGCAGGCTCCACAGGCTCCAGCATCAGCAGAAGGGGCACCACCTCAGATCTACCCAGGTGGGTTTGGGCGGTATGTATGAACCACAAGCTCCTGTGGGCATCCAGGAACAGCAGTGAATCCAAAATGAGCCCCAAGCTGTGGGCCTGTTCCTGCTGTGCTCCACTGAGAGCTGCATGGGTTTTCATTTAAGAATGCTAGTGGTCCTTGGAGCTGAAATTCCAAGTTCTCACTGCTCAGATAGACTGCTCCTACTCAGAAGACCTGCCAAATAGCAGCTCTGGCTGCAACTCCCAGTTTTCTCCATTGCCCACCAGCATTCAGTGGCTGAATACACAATTTCCAACTAGGCTGCAGCACGAACAGCTGTCATGTGCCCCAGCCTGCTACACCCTCTAAGTCTTTGAGCAATCCAATGCCTGGCTTTCCACCCATCTGCTTGAACGCAGTCCTAATCATTCCACGCTGGAGAGAAAAACATTAATTCATCCATTTTATTTTAAATGCTGTCTACAGTAACTTTGTCAGGTTTGATTTGCACTTTTTAATTGGATCATGGAAGCTCTCTGGCTTTTTCTCTGACACTGTACTTATTTATATTTAGGTTTTGAGGGGGTTTTGACTATTACGCAGTCTTTATTTTTCACCACATTTTGAGCTGCCTGCTGCCTGTTCTTTTTAACTATAATATCAACTAGCAATGACTACATGATCTTTGCTCCTGGTGTGTCCCCAGCCAGGTGCTTCTTTTGCATGCATCCCAGTCGCATTGCTGCAAGACAGATGCCACTGTGAACGGATCAGCACGCACTGGGCCCAAGGAAAGAAACCAAAATACAAATCTGATTGCTGCCTCCAACACAATGAGGAATTTCACATCCAAGCACTTGGCAGATTGGTAGCGGAACAGATTGCCGAGGGAGGTGGTGAATTCTCCCTCATGGGAGATCTTCGAGCAAAGGCTTGACAAGCACCTGCTGGAGCTGCTCTAGGAGCATTTCCTGCTACAGGCAGGGGTTGGACTAGATGACCTTTGGAGGCCCTTTCAACTTTATGAGAAATCTGTTATATTGAAAGGCACCAAATTTATACTACAAGGGACAAGAATCAGACTACTGAAAATTTTCTAATCATTAGACCACTAATATTTTAAGGTTGGTATTCCATTAGCGGGATAATAGTTCAACTCCCGACCCCCAAAAGACCAACGTGTTATTGTCATGAGAAAATCAAGCATGCTTGAGCAAGGGATTCTGCAGGCTCCTGGGCCCTCTCCTGTTGGGGAAGGACAGAGGCAGGGAACAGCAGGGAACAAATTCCCGGAGAAAGGCAGGGCAGAGGTTTCAAGGATTCCTTGGTTGTGAGAATACACTTGTCGGGTTACTCTCAGCTTCTCCTAAGAAATCCAGTGGAGGGGACACAGCCACCCACATACAAAAATAAGAGTTTCCACAGCTCCGACTCAATCCAGCACACTTGCAACTCACAAAAATAATCACCGGTTTAAAATAGGACAGAGGTTCTGTGCAAATTGAACCTCTTCTATTCTAGCTGATATTCAATTAAAAACCTGGGGGGGGGGGAGAGCGAGAGAGAGATGAAAGGCTAGCACTTGGCCTCAAACAACTATTTCAGCAAAAATGACTGTTGCTATGGCTGTGGAGATGCAGAGCTCTCAGGAAAAACAACAACACAGATTTTATCCTTGTCGGAATCATACAGATCTCAGCTTCTTTTTCCTGCAGATGCTTCTGGGTTTCACAGAAGCCTTGTTGAAGCGACTGTCCCCCATACTGCATGTCCCCAGCATGGTCACTAGAGGGAGCAGCAGTACATCCCTCCAGAAACAAATCTTCCAGCGCAGCCTGAGACCCAGCCCAGAAACCTGGACACGGACATTTCCGAAGGAATAAATGCACGGCTGGTCAAACACATGGGGCCCCTTCTGCGAGAGACAGCCGTGAGTTTTTTTTAACAACAAACATCCAAGGACCTTTTCCACTTTGTATCCCACAAGTTCCAATTCTTCCATGTGGGTTCTGAACATACGATAGAAAAACCTTGTGCGGTTGTTGAGGTGTTTGGGAGTGCTCCTGGTCTCACGGCTCTCCCTGGAGAACCAGGTGACAGCGGTGGCCAGGAGTGCATTTGCCCAGCTTCAACTGGTGTCTATCAGACTTGACCACGATGGTCCATGCCTTAGTGACTTCAAGGCTGGATTATAACACACTCTATATGAGGCTGCCCTTGAAAAGGGTTTGGAAGCTGCAATTAGTGCAGAATGCGGTGGCCCAGGTGGTTACTGGAGCTAGGCGGTTTGACTCTGTTGGATTGCTGCTTCGATGACTGCACTGGTTGCCCATTCATTTCTGGGCCCAATTCAAAGGTGCTGGCTGTTGCTGGGCTTTCCAACCGGAAGGTTGGGAGTTCAAGACTGCACGACGGAGTGAGCTCCCGTTGCTTGTCCCAGCTCCTGCCAACCTAGCAGTTCGAAAGCACCTAAATGCAAGTAGAGAAATAGGGACCACTTCGGTGGGAAGGGAACGGCGTTCCATGCGCTACGGCATAGAGTCATGCCGGCCACACGACCATGGAAGGTTGTCCTCAGACAAAAATGCCGGCTCTACAGGCTTTGAAACGGAGATGAGCACCGCCCCCTACAGTAGGTCACGACTAGACCATTCGGTTGTGGGGAAACCTTTACCTTTACTGTCCTTTTAAAGCCCTTCATGGTTTGGGTCCAGGACCACCTTCTCACATACATTCTGGTCCTCACCCCTTGGTCATCTGAGGAGACTCTCCTTCCAATGCCACCTTTATCCCAAGTTAGAAGGCTGGCAGCACAGGGGCAGGCCTTCTCCATGGTGGCACCGGAACTATGGAATTCCATTCTGGGGGAATTAAGAACCTCCCTCTCCCTCATGGCCTTTCTGCAGGGTCTGTCTGCCTCTAATGTTCTCTCTCTAAACATTCCTGTTCCATCTTGTATTTGTGTGATGTGTCTGTCGTGGTCTGTCCCCTGTGTGTGTATAATGGTTTTTTTGTATTTTGCCCTCTAATTTGTTATTGCCCCCCTTTTCATGTGTGAAATTGTTTTATTCTATTTTTGATTTTATAAAATTTTTGATTCTACATTTTTGAGTCACCTTGAGCATTTATTCTTGCAAATGGAAAGCGATGATACCATTTTCTCTCTCTCTCTCTCTCTCTCTCTCTCTCTCTCTCTCTCTGTGTGTGTGTGTGTGTGTGTGTGTAATTAAATAAATAGACTGACTCCCTGTGCAGCCTTCCTTCACCAGATCTCACCCTCTTCCTGTTTTGTGACTTTAAAGGGCAGCTGTCTCCAACACCCTTACTTGTGGCAAGCAGTGCTAGGTCTGGCTCAGTCTTTTGCTCTGGGACCTGATTGGGATGGAGAAGAGATGAGACCCTCCTTCAGGACCCCCTGTGGAACTCTTCATCAGCACTTTAATCCTCTTCCTGTCAAAGGGAGGAGGAGGAGGGTCTCACAGTTTATATTAGCTTAGGTATGCCTACTCAGACGTCAGTCCTCTTGTGTTCAAATGGGAGCTTACTTCCAGGAAGGTATGCACAGGATTGCAGCCTAAGTCACGAGGCTCACAATTTCTCACAAACAACCACTTGCATGGGTCTCCTTGCTGAAAGTGCTTCCTTCCATTGAGCAGTCCCTTTTCCTTTCCCCCACTTGGTGAGAAACTTGTCTTCCAAAATGTGGCTAAAGATAGCAGGATGTGTCTGGGGTGCTCCCCTCTTGCCTGGTACATTTGGTTTCTCCCTCCAACACATCCACCCAGAGCTTTTTGAAATGTCATTAAACATTGGGGGGGGGGGGATGCCTGCATGTGAACAGAAATGAGGTGTGTCTACCAGGGGAGCCCTTCCCTTATCTTCAGCTTCGAAGGGTAGCTGTTTCCCTTTGCACTGAAGGGGGGGGGGCGCCATGTCTACCCCTAAGTCAGTCCCATTGTGCTCAGTGGGCTTACTCCACGGAATGTGCATACAGAATGGAAGTCAAAGGGCCCTATCCGATCCAACTTTCCAGTGACAATGCGGCCACACTGCAGACCAAAGGTAGGGGAACAGATGTTCCCTTATCTTGAGGAGGCCTCCATGACTGCCCCATTACCACCACAAGACACCACCCCAAGTTGGACAGGATAGCAGCCAAAATCACATAATCCATAATCACAAGTAAATAATAGATTTACCAAATTACTCCCTCTTTAGAAGCCTTCCGGTGGAACCTTAAAACATTTCTTTTCAGACTAGCCTTCTGATTTGATTTTTTCCTGCAGGGTTTTTATTGCTGCAATATATTTTATAAGCTATATTTTATTTGTTGGCTCTCTTATTTTTATTCCTTTATTATGGAACACCCACACGCTATGCTTTCAATATTTGAGCCCATTGGGACAGGAACAAGCCCACTGTTTTCTTACTAACTGTAAATTTTATTTATTTATATAGTGCCATTAATATGTTCCTTCTTGACAAAGCTACACTACAACAGTGCTTCCCCAACTATCTGATGTGGTGGACTGGTATGTTTTTCTCTAAAGTGCCAGGGACCAGTACCATATCTGTGCATTTCTTTCCTGGAAATCCACCATGGAGTCTCAAAGAACCGGACTGGTCCATGGACCACTATGTTGAGTAACACTGCATTTCAGGAATGTGAACCATCTCCTTTAGGCAACAGTCAATTTGCTGGTACTTTGAACTTTGAGGCATCCACAATCTTTGGAACACAAGCTCTATGCAATGCAATGGACAGGTTTCATTCACAAGCAGGAAGGATTGAGAAACTGAGTAAAAGGAAAACCTTTTAGAGATTGCTTTTGTTACCACATAATACAGTATTGATTTGCCATTTTGCTAAAAAGAGGAAAAATAAAATATTTTTAATAAAACAAAAAGGGAAACAAAATTGGAGATAAAGCATTGAGTTTAAGACAGAGAGCTGATACAGAACAGGAAACAAGAGACTGAGCTACAAATCAATCCTTGGACGAGGCCTTAGGTGAGGGCCTCTCTCCCCATGTGGCTCCCAGCCTAAAATGCAGAGATTAGCAGAGATGGGAGCAAAAATGCATGGTTTTTGCTGACTCATTTTCATTCGAGTCACCTGTGTCAATGACTTGGTCACTGACTTGAGACTGACTCAGAGCCACTGACTCAGAAATGAGTCAGCAAGTCTGGGCGTGCTTCATTACTTGGATGCACCTGTGTAGTGCAGTAGACCTCATGCGGTGATCTGGAAGGTGCCACATAGTCACAGTGAAAACCAGTTGATTCCCCTTCCAACCCAAACACCACACCTGAGAAGAGGAGCAATCCTCCTCAGCCCTGTCCATCTGCTTGCTTGCTTGCTTGCCTAGGTGCGCCTGTCTCCAGCCCATAACAGTTGGGCACACCCTGCTGGATAGGGTGAAGAACAGCACACCATAGGCTGCAGCATGCAGTCCTCCTCCAACCCTGATCCTCCACAGTTACCTGGCAGGGGGAAAAAAAGACTCACTGAATGACCAGCCAGGACTAGGGTTTGTTTTTTTCCCCATTCTTCTGAGTATATTGGGGGTTGTGATGTGAATGTGGGGAGGGGGAGGTTTAGTCGCTGCTGTTCGTATGTTCATTTTTCTGCACGTGCAACCACGCTCGCTCAAGTAACAGCAAGCAGTCAGCACAGCTTTTGTTTTTTGTTTGCATAAATGAAATAGCAGTTGGAGGAGTGAAGGGCTTTCAGCAACACATTGACATAAGGGGAGTGTGAAATGACAACTCCAAGACCACCACCACCACCTAGCACCTCCCATTTTTGGATGTGTGGAGTCATGCGTGCGTGTCTAACCCGTACCACAGCTTGCTTCAAAAAAGACTCGAGTCAAAATGACTTGTGAACTTCCTCAAGGCAAGTCGTCATGGGCTCATGCTGTGACTTGTGCACGAGTCGAGTTGTGGTGGGCGGAGACTCGTGACTCAACTCAGAATCAAGATCAGTGACTCTTTCCAACTCTGGAAATTACCTTCCAAACTCTCTTGCAGGAGAATTCAAACACCAGTCTCCAAACTGGAGACCTCTGCAGCTGGGAAAATTGTCCCCAGTGCAAACGGCACTTTGCGTTCCTCCAGGGACACCGCAAATGACCCCAACTACAGCTCCCGGGATCATCACGGCCAGCCACCTATGCATGGAACACCAGGTGCACGGCTTGCTGGGGCGGCAGACCCCAGAAGTGGCTGGCCACAATGGTCCCTGGGAACTGTAGTTGGGGTTGTTCAAGGCATCCTCGGCGGGACGCAAAGTGCTGCTCACACCGGGAACAGATCAGGGGGAGACCGAATCTGGCCCACGGGCTGGAGAGTGGAGTCCCCTGAATTAGATAAAGTAAGCAAATCTGTGAAGACATTAGAGTGCCTTTGATGCTAACTGCAGTTAAAAGAATTAAAAATTCCGTTAAATCTATAGTTAAAAATGCTTATTACAGTTAAAAGAATAAAGGGAAAGGATGGACATTTCATGGCATGGGACATATTTTTGCTCAGTTCAAGGAAGTCAGCTTCACCCTACAACATAATGGAGCATTTTTAATACAACTAGGTTTTCCTTCCATTTGCTGAATTTACTACTATTTATGGATATGCACAATTATACACTCAGCCTATGGGAGGCTCTCTCAGTATTCAGATGGCTGCCTTTCTGTCAGAGAGGATTCCCAAAGGTGCTCTAAGAATATAATTTGGCTTAAATAGTTGCATACAAGCTGCTGGTGAAGAGTGGAAACATGTTCAGCTGATATACGGACTGATTTTATCATCCGATAACATTGCAATTAAGGCTCTCCAATTAAAGGAAATCTAAAGCTGTAATCCGGTGTGCATTTTCCTGTGAGTAAGCTCCCTTAAAAAGAGTAAAACTTATTTCTGAGTAATACACATAGGATTGTACCACACGTTGATCAAACAAACAAGTCTTCCTTCCTTTAAATCACATATAGTTACACAGGATGAAATTAAAGGAGAAAAAATTATGCTGTCTGTGTTTAGATGGTGCATTTTAATGTTGTTGCAGGCATCATCTTAAAAGAGGCATAACCTCCTATAAAAACTGCAGACACCGGGCACTTCTTTTTTTTCCTCACTCTGCAACAAGATGGAATGCTTCTTCCAAGATAGTGCCTGCCCTCTATAGTCTTTAATAAAACACGAATATTTTAATAAAATACAGGCCCGACCATGGGGAAGTTCCATTCTGGAACTGCTGATACTAGGGTCCTATTTGAAAAAGCTATATGGGTACTTCTGCAAAACCTATTTTAAAGAACTGCAAAAAAGCAGTTCTCTAAGTTTAAAATACAAAAAGCACAAAATTGGAGTTTCCTACCTTCATGCAGCAAAGTTGTGCCCTTTCCAAGTCTCTCAGGGCTAAAAACTAGAGCTGTTTTTAGCCCTGAGAGGCTCAGAAGCCACACTTCAGAGTTGCACAGAATGCATCGGTATAGATGTTATACCATTCAGCCACTAGATGGGGCCAAATGTAATAGAATGTAACGGATTAATTTCATTTTTAGCCGAGATTGTAGAAGATTTGCAATTGATCCATCAAATCAATTCACTAATTAAAGCAAATCCCAAGTTGCAGCCCAAGTGGAAATTCTAAAGATGATTTTAATGGTACATGAAAAGCAGAGGCTGCAATTGGTACTGCCTCATGCAATGCACCATTCATTGGTCAAATGACAAATGTTCCCATGCACAGAGCTGATGGAAAGTAGTCAGCAAGAACAGTGAAGCTATTTAGATATCCAAGGGAGTCCTCAAGCCTTAGCCTGCTTTTTAGAAAGCGCACGAGAGCAACCACTAGAAGGGTAAAAATGAGACTTCCTCACCTGGCGAAAGATGACTCCGGTATCAGTGCAGTACCTGTTTGTCTGCTCTCCACCCTGCAAGACAATGATGGATTTCTTGGACAAATCTGGTTTCGCTCTTAGTCGATCACACAAGCGGGTTCTGTTAAGTGCAAAAAGTGCTGCGGAAACTCTCAAGGTTTCATTCCCCAACCAAAAAGACGGCCTACAAAAGGAAAAAGACGTTTTAGCATATACTTGCAATATAAATGTATATATTGTTTAGTATCGTTTAGAAACCCATCATTAGCTGCTTTCAGAAAGACACAACCTAAATCATGTATGATGTGAAGAATGCGAACAGGGATAGATTTTGGAAGGGCAGTCAAATATTACATTCACCAAGATCAGTACTCCCAACGGAGCATGTAAAGTCTCAGAAATAATGTTTCTGGGCAAGGGCAAAATTGCAAAGTCCTGGTCTGTAGCTTATTTCAACCCAAAAGAACCTCCGCACCTTCCACACCAATAATATTAAGGAAGTAGCTTGGATCACAAAGAGGCTGCATCAAGATAGTTGAGGAGCATGAAGGGGGGGAGGGCAACATGTTTAGGAAGCTGCCTCAAACTGCTTGGTCTACCTATCTGAGAGCGCAATCCTAAACTGGAGTTAGGCTGGCATAAACTAAGCCAGCAAAGTTTGGCCAGCACAAGGGCCACCATAAAGCATGTTTGGACCACTCTCGGAGTCAGGGAGGATGGCTCACGTCTGTGTGCTGGCCTCTCTGAGGCCAAGAGTGGTCCAAACATTCTTTACGGTGTCCCTTGTGCTGGCCAAACTTTGCTGGCTTAGTTTATGCTGGCCTAACTCAGTTTAGGATTGCGCCCCCAGTGCTGTTGACATGACTGGCAGCAGTCCTCTAGGTTTCAAAGAATAATTTTCTCTGTCATACTTGGAGATGCCAGTGGTTGAACTGGGGACTTCCTTCATACAAAGTAGATGCTCTTCCATGAAGCTACAGACCCTCCAGCATGTCCGGAATCTGGGATTGGTGTGGTAGTCCAAGTGGGGATTTAAGGATGAGCACCATGTGGTGCAAGGGATGAGGAAAGTGAACAATTCTGGCAGTCAAGATGTTTTGAGAGAGAGAGAGAGGGACGAAATGCAGGAGGAGACGGTTGCAGTCTCTATAAGAGCAACAGATCAGCCCTGCTGGACAATCAAGACCAGCTTCTTGTATCTCACAGTGGCCCACCAGGGGCCTCTGGGAGCAAGTGAGACAACAAGATTCCTGCATCCTGTTGCCACTCCCTTGCACCATGCCTGCTGAAATAGGCTACCTTTAAAACCCAGAGGTTGCGTATCGTCATCGTGACACAAAAATCTACAACGGATTTTCCCCTGCATGAATTCGTCTAATCCCCTTTCCTAGGCATCTGCCCCGGTGCCATCACCCGCTGCTGAAAGCTGCTCCGAGCCCTGACCCGATTGTGTGGACAGTGCAGAGCAATTCTTGTCCAGTTCATTAAACTAGTAAGCCAAGGTGTGGAATGAAAAGACATGGATCCTTTGCAACGTGGAAAAGGGAGATGGGGAGTTGTTCTCTCAACAATGTCCACCTGTACTGTGCATCTTCCAGAATAAGATCTTTCAACAAAAAACAGAGTCAGTTTGTACAGTACATTCTCGCTTTGTGTGATTTTGTTTACTACATTGCGCAGTGCATTTGCCCGAGCCGTGGGGAAGGGGCACAAGATTGCATGGGGCTCTGGAGGCAGCCCACCCATCCAGCAGAAGCCGTGTTGGATTAGGGAATAGTCACGGACGAAATTGACAAGCTCTCCCAGTTACTGGAACGATTCTTCTCCTGCCTGGCCTGCAGTCACAAGCCCCCTTAAACAGTCACAAAGAGTCGCCCCACATTCTCACTTCTCAGGCGTGACCTGTTCAGGAGGGATTCCTGACTCAACTGTCTTTGTGCATCATGCACAAAGTAAGTCTTTCTGGAGGAAACAATGGTTATGCCTTCAGCTGAGCACTGTTGCTATGCTCAACTGTTGCTATGAGCGAAACGTTGTGTCTCTCAACCCACGTTGACCTGAGCCTGCTCCAGTGCAATGTTCCCTCATGTATTAATTATTATATGATTTTCTTGGAAAACTGAAAGGGCTGAAAGGTAACCTTTGCTTTATAGCTGCAAAGAGCCAACGCCAGTGCGACTTCAGCGGCAGAAGTCCAAAGGCAAGTTTCATGCAGCAAACGCAGCATAAAGGAGCTATTAATCCATATCACTTGGAGACACTTTTGCAAAGCCAAAAGGTCAAACTTCTCCAATATGCAAATACAGCCGCTAGAGCCCTGCTGGCAACTTGCTTTCAAACAGGCAAGGGCCATGTGTGTGTGTGTGTGTGTGTCTGTCTATCAGCTGATCCCACATGGGCTAAGGATTCTCTACCCCCTTCTGTCTTTGAGTGCATCAGCTTCATGCTACCACTGCCCTAGCATAAGCACAGGAGCTATGCGGCCACGGCACACAATGGGGCAAAGGGCTTCTTTTGTCAATGCTTCCATTGTAGTTCTTTTGGGGCAGTGCAGAAAAAGCCCTTTGCCCAGTGGTGTCATCTAAATGATTTAACAACAGGTACTCACTTTTGATTGGTACGTGTCGGGACCCGCCCACCAGAAGTGACGTCATAAGCCGGAAGTGAGGTCGTGGCAGGAAGTGACATGAAAAAAGCCCTTTTTGAGGCCTCAGACAATTTTAAACTGACCCAACAGTTGCAACAGTATTCCACAGCACCCCCAGAACATGTTAAGGAGGCCTGGCATCATGTTAAAGTGACACAACAGTTCCAAAACCCCAGAGCAGCTCATTTTTCAGTGGCAAGGCAAGGCAAGGCTCTGCTCGCTGCCTGCCTGGCTCTGAGAACGTGCAGGCAACTCATGCAGAAAATTCAAACATTGCAGGGGGGGGAGTCAATGAGTGGGCGGGTGAATGGGCGGGGCCAGCCATAATCCTAGAAACCGGTACTCGCGCACCCCCACGTACCCCCTGCATGACATCACTGCCTTTGCCTGTTATCTCAGTTGGAGCAATTGTAGGCAAAGTGCACAGTCCCTTGTGAAGGGTCCTCGAGACTGGGGCCTGCGCCAAAGTCCAGGAGGGATGTCCTCTGGGCAGGGCCTGGGTTAGGGCAACTGGGCCAATATAGTCCCATTGAGCCTTATGTATGAGGGTCCTCAACTAAGGTGCGAGTGAAGTGTCCGCAGGTGCAGCGGGCATCGTGCTTGGCAACTAATGCTTGCAAGGCTAATGCAGCAAGCAGAGCACTTCTGCTGGTGAGCCCTCCCACCTGCGCCTGCATCCAAGTGACCTGAAATCATCATGTCACCGCCACTGGGCGCTGCACTTCACAGCAGGTGCCTTTTGGCCCTGGGCCCACTGCAGCTGCTTGTCCTGGTAAGTGGGGGAGCCACAAGGGTGTGGGGGTCCAATTAAAAACAGGTCCAATTAAATTAAAGTCCAATTAAGAGTGTGGGGGTCCAATTAAAATGATGCTTCATTATATAAAGAAGCATCAAATCACTACAAATCATTACAAAAACAAATCATTACAAAAACAAACACAACTGTTGTTGGGTGTTGGCAAACGCTGACGCGTCACCCAAAGCATCATGGTGTGTCACCTTTGACACACGTGTCAAATATTGGAATATTGTGTACAAGTTCTGGTCGCCGCACCTCAAAAAGGACATAGTGGAGCTGGAAAAGGTGCAGAAGAGAGCGACAAAAATGATTACGGGGCTGGGGCACCTCCCTTATGAAGAAAGACTGCAGCGTTTGGGGCTCTTCAGCCTAGAAAAAAGGCGCCTGAGGGGGGACATGATTGAGACATACAAAATAATGCACGGAAGGGATAGAGTCGATAGAGGGATGTTCTTTTCCCTCTCTCAAAACACCAGAACCAGGGGGCATCCGCTAAAACTGAGGGTTGGGAGAGTTAAAACAGATAAAAGGAAGTACTTTTTTACCGTTAATCCGTGGAACTCTTTGCCACAGGAGGTGGTGATGGCATCTGGTCTTGATGCCTTTAAGAGGGGATTGGACAGATTTCTGGAGGAAAGGTCCATCATGGGCTATAGGCAATGATAGATTGTGCAACCTCCTTACAAAGGTGGTGGGCTACTTCAGAGTACCGGGTGCAAGGGAGAGGCAACTGGATGCAAGCATGTTGTTGTCTCATGCCTCCCTGGGGCACCTGGTGGGCCGCTGTGAGATACAGGAAGCTGGACTAGATGGGCCTTTGGCCTGATCCAGCAGAGCTCTTCTTATGTTCATAATCACTGTTCTAGGTTATGTAGGTAACCTACAGCCTAGGGGTCAGATCACCCCTATCTTCCATCCAAAATCTTCGGGCTCGTAGTCCCAAGAAGATATATCCACCCAGCCCGCAGTGGTCCTAAAAATAATTCAGGTTTGCAGATCTATCTCTGTAATGGTTAGAGTGTAAAAGGATCCGGGGCAGAAGCTTCCTCTGAGCAACAGACTCTTGTCTTGGCATGAGTCTCTCCATACTGTGCCATCTCTTTTTTTTCTCAGCCCTATGGCCTAATCAGGAGTTTCGCGCATATGTATCTATTGCTTGCTTACTATTGATGGACCCGATGTTTGGCCCATGCAGAAGAAGGTTGCCGACCCTGATCTCGACTCTGGCCCCAGCGGATTCCAGGAGGCTAGCAGCCATTGAGGAGAAGGCAATGAAGAGGCTCTTGGCACCTAAGATTTACTGCTTCATCACATTTGCTGCAGCCAGAAGCAGGGCACAAGGAAACAGATGCCTTCATGTGTGCTATCCAGAGCACCAACATGGGTGATCCTGCATTCCTGTTTTATGTCCTCCAATGACTTGAACTCTGCTGTGCTCTCATGAATGGTTACAACTCTGCCAAATATCCAGCCCAAAGATATACTTTCCACTTCATGGAAAACGCATCATTCAGACCTGTAGCCACTAGCCCTCGCCTCTAGCAAATTTTGGACACTTACTACCCAAATGTGTGTTTATTTCAAAGTCAGTTCAATTTTGATCAATGGGAAGGGCTTTCAAATCAGTGTTTACAGGATTACAATGTTAAGCCATTTTGCTCTGTATCCTGGTGTGTGCATTGTATCAAACAGAAATTCATCACATGTCTAAGATAATATAATTATGAAATGCACAACTGAGGACTCTTTTTAGTTGCAAGCAAAAGTAATTCATGGTTACTGCAGTCAGGTTGTATGTATGCCTGTTGTAGAAGTTTATGAATTCCAAAACAGAAAACGTCGTTTATTTCATTGATTCAAACCTGTCTTCTCTCAGCGATTTAAAAATCAATCCACCCCAGCACAACACTACGCAAGAACAAACCTTACAGAGATGATCTAACAAAATCCACCAGGGCTCAGCATCGCAAGTTTGAATTTTGCTTTCGAATTTTGTATTGGATTTAAGGTTCTGAATGAGCTGATTTCCCTTCATTAGTTTAAGCATTGCTAACCCAGCCTTCTATAAAAAGTTTAAACATTCACACTGCTACTGGTGCAAGACATGCATTATGACTAGACTTACAATACAACCCTATGCTTATCTACTCATCAGTAGATTTATTTCACTGGGATTTATTCCCAGGTAGGACTGCAGCCTTACTTCTGGAAAAAAAGGTGCACTGCCTGTCCAATGGCACAGCAGTCTGAAACAGAAGGACACAGAGAGAATGGCTGAACTTGAGACATACTGAGAGATGGGTGTGAGGTTAGGGCACATGTAGGAGCCCTCAAACACGTAGCTGCCAGGGCTCAGCCTTATGACGGGCTGGAGCAGGTCAATTATTTTAAAAAATATACACACATTAGGATTTCTACCGTTGGAGGAAATTATCTGTAAAATGTTTGCAATACTCATAGCTGCAGAGCTATTTTGCTGGGTATTACAGTTGGGCTCTCATCCAGCAAGAGGAGAAAAGTATGTGATGGGGTGCAGAAGAGGAAGGAGTTGGGGGGAGGGACACAGATATGATGGTACTGGGCTGAGTGGGCAGTCAAAATGGGATAGTGGGCCAGATGTGGCCTACTGGCTGAAGTTTGTAAACCTCTGGACTAGGATGTTGATTCAAAAATCAAGCTCAATTTCTTGCTCAGTCGTGTTCTCTGAAACTGGCCTACCTTACAAGCATGCCGTGAAGATGCAGGCGGGTGGGAAAATTAAACCATATATGCTGCCATGAGCTCTTGGGGGGGGGGGACACGAAGCAGAGAGACTCATCCTTTAAAAGCACTGCAGGTGACCAGCGGCTTGTGCAGAAAGCAAACAATGGAAAGTTACTGTGCTAGCCTATAGCCTGAGGCAATCAGGTTTACAGTGAGGATAGGGGACAGGATTTTTCCAGCCCTAATCCTGTGCCTCTAATACAGCCCAAGATACAGAAATTAAGCGGATGAAGTTATTTGTGACATGAACAAAGAGATAGGAAAAGAATCCCCAGCTTAGATTCTATAGGGCAGATTGTTAGCCAAGGCACAGGAACAAAGGGCAATCAAAAAAGAGTTGGCAACCATATTCCCAGGAGTGGCAAAAAAAGAAAAAGCCTGGACTATAAATGTCTCAACACCCTGTAAAAGCTGGGGGAAGATTTTTCTGCCAGCTTGATCTTCTTTTTGCAGCAATGCCTCTGAGGCAGGAAAATGGGACCAAAAAATCAATAAGCTGGTCAGAAGACTAGACTGGGCATTATATCTAAAAAGCCAGGCTGTCCAAATCTTAAAACTATTCACATAATATGTTATACACACATACAGACAGCTCATGTGACATTAAGGCTGAATTCCTACCCTAGTTTATCTGAGCGTAAGTCCTATTTAACAAAGTAGGAGCTTCTGGCTAAACATACATCAACTAGCACTCATATTTTTTCATATTTATGAAGGATTGTTTTATAATCTTTAAATGATTGCAATCTACGCCAAGAGTCTGGGATGATATGAGCTTCTTTTAATGAAGTATAATAGGTTTCAAAGTAGATTTAAGTAGAAAGAAAAGAAACTCCAATGAAGGCACTTAAAGTTTAGGCCATTGCCGTATAGTCTTTATGGGATGTGCCTATAGGGACATTTTTTTGGGATGAGCTTCAAAATTCGCCACTACTCAAGAACACATCCCATGCAATGACAAACACAGGGAGCCTTCCTATGATTAGGGACTGGGTCCCAGCTACAGCTCAATGCATGTTTAAGTAATGAGCTGATAGGAGATGGGACTCAGAAGCTTAATCTCCCTGCTCTTCCCCACTACATGGTCCTACACACAGTTCCCAAAGTCAAGGATAGGTTGCATGTACTGCTATGTGCCTGGTGAACATTACATGTAAAGTACTGTGCAACAATCAAACGTGCTGCATGTAAACACTGTGCATGACGCCAAGCGAGAGCAGTGCTTTTATTCTTGCCATACCTAATCCAGTTCCCGTTTTAGCTTCCTCCAAGGTAGGAGGCAGCTTTGTTCTTTCTTTGCTGTGGCATGGGAAGGAAAGCTTTCGTGGACAAATTCCCAGGACAAACCACACAGGTAGAAAGGACAGCAAAAGGGATCCAGACCCACTCGTCCTGTTCGAGTGGGAGACTCACTTGACAGCCCCTGCGTCTCCTCGGTGCCTGGTGCAATTGGTTGCTTGCTAAACCAATAGCCCTGTTCAGCAGGAAACAGGAGATTGCACTGGCAACCTCTGGGAAGAGCCATGAGCTATTGGGCAATCTGAGGGATACGGTGCTCGTCTTCCAGAAATTATTTGTACACATAGGAAGAAGTTCTCATGGTTGCTTCTTGTGGTTTAGCAGAAGTCTCTGCTGAGAACACACCTGCATCTGCAACTTACTTTCGCCCCAAGTGCTGACATGAAGAGCAGCTGATCAGCAATTGCAGGTTGCGCCTTTAAAGCGTTGCGTAAGTTAAGCAAGAAGCTCTTGGTCGAAGTCTTCCGTCGGTCAGGCAAGCTGCTCACTCTCAGCTTCGCCCCCTGCCCTGCCATACAACGTAGCCGGGCTGTAAGGGTGAATTTGAATTCAGAATGACACAGAAGCAGTGATGTCATGCAGGGGGTACGCGGGGGTACGCGAGTACTGGTTTCTAGGATTACAGCTGGCCCCGCCCATTCGCCCGCCCACTCGTCGACTCCGCCCTCTGCAACGTTTGAATTTCCTGCATGTTTGAGTTGCCTGCATGTTCTCAGAGCCAGGCAGGCAGGCAGGCGAGCGGAGCCTTTCCTTTCCTTGCCACTGAAAAATGAGTTGCTCTGGGGTTTTAACATGATGCCAGGCCTCCTTAACATGTTCTGGGGGTGCTGTGGAATACTGTTGCAACTGTTGGGTCAGTTTAAAATCATCTGAGGCCTCAAAAAGGGCTTTTTTCATGTCACTTCCTGCCACGACATCACTTCTGGCTTATGACGTCACTTCCGGTGGGCGGGTCCCGACACGTGCCAATCAAAAGTGAGTACCTGTTCTTAAATCATTTAGATGACACCACTGCACAGAAGGTGCAATAGTAACACTCAGGCAGGCCAATTCTAACCTCCACCGGAATAGGGAGGCCAGGCGGCCTGCCCCAAATCCAGCACGGGGATTGGGCCTGCATGTGGCGCAACTTGGAGTAAGGGGAATTCATTCCCCTTACTCTGTGTCATGCAGCAGCAGTCCCAATAGGACTACTCGGAGCTGTGCCAACTAAAGCATTGACCCAACTCCAAGCAGCCTGTGCTGGGAGTTAGGGTCTGGCCAAAGTGCTGGCGGCTGGTGCCCCCCCCCGCCCCGGGGCCGGGCGCCCATGGGCCCGCGCTCCCCCTGCCCAAATCCACCAACTGAATTCAGCCAGCAGAAATGTACCTGCCTGGAGCAGCGAGGAGGCTGGATTCAGCCTCCACAGACCAGCATGCATCCTCACGCTGCCCTGCTGACTCCCGAGTCAGCACAAACACGTCTTACGACACATCTGCGACAATACTGGGCTGGCACCAGGCAAAGAGCACCTTAGGATTGCCCTCTAAGAATGATTATTAAAACAAGCTTCAGTCTCACCAAAGCAACTCCACCCCACAGACTGCAAAGGAAAAAAAATTGCCCCAACAATGTACATATACAGGCATGCCCCAGTATCTGCTGGGGTTCCACTATGGATCCCACCGTGGATACCTGAAACCATGGATACTGGGGAACCCTTTTTAAAGATAGGGGAACAACAGTGGTTTTGCTGCAACAAGGCAAAAAAATTGTGATTTGTTTAATGTCCCCTCTATCTTTTTAACAGGAGTCCCAGTATCAATTATATCCATGGATAATCCATCGTGGGCTATAGGCAATGATGGATTGTGCAACCTCCTTACAAAGGTGGTGGGCTACTGGTGCCGGGTGCAAGCGAGTGGCAACAGGATTCAGGCATCTTGCTGTCTCATGCCTCCCTGGGGCACCTGGTGGGCCGCTGTGAGATACAGGAAGCTGGACTAGATGGGCCTTTGGCCTGATCCAGCAGGGCTCTTCTTATGCTCTTATGTTAAGTGAAACTGTGGATACCTGGGCATGCCTGTACACAGAAATGTTTCCTCCAAGATTCATGTCTCAAGATCTGCTTGCTGGCTGTTCCTGCAGAACTCAAGGCAGCTGGCTCAAGCTCTCTGCGAAAACCCACAGGGTGGTCTTAATATGCACCACTGGTCTTGCTTTGCAGACCCAGCTAAGAAATAACAAGAGGCACTAAGGTCCAAAGTTTTAGTTTCGTAATGACCAAACTCAGATCCCCTTAATCTGGTGGCTCCCGACCTGTGAGCCATGGCTGCTCAGGAAGCCGGGGAAACCAGTCAGGGGAGCCACAGAATGCTCAGCAAAAAGCCACTGCCCTATCCACTACATAGGATGGTAGGCCTAATGTGGAGCCGCAGCCCATAGCCCAGCAGGTTAAGGGAGCCACCAGTTGCAAAAGTTTGGGAACCGCTGCCTTAATCAAAAGCAAAAGATTTTGCTTCTAGGAGAGAGGAAAAAAATTCACCCCATAACAAGAAAAGGGATTTTTTTTCTTAACCAGAATGAATACACCAGGTCATTCATGCCCCACAAGAGACAAAGAAAACATCACAGGATTTCTTTGTAGGCTTTCTAATGTCTGTCACTTGTTTTTTTATTGCCAACGTTTCCAAAGCAACTCATACAGTTTGATGAAAGGAGGTCACCAACGCCACTTGTAAGTCTCTTAAACTGATGCACTTCATGACCACAACCTCCAAAGTGATGACAGCTGAACTGTCTAGGTGTAAACCATCTAGGCCTCGGATTCCCGCCAGTTTCACCTCTAAAAACTCAAAGTGTAAAGTCATGCAGTAGTGTTCCTGGGAGGGGGGCAAAATGGTACCTTTTGCAGACGCCTGAGCTCCTGAGTAAAGCAGCCCCTCACCTGGGTGCATTTTATTCATTTTGTATTTGTATTTTTATCCCACCCTGAGGCAGCTCGCAGTACTGGACGTGTGTGTGTGTGTGTGTGTGTGAGTGTGAGTGAGTGAAAGAGAAGGGGGGCAAAACTATTTACAATGCAGGTTTTGCTGCAGAGTTACAAGTTACAATATAATAAACCAATCACATACACACTAACAGAGGGCAGACACATTGGCAAGGAGAAGGAGTCTTCAGAGATAGCCACAGTACAGACCAAACAAACCTTCAGGGGTAGCCATGGTAGAACAAGGGAGTTTGCAGCAGCTGCTAGAGAAGAGAATGGACATGTGCATACTTGTGCGTACACATTGGGAGAGTGCAGCAGGCTAGGTAGCCTGCTAGGAAAACACACACCAAAAATGTTAACACTTCTACATGTTAACCTCCTACATTTAAAAACTAGCCCTATCCCACAGCAATACACCTACACAAAAGCACACACCTTCCAACTTCTTGCAGCTGAAGATAAAGGCACTGGTGCTATTCACTGCATCAGTTCTGACATTAAGGAATACCAGGAAAGTTTCCAATCAGTTCAGAAGGCTGACCTCTGCCTCCTATACATTAGATTCCTGTACTCTGCCCTGGCTTCTGACTGGTGTGGAGCAGATTTGAAGCAGTCAGTAGGCTTACCATAATGGTGCCACTTTAAAAACAAAAGACAATTCAGCTAATGTTTAACAGCAAGCCTAATCTATAGATGTGATTATGCTTACTATTAATAATTGTAACTCAAGCATAATTGTGCTACTTCTATTAACTGCTAGATGGTTAGAAGCATATGCAACAACAATGAGAAGATTCCCACTCAATTGTCTAGAGACCAGGAAGAGGGACTGAAAGAGAAAGAGCCCTCTCTCACAGTTTTTATTTAGCAAGTCACCTCTGACATGTCCCCAGAAGCAATGGACTAAGCCCAGGAGAACACATAACGAAGAAGCACTGTATGAAAAAAAATCAGGGCAACTTTGCACATTTTCAACACAACGAGGATCACTGCCCCACATGTCCCCATTACAAATTGCTCTGCCTGTATTCAGGTGCATTCATTTACTCTGCAGTAGGCTGGCCTGTCCCTGCACTAAGCCAGAAAAGGCAGGTTTTTCTTCCAAGCCAGGCAGGCAACTTAATGACTCAATATCGCCTACCTTGACTGGTGTCAGCATTTCTAAGTCTAGCAGAAGATTTTTCCCATAATTTGCTCGCTGATTTCATGCAACTGTGAAGAGTTGGACGTCACCTTAGAGGTCATCTAGTCCAACCCTTCCCTGTACAGGCAACTACAGCATCCCTGATAGGTGACCATGCAGCCTCTGCCTGAAAACCTCTAACAAGGGGCAAGTCCCATCTGCAAGAAGGAGGTTGCTCTAGTGCAGGTCAGCTCTCCCAGTTAGGCAAGTCTTCCTCCCGTCTTGCTTAATTCTACACCCCAGCAGTTTCAACCCACAGGTTGCTCAGGGCCACAGAGGTTAAGCCATTCTCTCCTCCTTATTTCATTTCATGTTGGGACTGAGCCTGTCATGCACGGCTGAGCCTGTCATGTTGGGGCTGTCAGGCTCTGCCACAAATCGACCATCCCAGCCCTGCAAACTTGCTACAAAAATGACCGTGGCAGAGTTCCTCCAAAACAGACCTGACAACACATAGGAAGCCAGGAAATCTGAACGCAGTTATTACTGAACACCGACAACTCATTCAGCACTATCACCTGGTTTAGAAGTAATGGCTAGAGAGCAGAGAAAGGAAGCGATGTGCCCTGGAATGTCGTGCAGACACGCGTGTGCATAAGACGTGCACGTCAAAATGCCTGCGCAGCGACCGGGGAGCACGTGTACTTTTGCTTTGCACTGTAGAAACACCAGCTTCGAAGGGCCAGCCTGCCTCCCGGAGCGCTCCCGCCGTTCCCCTCCCGCCTGCCTGCACTTCAGCGGCTGCCGAGCAGCGCCTCCTCCTTACCCCTCCGACGCAGCCATGTTGCCTCGCCGGGCTCGCTCGGTCATATGACCACCCCGGTGCGAGTCAGCCGGTTAGAAGAGAGGGGCGGGGAGCCGCGAAGAGGCAGGGGGCGGAGCCTGGCTGCGAGGGGAAAGGCGCTGCATGGTGCTAGTCCCTGTGGCCGCAGGGGAAGGAGACAAGGAGAGGAGAAAAGCACATCCCTGCAGCTTGTGTGCAATCTTCGTGCGCATTTCGAAGGGAATAATTAAACAGGACTGAGCACCAGTACAGATTTTGCGGGAAGGGTGGCACAGTTTCCAGCATTCTGCAATGCGTCTGCACTCATAGCTAGACTCCCCGCCCCCCGCATTGCTGGACTAGCTTTGACATTTAGCTATGTTAGGAAACTGATGTGTGTGTGTCCCTCCAAAAAAAAATGTTTTATTTATGGCAACTTAAAAGTATCTTTAAAAAAAAAATCTCACTGTACTTCCAAGAAATTCAGGACAGTGTGCACGTGCCCCTTATGCACAGTTATAACTACACAGTAACCTGTGAGAGGAAGGCTAGGCTGAGAGAAACAGACTGCCCCAAGGTCAACTAAGCTCCAGGTCTGCATGCGGATTTGAATCCCATCTCCTCAGCAGGGCACTCACTAGCCAGTATACAACACTGCTGTTCAGGCTGTAATTCTGTACACACTTACTTGAGAGAAACCCCTATTGAAGACAATAAGCGCTGTTGAATTCTGTGGGACTTACTTTTGCATAAACATGGCTAGGATTGTGCTGTAAACTGTCAGGGATTTATTCAGCCCTTGCCTAGAGCTACCAGAACTAAGGTGCACTGGGACCTATTCCAAGGAAAGTGTGTGTAGGATTGCCTCTCATCCTGTGGTAGAACCTTTCAGGGACTAGAGCCCAAATTCACAAGAAGTAACAATGTAATTTGGCAATGTAAGAAACCAGTTAGTTGTTAAGGCACCACCAGGATCTATGTTAGAGCCTCTTTGTTTTTTCCTTGAAGACTTCTAAACAGAGCATTTAATCTTGCTGTGGATCATGCTGTGATTGTATAAAACACGTCCAGCAAGATTTACCATGAGCAAGACCTCGATGGAAAGTAAGCTGTGTGTTGGCATTTGATGTTCATGGGCATCCATTGACAGGTGTACAGTATTAGTGACCTTGGCTCAGAGGTCTGTCCTCACTTGCATATGAACAACAAGAAACCTGGAAAAATGCTATATTTAGGCATAGATCCCTTGCTAACTGAGCAAGAGGCATTTTTCCAAGTGGTGCTCCTCTTATATTTAGCAGGGGGAGCGTAACAGTCCCTCTTCACCCCAGCACAGTGTCTTTTCTAGTGGCTGCTGCTGGTGGTGTTCTGCATTTTTTTTTTATTGTGAGCCCTTTTGGAACAGGGGGGCATTTAACTTTATTTTTTTTGCTTGTAAACCGCTTTGTGGACTTTTTGTTGAAAAGCGGTATGTAAATACTGTTTGCTTGCTGGACAGAGAGAAGTTCTTTCCCTCTTGCACAACTCCAGGAGACATGCAGCGGCGTACACAGCCGAAGCACCACCCTGACCAGGTCAAGTTCCACCCCTTGACCCAGGCTCATGCCTCCGACGCCACTCCCACTCGCCACACTCCATTTCAAAGCATTCTGAGCATAGGGCCGGGCGGGCCAAACGCCGCTTGCTTTTGCGCCTGCAGCAGCACGGGCAGGCAGGCAAGCAGCAATGGCGACTACTTCACTGCTGTTCAGGTCCCGGTGATCCCCCCTGGACCACCCCGTTAGGCATACAACTGGGGATATCCACTAAAATTGACTAGCTAGAGAGTCAGAGCAGACAAAAGTAAATATTTCATTACACCCAGAGTGTAATTAATCTGTGGAACTACTTACCACCAGGAATTGTGATGGCACCTGGTCTAGATGCCTTGAAAAGGAGAGTTTGATGGATTGATGGAGGAAAAGTTCGTCCCAGGCAGGGTCCAAGTCATGATGACTACATGCAACTTCCAGGTTTCAGAGGCAGGGTGTATGTATCCTGTTGCCTTCAGTGCTCCCTGAGGGATTTGATAGGTGGGCTCCTGGCCTGATACAGCAGGGTTTATCTTCAGCAATGAAATGAAACAAATCACATTGAAATATATGTATTCTATCAAACATTGTAGCCATTGTAGCTGCGGCCGTACCTGAGCTGTGCGGACCTGGCCACAGTGACCCATGCCCTAGTGACATCTAGATTAGATTATTGCAATGCGCTCTACGTGGGGCTGCCTTTGAAGAAGGTCCGGAAATTACAACTAGTACAGAACGCGGCGGCTCGGGTGGTTGCTGGGGCACGTCGGTTTGACTCTGTCGAGCCGTTGCTTCGGCGACTACACTGGCTGCTGGTTCTGTTCCGGGCCCAATTCAGTTTTGACTTTTAAAGCCCTTTACGGCTCGGGTCCAGGGTATTTGAGGGACTGCCTCCTTCCATATAATCAAACCCGTACTCTTAGATCATCTGGAGGGGCCCTTTTGAGTGTGCCGCCACCAGGAGAAGTGAGAGGGGCGGCGGCCAGGAATAGGGCCTTCTCGGTGGTGGCCCCCCAACTTTGGAATACCCTCCCCTTAGAACTGAGAACTGCTCCCTCCTTGTTAACATTTCAGCAGGGGCTGAAGACCTTTTTATTTCAACAAGCTTTTAATTGTTGACAGGCTGGCTGGCTGGTGTGTTATGTGTTATATTTTATATCTTATGATCCACAGGGCTTGTTTTTAAATTCTATTGTTTTGTTTTAATTTTGTTTTTACTATATTGTTTTAATATTGTTTTTATATTGTTTTTTAATGTTAAATTTTATATTTCCTTGTAATGCCGCCTTGGGTGCCTTCGGGCATAAAGGCAGGATAAAAATCTAATAAATAAATAAATAATAATTAACCAGAAAAAATAACTGCCTTATATGAGGGGTGTTTTTTTTTTGATGATATGTTTTCCAAAATTTCTTGATTAAAATAGCAAATTGCAGTGTTATGTGTTTTTATCCATCTTTTATTACAACTTGTACAAACAGCACCATAAAGCACAATAAGAGTGTGTGTTCATGCATGTGTGTGTGAAAATAGTTCTTTGCTACATTTTAAGTACTGTGGATAGAGAACTGGATCACGTTTATCTCACAGTGAGTTAACTGTAAATTGCCATTGACACTCACTGTCAAGTTGTAAGATCAGATAAGTTACGCCAAAAGAAGCCCTCAAATCAAAAGAATTCAAACGAAAGCCCTCTCAACTGGATTCGACAGTACTAGGTGTGCATATTGCTGGGAAAAACCCCCGGGAAAATCCGAGTACCAGAAGTGGGCCATTTACAAGATGCCATTCTGAGAATGGGCCAAAATGCATTGAAAAGTCCTATACGTAAACTGCGCCAGTCCCAAGCTCGGACACAGTCCAAGCACAGGTATGACTGCAGTTTTTCTCAGAGCTGGGTGTGCACATTGCAGGAAAGACAGTCCGGGAACTTTGGAGTACCCGGGGTGGGCCATTTCCACCAGGTCCCCGTCTGAAGTTTCATGACTTTGCATGCATTTTGGCCCATTTACAGACTGGGATCTGGTGGAAATGGCCCACCCCGGGTACTCCAAAGTTGAATCCGCTCTCATAGGGAAGGAGATATAACCCAGGTCAGCAAGCACAAAATAAGGGTGAATAGCTCTACAAAGGCAAGCAATTGCTGGCACACACGTACAAAATGATCTCTAAAGTTCCGGCGCTGCATTCTGGTTGCTGCTTGGAGCATCAAGAAACTGCTGCTTACTACTTCCACCTTCCATTAAAGTCCCCCCAGCATGCTCCCTCCTGTTCCTGCTGCTCCTCCTCCTGATCTCTTTCTGAAAACTATTTGTGAATTCCTCAAAACTTTGTCAAAAGTAAGCAAAAGCGGTGTTATTTCACATTTTGATCTAAACTTTGTTTTTCATAGTATTTGAGTAGAAATTATCATTAGCATTCTGAAAAAAACCCAGGGGGAAAACACATCTCAAAAAGGACATAGTGGAGCTGGAAAAGGTGCAGAAGAGAGCAACAAAAATGATTACGGGGCTGGGGTACCTCCCTTATGAAGAAAGACTGCAGCGTTTGGGGCTCTTCAGTCTGGAAAAAAGGCGCCTGAGGGGGGACATGATTGAAACATACAAAATTATCATGGGAGGTATAGAGTTGATAGAGGGATGTTCTTTTCCCCCTCTCACAACACCAGAATCAGGGGACATCCACTGAAATTGAGTGTTGGAAGGGTTAAAACAGATAAAAGGATATACAGTACTTTTTTTACCCAGTGGGTAATTCACCTAATTCACCTATGGAACTCCTGCTTCTCCAGGTCTGCAACCAAGGCCTCTAGGGAGCAGACCCGTTACCTGAGTCTCTGGAGCTCCTTGCACCAAGGACACACCCACGACTTATGCCCCAGAGGCATATAGTCATAAATGTGGCACTCTGTGCAAAACACTGGATAGCCCCCACCGAACTACGGGCTGACTGACAATATGGCTAGGTTTGTTTTTAACGTTCTACAATTCCCAGAGAGTCTGCAGCTCTGGCATATTCGCTCTGCTGCTTAACTTGCCCAGATGCATAACTCTCATGTCTCACCAGGCACTTTGTCGCTGGACGACACCCGCTGCTTGTGAGGCACTCGCTACAAGGTGCTGCTATATACTTAACTCTGATCTAGACCCTCCCCTTCCTTTCTGGCTGCTTGAAAAGGGCTGGTCTACACCTGGGCTCCAAGACCAGGAGGAAAATAGAGGCTGACTAATGGAATTCAGTTAACGAGATTAACTGAACTATGCAGCTTCTGCAAAGGCAATTGAGTCACTCCCTGGCTGGCTAAGCTTCACACTGCCTTTAGTATTCCCCTTTACACACTAAGACAAATACTGAGGCTAAATCTTGTTTCTGGTTTAAATTCTTGTTTAAATCTAGTTTAAAACTTGTTTCTAGTCTAAAGCACTAAAGACTAGACACCACAGTGTCCAAAACACTAAACAGTGCTTTCCCTCCTTTTTGATCCTTCTCCTCTGTTTTATTTGGGTTCCTACTCTCAAGTAGTCCTCTGGTCCTACTCAGAGTAGGACTGGCTGTGGCTGACCTGGATGCAAGGGGAAAACCTCCCCTTGCCCTGCACTGCACTGCTACTGCCTCCTAATAGGCTTAGGGTTAGGCATAGCTAACCCTAAGCATAGCATAGCGCTGGACTTGCTATGCCGGCGCTGCTTAGGATTGGGCTGCCCGTTGTGTGAGTGTCATCAAGTTGGCCATTTTGCGGGGCTGGTTACTGATTTGTTGGGTAATCTTTATTGTTATATATTAAAAGAAATAAAGTTCATGGGGGTTACACCAACCCTAGTGATGTCACTGCATTTAGGATATCATATATTGTGCATTCTGTATGGTCTTGTGCAGGGAGAGGTCCATCATGGGGGAAATGCAATGAGCTCTCGCCAGCATGATGCAAACCCTAGTGATGCCTCTGCTCGTCTTAGAACTCTTAAATTGTAATTATAACAGCACACACAGGCATATTCTGGCCCAAATGGGCATTATGTTATTTGTCATGTTGACCCTTAGCAGACCCTCTGCCTTTACTTTCCTTTTATGAATCTCTTACCAATTGTGTGGGAAGGAACATGGTGGTGCTGCAGGTTAAACCGCTGAGCTGTTGACCAGAAGGTTGGCAGTTTGAGACCACGCAACCGAGTGAGCTCCTGTTGCTTGTCCCAGCTCCTGCCAACCTAGCAGTTCAAAAGCACTTAAAAATATGAGTAGATAAATAGGTACCACTTCAGCAGGAAGGTAACGGTGTTCCATGCACCTTGCCGGCCACATGACCACGGAAGCTTGTCCTCAGACAAACACCGGCTCTTTGGCTTAGAAACGGAGTTGAGCACCGCCCCCTACAGTTGGTCACGACTAGACCATTCGGTCATGGCGAAACCTTTACCTACCAATTGAGTAGGGAGCGGCTATAGTGGATCTGGTAGAAGGGTATTTAATTACACACAGAAGGTTCCACGGTAAATTTCTGGCATCATCTCCAGGTAAGACAGAGAAACATCCCTGTCTGAAACCTTAGCCAGTCAGTGAAGACAATATTGAGATGGAGGGACACATGGTCTGATTCAGGATGAGACTTTTAATACTAATGCAAAGACTATATTCTAACACCTCTTGTCAGGTCAGGGTCTCAGTCAGTGGTGTCATTCAAATGATTTAGGAACAGGAACTCACTTTTGATTGGCACTTGTCAGGCACCCGGAACCAGCCATGGAGCCCATTAGGATCCGGAACGCCCATTCTGGTCCGTTCCCCCTGAATGATATCACTGGTCTCAGTGTCTGGCACTCTCAGTCAATCCCTATCAATAGAGGTGTTAAACAAGGTTGCATCCTTGCACCTACTCTATTCAACCTCTGTATCAATGATCTGGCGCCTGCATTAACTGAGATGGATTCTCATTACCCTAAATTAGGCGTGCTGCAGATACCATTATTATTACACAGCAACGATATGGTTTTGATTTCCCACACTAGAATAGGTTTAAAGTGGCTGGTTAAGGGCTGCACTGAATATTCAGCTAAGAATCATTTACAGTTTAACAATGAGAAATCCAAGATTTTAGTTTTTGGGAAACCGTGGAAACCAAGCACTTGGGTATATAATGGACTGACAATTCAACAAGTAAAATTATTTAAATATTTGGGTTTAGATTTTCATTTTAAACATTCTTGGATTTCCCACTGCACTTCTATAATTAAAACTGCTAAATTTACAACACATGCAATATTATGCTTTTTTTTTTTTATGCCCAAGGCAATTCATTTATCCCAACTGCTTTGAAAATATTCAGTGCTAAGGTTGTTCCGTGACTTGTTTGGAAGCCAAATTTGGCGATCTGCATTCAGTATGGAAATCGAAAGGGTACAATCATCATTTCTTTATAAGATTTTTGGAGTACCCCATTGTGTGCCCTATGTAGCATTATATCTTGAGGCTGGTCAACACCGCCTAGAACTTCTAGCATGGGTCAGGTTTTTCAAACATTGGTTACATGCAGTGGTGTCATCTAAATGATTTAAGAACAGGTACTCACTTTTGATTGGCACGTGTCGGGACCCACCCACCAGAAGTGACATCATAAGCCAGAAGTGATGTGGCAGGAAGTGACATGAAAAAAGCCCTTTTTGAGGCCTCAGATGATTTTAAACTGACCCAACAGTTGCTACAGTATTCCACAGCACCCCCAGAACATGTTAAGGAGGCCTGGCATCAGGTTAAAACCCCAGAGCAACTCCTTTTTCAGTGGCAAGGAAAGGAAAGGCTCCGCTCGCTGCCTGCCTGCCTGCCTGGCTCTGAGAACATGCAGGCAACTCAAACATGCAGGAAATTCAAACGTTGCAGAGGGCGGAGTCGACGAGTGGGCGGGCGAATGGGCGGGGCCAGCTATAATCCTAGAAACCGGTACTCGCATACCCCCGCGTACCCCCTGCATGACATCACTGGTTATATGTTTGTTTTACTGCTGATCAGAACCGCTTCTTCAAGAATATTTTATTAGATGCCATTCAACCTCAAGGGCTTACTTTATTTATTAAGGAACTGCATTCCATGGGGCTCTCTGTGGAAATCAGAAGTTAGGGCACACAGGATTCTCCTGACTAGATTAATGGATATAGATAGACAAGAGGTCTACTCAGAAGCTTCCAAAACCTGCTCACCTCTTCAACTTTAATATATGAAATTAGGCCGAGATATCTGTACTTGACTGACAATCCCCAAGAGCGGTGGGAATACTCGTGGCCAGATGTAATGTTTTCCCATCAAACATCCTTAAGGTCAGATTTGAAGGCCAAGGTAATAGGGAGAAAATTTGTGCATGTAATGGAAAGGAAAGACCTTGCCTCATATACTCTTGCACTGCCCCAGGTATAATGATTTGCGACAATTATATCTCTATCCGTATCTGTTTGGTCTCTCAATGAACTCAGACACATAAATTATTTGTACCTTGTTGGCAGCCAAGGGTGCAATTGGTGGCAGATTTTCTGCAGCAGATTATACAGAGGCGGACAGTGATGACTGGAACTTAGAAGGATCCTGCATAGCTGGATGGATGGCCCATTGAGTGATCAATGGGAGGGGTATTGGAGGGTGGGTCAGTTTGTGGTATGGAGAGCTCTTTCCTTTTTCTTTATTTGATTTTTATTCCTTTTTTATGTGTTGTATTTGTGAGTGTAACTATGTGAATATTTATTTGATGCCAATAAAGGTTTCCATAACCATCACCATCACCATAACCATAAGGCAGCTTCCTTTACTCCTCTTTGTTGATTGCTCTGAGCTAGACCAGTGTTCTTCAACCTTGGGATTGTGGCAAC
>JAJKFI010000011.1:17618705-17634035 GCA_029204185.1 Lerista edwardsae
CCCCCCCCCCACTGTGGTTAGGTTGCTGCTAGCAGCACACCAGAGGACTGCATGCAGATCCCAGCCTGGGAATACACGGGGGAGAGAGAGAGAGAGCAGCAGCAACTACCCCAGCATGGGAATGCGATGGAATGAGCCACGAGGCTGTGGGCAGCCCCCTTTCATTCACTCTAGGAACTGCCTCACCCCGGCTTCCTCTGCCTCCTCCTTCCCCCCTGTGGGCTTCTCAAACCCACTTTTTCCTATGGCCAACACCCTCTCCCCCCGGACACATTCTTTTCCCCGCCCACACTGAGAGGAGCGACCCTTGCTTCACCCAATAGGTGGCTGGTTCTCAGAGATGGACTCCTCCCTCCCTTTTGAGCTGGCTGGACCTGCCTTCCTCCTCTACTCCCCACATCTCATGTTCCTCCTCCTCATGGCTTGTGCTTGATGCAGTACCCAAAAGCAAGAAATCAGATTAGAAGTGAGGCCTTGTTATCTGTGAGGCTTCCCTGGCCCTGATAAGACGTTAAAATGTGACTTCTGGGTTTGCAAAAAAAACCCTGGAAGTTGTGTTCTTTCAGTGAGACTTGCCAAGGCCGTGGGTGGATGCGTGCGACCTCGGCGAGCCTCAGAAGAAGGCTCCAGTCACCCTTGGAGACTTCAGGTTGAGCCAAATCTGAGGACATAAAATCCGCTGATAATTTGGCTCAACCTGTAATCCTCCTTCCTCCCCTCACCCACCCCCCAGTTCCTGCCTCCTAACCTGCCCTGCTGCTTGCACCAGTCTGAATGTCAGTTTCTGGATGGCTGCGTGAGGTATTTTGTGTGACGCAGAAGCAGCGAAACAGAGTAAGCAAGCACACCCAGACCCACAAGGAAAATAGGCGTGGCTTCGTGACTCAAGTTTCTCAGATCAGTGACTTCCGATTCTTGACGAATCCAATTTGTGATTTCTGAGGGCACAATCCAACACACTGCGTTGGGCTGATAGCAGCTGCGAGCATCAGCCCAATATGTGGCAGCAGCGCCGGTGCGAGAGCGCTGACCAGCACCCTCGCGCCTGCACTGCTGCTGTTGGGCTGACTCTAGCAGCAGCATTGGCCCAACAGCACTGGCGGAAGCTGGCAGAGCAATGCTCCTGTGCCAGCTGGGTTTGACTGGCATAGGGGCATTTCTGGAAGGGAGGGAGGGCATTTCCAGGTACTGCGTGTGGGCAGACTGGCCCGGGGAGGAGGTGGAGCTCCCTTTTCCAGGCCGCGCTGCCCCAATTTGCCCTCAGCTCTGTGCCTGCTAAACAGCGTGCCCTTGCCTTTTGGATGCTCCAGCCTGCTCCCAAGCTGTACTGGATACAGCACTGGCCCGCAGGCCTGCCTGTTCCAGCACAGCTTAGCATTGCACCCTGAGTCAGTGTACCCGAGGCTTGAGTCATGCCTGAGTCATTGACACACGTGACTCGAGTGTACGTCAGTCTATGAAAAATGCATGTTTTCCCAACTTGGGCTCAGGTCATGTGACTCGAGTTTCTAGGCCTGTTATGCTATTAACCAATGTAGAATGTGATTTCTCAGTGATGTCCTACATTTGGCCTGTGAAGTTGCCCTAGCTTAGCATTGTGCCCTGAGTCACTGTACCCGAGGCTTGAGTCATGCCTGAGTCATTGACACACGTGACTCGAGTATACGCGAGTCTATGAAAAATGCATGCTTTCCCAACTTGGGCTCAAGTCATGTGACTCGAGTTTCCAGGCCTGCTATGCTATTAACCAATGTAGAATGTGATTTCTCAGTGATGTCCTACATTTTGGCCTGTGAAGTTGCCCCAGGTGAAATCTTTCACTCGCGATGTGGATGAAAGAGCTTCTTCAGCTTCTGATGGAACAAAAGCACTTGCCTTTGGCCTCTTAATCATGAAGCAATTTTGCACTCAGTGCATTGCATTGCATTGATCCAGGGGGTCTTGAAATATGATCATGCCTCTTCCAAAGTCTAAATTATTATAAATGACAAAGAAGATAAAGTAGTCCTGCGACTGCCTTATTTCTCACCCTGTAAAGTTGCATTTTGACTTCGACAATCGATGTGTCCATTCAGGATTCGGATATTTGAGACAGTTCCTCACCATATTGATTCTTTATTAAGAATATTTATTTTTCTTCTTATTGAGACTCTTTTTATTTATAATTTACTGCTCAGGAGGAGGCATCGTCTCATAAATGATCTTCCAAGGTTGCTTGAAATTTTGTATAAACAGGATTATCCATTGTAGAAACTATGCTAATGTTTCCTGGGCACCACTCAGTAGCTTGAGGACATCAATTTTCTACAAATTATAATACACTATATTTGTGAAGTAGCAAGAGACCCTTGAATGATTTTCAATAATTTTTGCAGAGTATGAACTGGCTTTTTCCATGTGCAAGGCAGGAGCGCACTGTTTGAAGTGGCTCTTGGCTCTTCATAAGCATGCCAGAGCAGTTGGAGGTGAAGCCCTTTATCGAGCCAACACGGCTGGGATGGTCAGTTACTGTCAGCAGCTGTCAGAAGCACATGGGGCTGCCCCAAGACACGGGTGCAAGAGAAGGCATGCCAAATACTGCCCCTGTTATCTGGTGACGTAGGACTAGTTCCAAATTTCCTGGCAGCAGAGGCAGCTAGTGGCAAATGGGGAGGCAAATACCCCGAGGTGGAATGGGGGGCAGCGACGAGGTGGCTTGCCTCTGTTAGAGGAGAGCTGGGCAAGCAGTGTTTGGCCCTTCCTCCCTCCCTTGCCCCTGCATGGCTCCAAAATGGAGCCTGGTGTGGCATGGGGGCATGGCGAGGCAGCACAAAGGGCAGGGAGTCGGCTGAGGGGGTGTCGCTCCACATTCTTTGCCCCGGGGCAACCTCTTGGCTCAAGGATGTGTGGTGACTCTTTGGGCTGGTGAGGGATAACTTCACCAGCCCAGTGGCATCGCCAAGTGATGTTACTTCCAGTAGCCTCCAGCCACCCCCATTTAAATGTCCGACAATCAGCTGACTGTCGGAGATCAGAAAAGAAGATAAGATGCAAGTCGTGGCTGGGCTTTTATGGCGTCTTACCTCCTTTTCCTCCCTGGGCCTCAGAAGGCCTCCTGGCCTAAGAAAGGCACTTTCCAAAAGGCATCTGGCAGGCAGGGGGTGTTAAAATGAGAAGGTGTTAAAAGCGTTTATGTCCCCAGGTGTCAGATGCCTTAGCTAAGCCATTGGGTGGCCAACCCCCTACCCCAAATTAGCTTGAAGCAACCACATTTAACATCAGGAATGGGCCTGCCCTGTCTAGAAGGTGAACTCAAGCCAGTCAGGAAAGGCCCTTCCCTTGGAGCTGTATTGCCCTTACTCCAGTGCTGGAAAGTGGGTTAGGAATGGATTGCACCCTTAGTCATCTAGGCTGGTCCTCAAAGCACCTTGCTAAATACAACAGAACGGCACACTTAAAGCCGACTAACAGTCCAATTAAAGTGACTGAAACAAGGCGGCCATTCCCATTGTTCTTGGTGTTATGTTGTTTCTTCCCCAGCCATGACTATGTGAAGTGAGAATCTGGTTGCCATGGAGCCTCAATTCCACAAGCGAGCACCTTTCCTGCATCTGTTCCTCACCAGAAGCCATGAGAGCTCCTGGCCCACGATGAGGGGCTTATTTCTCTGCTCCTTCTGTCGCATATTAGAAGACAACTTCTCATTAATGTAACTTGAACACCTAATCCCCTTTTCATCTGATGGAAAATTTTAACCCAGCTGCCTCCCAACTTCAATTTAGAAACAAAGTGGCAAGCAACTGCCCATAAGGCTCTCTAATCATATTTTATATTTTCTTGACTGGAGCAGCCTTTCTGCCTTGGTCCAAAGCAATTACACATCTCCGACGCTCTGTGCTCGGGTCCCTTGAGACATGCTGTAACCGTGGTAAGGCAGCCTGCAAAAGAAGGCACAAAATATCTGTTACGAGGCAACGTGACTAAAAGAAGCCTCGCTGGATCAGAAAATCCAATTGTCTTTTTCCCTAGCAAATGGGGCTTTAAGATAATATCGCATTCCTCAAGTGAAACCCTGAAAATTGAACTGGGGGAAAGAAGCCCAAATGGAGCCTGGGGGGTTCCTCTCCATCATCAGCTGAGCAGCCCAATGTTCCTGGGAGTTTGTTTCCGAAATGGGTGCGGGTGGAGTCCCATTGTGCAAACACAGGAAAATAAAATAAAACCCTCCCACATTGGAAACTCCCCAAGTCTAGAGATTCAGTCCATATAGCATTTCAGACAACATTCCCCAAAGAAACGAGTCGTTGGCTTTTTTTCCTCTTTTACCACAGACACATTTTCATGAATATTTTGGAAATTGCCAAATGACCGACATGCTCGCCTGTCATCTTCGTGGCTGCCTCTTGGGCCATGGAAAAGCCCATCGTACTCACCTGAGCCTTGAGTTGCACTTGTTGCTTTCCAGACTGGGTGCTTCCGCCTCTTCTTAATTGGAACTGATTTTTAATTGCCAACTGCTTATATTTCTCTTTGCTGCTCCTCATGTTTTGAAAGAGGGCTGTACTGGTTCTTGTCTTGGTTCTTGTTCCTTGATGTCAGCAGCAGTGGTGTCTCTACAGGGACGGCAGAGCTCTAAGTTTTGCAAGGAGCCTTACCCTGTCATGTAAATCCCTCCTCTCCCTTGCTGCTGTAGCCAGTAACCAAGATGTTGCTTTTCCCTGTGAGGACTGGCTAAAACGGTGCAGGAGAGGAGTGATTTCCACTGCAAGGTAAGGTTTCTTGCAAAACTTAGAGCTCTGCCCTCCTTGTAGAGACGCCACTGGTCAGCAGTCTTGAGGCTGCAGTGAGCAGGCAGGAGGAAGCAAACTGGTGAGTGGGTAAGTACATCAGTCAGTACAGTACATCAATAAATGAAAGCTCCCATGGCCCCTAGGTGCATCTATTAAAAAAACAAAACACAAAGCCAGAGAGAGGAGAAGAGGCTGAAGGGGGAGACCTGTGAGCTTCCTCCAGACCTGGATGAGAAGAACCTGCCCTGCATTTCTAGTATCCTCCAGAATGGACGTGAATGGCAGGCCATGTGTTAGCATTAACCCAGCGAGTCTTCAGCTTTGAAGAACTAACCTCAAAAGGGAAAGGCTCTTTGGTGTCACCTCTTTGTGGGTGACCCAAAGGTTGGGCCACCTCCCTTCTCCTATAGCTGTGAGTGTTGGTGTGTAACTGGCATGCTCTTTCCCATTTGGCCTTGCTTTCAATTCCTTCCCCTTGGGCAGCAATCCTATATACCCTGGAAGCAAGCATCTAATCCTATCCCCCACCATCTTCTGCCATGCAGTACTGCTGATGGAGTGCATGCTGCATGCAGTGGTGGTGGTGGTGGGACATGCAGCCAGATGGCCTGGGAATGTATAAAAAATCCTTACTTACTCCTGGTTGACCTCCTGGTTGCCAATGGTCTCCCAAGACCCATGCCATTAATTTTGCTAGTGTAAATCTGAAGAGAGACAGGGAGTCCATTGAGCTGGAAAAATGGAGATAGCATCCTGGCACACAGTGCTGCCACTGGGATCTACCCCCTCCAGCCCCCAAACTACCCCTTGTCCTCACCACACCCTGCTTCAAACCTCCCCGAAACTGCCTACATTAAACAAATTGCCCTTTTCCCCACTGGTGGCACCGATGTGCATGCCGGTAGTGCGACATCGTTAGAAGACTGACAGCAGTGGATCAGGAGATCCACTGCAATGGGCCCTCTGTAGGGTTGGGTTGTAAGCCCACACTGAATGTCAACAAGACTTTTTGAGCTGACATGCATACGATTGCCGTGTTACAGCCCGATCCACTGTAACTCTCTGCACAGCAATGCAGTGCTGTTTGCTGTACCTGTGGGGGAGTTTTGGCTTCCAGAGGCCTCCAGTCCCTGCTGGCCTAATGAGTCTACTCGGACCTGCCCCAAAGATACTGTTAGCAAAGTCCATGTGGACAATGAAAGCAGAATGAGCCCAGGAAGTGGGACTGGATTTGGCAGGTGCCACTGCTGTCAAAGCTACCCCTTCCTGGTCCCAATCCATCCTCTCCCCAACCCACAATTCTGGGTTTGCTGCCAGCACATGAGAAGCATGGTAAGAAGAGGAATGATCTGCTTCTTGTGAGCTGGCACACTGGAGGGAGGAGTCAGCAGCAGATTATTTTTGGAAGACTAACCAAGTGGTTCCCAAACTGTGGGTCTGTGGGTCACAAACCAATGGTTGGTGGGTCGCGAAACAGACAAGGCATTATGCATCAAGGGTTAAATGACCAACTACTTTTGGGGAGCACTGCTGTCCAAGCACCATTATAGCCACAGAGGCTGGAGTGGCTGCTACCTTTTTTATTTTAGGATGGTCCCAATGCTAAAACGTTTGGGAACCGCTGCACCTCTGCCTTAGACCCCTTGCAATCTGCTGACCCAGCTACCATCAGCTGGCCTCATGGATGGGCAGGCTGAGGTTTATTGCAATCTATGAGATGCCTTGGACAGTTTGAAAATAATCTTCAGGGGCAAAAGAGACGGGATCTCTCTTCAGCTTATCATGACAGCTAAAAGAGTTCCCTTGATGAATGGTGGAAGATTTTACGTTCCAAGCACTGGTCTGAAGCTTTGCCTGTCCTTTAGGTTTTTCTGTAGGTCGGTCATGCAGATGCAAAGGAATGCACAGCTTGTCTAGACCATTCATCAGTGTTTGGGAGAGGGAATAGCAGTGCATGAAACTTCAGAGACAAACTGCATTTGCCAAAAAAATGTTCCATTTGACACACCAGGGGGTTGTGTCTTTCTGCACACCTTGTGTTTGCATTGTCATCTGTTAGCTGTATGATGCACTCCATGAATAATAGCAAAAGATCAGCTTTCATGAACATTAATCACCCAAACAGGCTCGTCTCTCTAAGGCTGAAATCTTATCCCTCAGCCCCAGCACCGATGCACCCTGTGCAGGGTACCAATGTACCCTGGAGGTGCATATTGCATGCAGTGGTAGGGGAGGGGCGATCAGGAGGTCATGTCAAGGCAAAAGAATGTTTGTTCCCTTGCCTACCATTAGAGTATGCCCCTTAATGGCCTATGGATCTCCTCCCGCCTAGGCCAGCTCTATAGTTGGCATAATTTTGAAGAGAGTGATGAGGCAGTACAGGCCAAATTTTGAGGTATATGATAGGACGTCTGCGTCAAGATTCACCCTCTTAATCCTTTTGTTCCTCCTGCCCTCCCACCTGCCCATGAGATGCCCCCTGTGCCAGCCTACCTGCTCCAGTATTGTCTGTTGCCCATGGCAACTCTCCTGTGATGATGATGCCCCCTTGTGGTAGCAGCTCAGAATGCTCTGCAGATGGCACACTACAGGCAGAGCCAATTACGCCAGCAAGGCAGAATCCTCCTGTTCTAAATGGCTTTGTTTTAAATGGCTTTGCAACAGCACTTGCAGCACCTGAGGGCAATAATCTTCACCTGAGTGGAGCTCAGTGGGGCTGAATACAGTGGGGCTGAATACAGTGGGGCTTACTTCTGAGTAGACATACATGGGATTGGAGAGAGGGCAAAAAGGGATTGGTGCCTGACAGTTAGCAAGGATCCCCTTCCTCGTTTCACTGCTCTTGCTGGATAAACTGGAAACTAACTGGGCCAAAGTGGATCCCTGCCACTACCCAAGGATGGCAAGCCCAAACAGGAGAAGGTGGCCTTGGGGGGTCCACCTCCCAGACACATGGAGAACCCCACTATTTGGGGAATCTCCTTAAAAGCAAAGAGCAGAAAAAATGTGATGGTCTGAGAACCATGGCAAGCCTCCTCCATCAAGTGAACTTAAACCAGGCAGTTAAAGCACTAAAAATACAGGTTTTCAAAGGCTGGAGTTCAGTGCTGTAAGTTATACTATATCACCAACTACATCTCCATTAAAGTCAGGAGGCTGAGCACAAGCCCATCTCCACTGACTTCTCTAATCTGGTCCTGAGATTCTCTCTGATGTTGAAGAGGAGGCAGCTCCATCATGGCTCCCCCCAGTGATGGGAATCAGCTAACGACTCGGGGGAATGCTGGGCGGGCAGCAGGAAGGCTGGGCGGGACTTCTGGGTGATTGACAGCCCGTCCGTCCGGGTCCGCCACCCTCCTGCCCGCCGCACAGGCTGCCTCCAGGTGGCGCGCCCCGCCGCTGCACGCCCTGGCACCCGGGGGGCCCCCACCTGTCCCCCCGGCGAGCGGGCGCCCCCTCCGAGGCCAGGGCAGCCCGTGCGGCGGGCGGGCAGGCGGCGGACCTGGACAGACGGGCTTTCAATCACCCGGAAGTCCCGCCCAGCCTTCCTGCTGCCCGCCCAGCGTTCCCCCGAGTCGTTAGCTGATTCCATCACTCCCCCCTTTTAATCAGATTCCTGTGTAGGAACGCATCTGTAATGGAGAAGTTTTCCACAGTACATTCGAATCCTCTTTTACCCTGAAAGAAATGTTGAGGCACTGCCTGGTGCAAGAAGCCTCGCCATCTTCTTCTTGCCCAACTTCCATCACACTTCCGTCCAATGCCAATATTGTGCGCTGGGAGAGCAGCATTGCATGGGATACAGCATTAGTGGAATCAGGGTAGCAAAGCTTTGGAAAGAAACTCAAGCCAACATTTGTGGTTTTGAATTCTACACCTCCTATGACTCTCTAAAGTAACGTATTTCATGTGGCATTGTCTCAAACACTGACTTAAAATGATCCAGATAGGGGTTTTTTCTCCCTCGAATATAGCATTGCCTCCTAGGGTGCATTTTTCCTACTCTAAGCCTTGACAGATGCCATTTCTTTCTGTGCAGGAGCACCCCTTGGACTGTTCTCTGACACCCGTCCATATTTTTCTTCTGCCAAAAGTAGACATTTTATTGGTTTGCAGAAGACATGATTTTTCCTGCAGTCTGGCTTGGCTTGATGGAAAATATCCCCCTAAGCCTGCTGCCAAAGAACAACAAAGCACCATCAGGCATCAGTTTGATCCAACTAGGCAGGTGGCTACTGGCGAGATTGCCTTTTTTAATCTATGGCATTACCTCCCCATGGCGACCCACTGGTCCCTGTGCTGTTATCTTCTTGACCACCAGTTGAAGACTTTCTATTGCGCAATATTATCCTTAAGATATGCCAGTGCATCTCCATGTATACTGGTGGAACACCAGCCCTGCCAGTGAAGAAGCCTGCCAGCTGATGGGTCGGAAAAACACGGTGCTGACATCACTTGGGTGTTCCTTTGATGCTGGTGCTTCCTTGCTCTTTGTGCCCAGGGCATTTGACCTCCTTGCCCCCCTCTAGGTCCACCTCTGCGGGACGGCACTCGGTATCTTCTGAGGTCCCAGGAGAAAACCGGAAGTACCTTTCAGAGGCCTCTTAGACAACCCTTCAAGGTGTGTTACCTGGGGCAATATACCCCCTGCCCCACTTGGCTATGCCACAAGTGCAGGGGCATTCTGGGAATGAGACCGACAACTGGCCCTGCAAACCAAAGAAAAAACACGATCTAGACGCTGCCAAGTATCCTCCCTCTGTCCTTGTTTTCACAGCAAACTTGTAAAATTTCACTGAACCTGAAACAAAGCTTCCATATATTTTGAAGCAATGAACAGAAGGTGTTGGTTTTCCCAAGGGAGAAAAGAATCCAAGGCATTCTCATTGGCAAGATGGGTGAACTTTTGAACTGTATTTTTCAGCAGCTGCATGTTATATCTGAAAATGATACCAGTGGCTGCTTTGAAAGCTACATTTCAAAATTTGCAGATGAGATCAAATTACAGCAAATCAACCCCCGTCTCTTATAGTATGGAGGTGTGAGATTGATTATTATGATGGGGGACTAATAGTTGGCAATTGCAGATGAATGAAGACTTTAAAGTCAGAGAGCTGGGAAGCAGCAGAAGGAATAGCTATTATATGAAAAGCTGTGGCAGCTTTCTTCTCGGGAAAGATGAATGTGGAACTCAATTGGGAGACTGGGAAAGTTTCGCCGGTGCACATTTGTAAATGAAAAATGCAAACAAGACCACATTGCTAAGGGGGTATAGTAAATAAAGATAAATGTGCAGGCAATTGGACCGAAGGCCACTGGCTTGAAGTGGCAGCTACTGCAGGTGATGGGGAGGGAACCAAGGTGTTTCCAAGGTGAGAGAGCAGGAGGAAGCATATGAACTTCAGGAGGCCAGCAAATGCGGGGTATAATTTTCTTGTCTTTGCAAGGCTGGATTAAGCCTGAGCAAGGAAGAAATATTACAGCAGTATTTCAACCACAACCACCACCTGAAGATGATAATAGATGCAAGCTCTTGTGCTAAGATGACACCCAAATCTGGCCCATCCATGAGGCCAACTGTAGACAATGCCTCAGGCGGCAGAGTGGTGGGGGACACCCATCTCTGCCTGCCTTCTTGCCTCCACTCCTCCTTCCCTGGACTGGAAAAGGAATAGTAAGACAGCGAGGAAAAGGAAATGTGGAGGGGAGTGCTGAGCTAGTGTGTTGGAAAGTGGGAGGAGCAGAGGCTAGAACGTCATCAGGTAAGGCCTTCTGCCCCTGAGATCAGGAGGTTTTGGGCTGGCCCTGATTCCATCTCCCTAAATGGAAGTGGCAAAAGGCCCCATTGTGGTGAAATGTTCTTTAAGTTCAAACTGAAACCAATTTCAGTTGAGAAATGAAGAACATATTTGCCCTCCAAGCACTGCCCAGGAGCCTAGTGCATCTCAGTGATGTGCCAAACATTGTCAACCATCATCTGCTACCTGGATCAGAAATGCTCCCTGTTATTATTATTATTGAACTACTTTTTTCCACTGTTCAGAGTGTTTTAAGAAAGTGATTTTTTTTTCAAAAAAAAACACAACCCTCCTCTTAATAATGCTTTCTTTGTCTTCTATTTCATTGTAAGCCACTTAGAGAGCCATCTGGCAAATATGCAGTCTTTTCATTGAAATAAAATACAAAGAAATGAAAGAAATAACGGGTCTTTGGCAGGGTTGCTTCTGCCAATTACGCTCACGTCTCTGACTGTGATTTGATGTGCGCTTACTCTGAAGGAACCCTGAGCAGAACATGCAATTGGGAGATTATAGTCTTGATTTATTGCATTCATAGTCCATCTCTCTGCCAGGCCAGCATACATGGTGTCCTTCCCCACCCCCACCATTTTATCCTCACAACAAACCTGTGAGGTAGGTCAAGTTGATGGCTAGTGATCAGCCCGAGAGTGTCTGCTGAATGTCGTGTCTGAACCCAGTTTGAATCCAGGCCTTCCCACCTTGTGATAAATGAGTGGAATAAACAGGGGCAAAATCTTATGTGCTTCTCTGAGCAGAAAGCTTAGGCAGACTTGTGCAGACTTGTGCAGAAAGACTGCAGCATTTGAGGCTCTTCAGCCTAGGAAAAAAGGCGCCTGAGGGGGGACATGATTGAGACATACAAAATAATGCACGGAAGGGATAGAGTCGAATGAGGGATGTTCTTTTCCCTCTCTCAAAACACCAGAACCAGGGGGCATCTGCTAAAACTGAGGGTTGGGAGAGTTAAAAGATAAAAGGAAGTACTTTTTTACCCAGCGGGTAGTAAATCTGTGGAACTCTTTGCCATAGGAGGTAGTGATGGCATCTGGTCTAGATGCCTTTAAGAAGGGTTTGGACGGATTTCTGGAGGAAAGGTCCATCGTGGGCTATAGGCAATGATGGATTGTGCAACCTCCTTACAAAGGTGGTGGGCTACTGGTACCGGGTGCAAGGGAGTGGCAACAGGATACAAGCATCTTGTTGTCTCATGCCTCCCTGGGGCACCTGGTGGGCCGCTGTGAGATACAGGAAGCTGGACTAGATGGGCCTTTGGCCTGATCCAGCAGGGCTCTTCTTATGTTCTTATGTTATGTTCTTATTCACAGAACATACATTTAAATACAGGAGAGTTGCTTGGACTGTGTAGAAGCACCTGGATGCTTTAGTGAAAGCAGAATCAATGGAGGACAGGAGGCTTCAGCAGCTCCATGCAGAGTGAAATGATCTGCACATTGTGTTATGAATCTCATTCTGTGTAACATGCATGCGACAGCTTTAATATCAAGAGAAAGTAAACCAATTGTTTATTAGACCTTTGGTTTCTTAAGTTCTTGGTATAAATGAATTGTCTTGCCATCCCTTGATGGTCCAGTGAGGTGAATATTCCTTGTGGAAAGTTTCAAGTAGCTCATAGCTGATCTAAATAGTGGGGTGTGTGAAAATCATCTAGATTGGAAGTCCACAGATTGCAACAGTTTGAACATTTTCATGTGACTTTTATGGTTGTCTGATTGCAATTCTGGGTGGATTTCATTTGTGGCTTGTTTTTGCAGGCAGCTGACGAGGCTCCTTCCCCCTAACCATTATTTCAGTCAATCAAGTAAAATTGGATAGGGAATCTGCAAGGTAACATGCCTGAAATAAGCCTGAACAACGCCACAAGGTGACTGACAGAAATAGAATGGGGAGACCCCAGTCCTATGTGCCCCCTTTGCTGATGCACTTGTGCCCCAAAAGGTGCATGCTATATCCAGTGTAGGGAAGTGGGTTGGGAGACTTCAGAGGGGAAAGAGGAATTATTTCTGTAAGCCACCGACTCGCCAGTAGGTCTCTGTAAAAAGGTAAAGGTTTCCTCATGACTGAATGGTCTAACTGTGACTGACTGTAGGGGGCGGTGCTCATCTCAGTTTCAAAGCCTGTAGAGCCGGCATTTTGTCCGAGGACAAGCTTCCGTGGTCATGTGGCAGGCATGACTCAATGCCGTAGCTCACGGAACGCCGTTACCTTCCCACCAAAGTGGTCCCTATTTAATTTATCTACTTGCATTTAGGTGCTTTCAAACTGCTAGGTTGGCATGAGCTGGGACAAGCCATGGGAGCTCACTCCGTCGCACAGTCTTGAACTCCCAACCTTCCGGTCGGAAAGCCCAGCAACAGCGGATTAACTCGCTGTGCCACCACGTCCCTATAGCTCTGTATATAGCTACACGTCTCTGTAGCTGGTGCAAATCCAAGGAGAAGGGACAGGGAAGTTTTAAAAAGAGGGGATAGGTTGCCACTGCTGCTGGATCCACCTCCTTCCACTCCCCGTTTCTCCTCCCATTCCCACCCAGTTTTGCCCCCTAAACCACCCCCTCCTGGCCTGCACCGCTCCCACCATTGCCTTACCTGGTCCGTCACAGTTTGCAGCAGTGCACACAAGATGGTCCATTTTGCAAAAGTGGAAATGCCTTCCATGGTCACAGAGCACATTTCCATGAACGTTTGAGTCCATTTTCATACAGAAAACAATCACAGAACAAATCCCAAGGGGGTAAATGCCCTCAGAATCATTGCACATTTGCTCTGGCTCTTGGTTGGATCCTCCTCCCATTGTCCCTGAGAGCTGTCCAAGGTCCTGCAATAATCAGTGCTTGGTTATTTGCTCTTGTTTTACAGTATTTGTCTTTGCTGTCTGGGGTGGATTTCTCTTCAAGTTGTTTCTCCTAGACCAGGGTGTCAAACTCATTTCATAAAGCTGGTCAGAGCATTGCCTGCTGAGGGCCAGAAGTGATGTTATTAAGCAGGAAGTGATGTCCTGCAGATATTACATAAAAAAGAAGAAACTGTTTGCAGTCTTGAGCATACTTCCTAGGTTTGCATAGGATTATAATCTTAATGCAACACAGGCTACATACTCTAAGGTAGTCCTTGGGAAAGATGATGGCCAAGTCATTAGCATGTGCCTCTAGGCACATTTCTCAGTATGCCTCCTTCTGTGCCTTCTTGCTAAAATCATCTGGAAAAAAACATTTCAAAGGCAGAACCTGAGCAATCTTGCTGATGGCATCACTGCTCCTGCAATTGGAGATGTTCTGGAGCTTTGCCCCACTCTGTTTCCTCTTGACCTCACCACAGGCCATTGCTCAGTGACAGTGTATGTGCTTGCATGTAGAATTTTCCCAGATTCCAAATATGGCTTCTCTAGTTAGCATCCCCAATAGCAGGACTGGGATTGGACAAGATTGCGAACCTATGACACGTATGTCAAAGGTGACACACCACAACATTTGGGGTGATACACCAGCGATCACCAACACTTGATAAAAATTGAGTTTATTTTACTCATTTTTCATTTTGGCAATTAGTTGATGTTTCTTTATAGAATACATAGCACCATACATGATTGTACTGCATTTTTTGTTTAAATAAATGAACTATTTCTCTTTTGTTTGGGAGGAGTATTGACACACCAGCAGAGTCAAGTTAAGCATTTTCCAAAGTTTTGACATGCCGAGCCCAAAAGGTTTGTCATCTTTGGACTAGAATCATAGAAACATAGAGTTGGAAGGGTCCTACAAGGTGTCGTCCAATTCAACTCCCTGCCTGTAGCAAAGAATCCTCCTGGATGTAGAGCATCACCAGCAGATGCTTGTCGAGACTCTGCTTGAAGATCTCCAGGGATAGAGAATCCACCACCAATCTGTTCCACTGCCAAACTTCCCTGACCATCAAGAATTTCTTCCTGATGTCCACCAGTATCTCCTCTCTTGCAGCTTCTATCCATTGGATCTAGTTCTACTCTCAGAGGCAGTTTGTAACGTACAGGCAGATTTGGATGAAGATTATTTGCTGTCAGATAGGGGGATCTTGCTTTAAAGAAGGATCTGTGTAACTGTCAAGTACTGTTTGACATCTAGCACCTGAGAACTGTCAGGGGTAATGGTTGATTGGTTTGGGCTGTGTTTAGGAGGGGGACAGAGCCCTGCCCATTAACTAAAGTTCCTGGTTGGTTGATTAAAACTTGGGTGTAATTGAGATTGACAGAAAGAAGTAAAGAAACCCTATAAGAAGCAACTAAAGAAAAAGCTTAGCAGAAGGGGGGGGAGTTAGGGGGAAGTACTATGTTTGTAAGTAGGATAGATTCTTGAGCATTGTTTAAGATTGACCAGGAAAGAGTTCTGTATTGAGAGACAAAGTTGTAACCTGCAGGAAGACTGAGACTCTGGCAGGGAAGGCTTGTATCTTTTGCTTCAGGAACAACTTTCTGTATTAAGAAATAAGTTGCAACCTGCAGGAAGACTGAGACTCTGGCAGGGGGGCTTGCATCTAGGGTTTTGGGAAGCTACAGAAGTTTGGGGGTAAAGCCTGTGTGTGCTAGGAGATAGTAAGTAAAGAAGTGCTCTTTCCTGTACTATCTTTGAAGCTTGGGTATCAACTTGTGTATTTGTTGAACTTGTGTATCTGCTGAAGTGTTTTGTTAGTTTTGAGTGTGTGTTATTTTAATAAATCTGGTTTTTGTTTCCTCTATAAATTGGAGTTTGATTTTATGCTTGTATCTAT
>JAJKFI010000011.1:17639035-17658229 GCA_029204185.1 Lerista edwardsae
ACCCATGTTTCCCAACCCAGAGAGGATCCATGCTCTGCATCCCAACCCAGAGAAGTAACAACATGTTCTCATTAGTTCTCATTACTCATTAGAACTGCAATTGGATACATCTGTGTTCACAGATATAATCACTGTTAGTTTGTACCTCACGCATTTAATGCAGGTACAATCTGTTGACTGTGTACACAGGTTGTTAATCAAACAAAATGAGCCCAGGTCAGTGGCATCTCTACAGGGAGGGAAGAGCTCTAAGTTTTGCAAGAAGCCTTACCTTGCAGTGGAAATCACTCCTTTCCTCCACCGTTTTAGCCAATCCTCATAGGGAAAAGTAATATCTTGGCGTTGCTTACTGGCTACAGCAGCAAGGGAGAGGAGGGATTTACATGACAGGGTAAGGCTCCTTGCAACACTTAGAGCTCTGCCCTCCCTGTAGAGATGCCACTGGCCCAGGTACAATCATGGAGATATGCAGAGAGCATTTGTCACCTCAAGCACCAGGATGTCTTATGCCAGTCCTGGCTTTTTGGAAAATAAGAGATCAGGGAGACAAAAGCCAAGGGGGCAACACTACCATGAGATTCATGTGCAGCTGGCAAACCACCACCTTTGACCTGAGGCTCTCCTACACCCTGGCCTCTTAAAGGGGGTCTATCATGATACCTGGGGGGCTGGCCCATCCAGACTGCCCTCAGGTGCCGTGGGATGTTGTCCCCTCCTGGCCACCAGCAACCTCCAGTGGCTCAGGAGGCATTCCTTTAGCCCAACCAGCAGAGGCGTTTCTACAGGGAGGGCAAAGCTTTAAGTTTTGCAAGAAGCCTTATCCTGTCATGTAAATCCCACCTCTCCTTTGCTGCTGTAGCCAGTAAGCAACGCCAAGATGTTGCTGTTCCCTGTGAGGATTGGCTAAAACGGTCCAGGAGAGGAATGATTTCCACTGCAAGGTAAGGCTTCTTGCAAAACTTAGAGCTTTGCCATCCCTGTAGAAACGCCACTGCCAACCAGTAGTGTAGCACAGTGTCAAGACTGGATTCAGCCAACCCCTGCTTCCAGCACACGAGGCACACCATGGAGTAAAATATAATGATTTATTAAAACTACAGGTTGCAGCATAGAGGCTTAATAAGGCCTTTCAAAGTGGGCCCAAACATGGTGCAATTACATGATGCTTAATGCAAAATAAGAAAGCACCTAGCTCCTAATCTAATTACATTCTAACTATCACTCACTCAACAAAGGACAGAACTTTGTCATGAGGGCAAAAAGCCTCTTCTCCTCAAGCCTTAGAAAAGTTTGAGCTTTTTACTTCTCCCCTGCACTTTTCCCAACCACCCCTTGTCAGTCAGAAGCAAAACAGCTCCTGGTACTGTGAAGGTGTCCTTGGTGGGTTTCGTTTCCCTCTAGAGGCCCCCTGGAGAATGGAGCAGAGCCGGCCTGCTCCCCTGCTAAATTCATGACAGGGTCTCAATAACTTCAGCCAGCATATTTTGCCCTTTTACTTTTACTAATCCAGTGGCCTTTGCTCCACTTTGCTTCTGTGCCAATTAGTGGGTCACAAAAATAAGCAGAGTACTTCCTAGCCCATTCCTCAAGCTCTGACTTGGTAGCAGCTTTGGAGCTGAGTCAAATATAAGTGGATTTGCTTGCAAGATAGGTCTGGCATTTGCCGATGAGTCCAGGATGACTCATGCATCTACTGCCCAGAATAACTCTGCTGGATGACACTTTGCAGAGGCAAAATGTGAATGGAGCTGTCTACTTTTCAAGTGACAGGACCACTGCATCCTCGACAACGGTACCCAATCAAAAGCATCCTGGGATTGGACATTTGTGTCTGCTCTTTTTGTGTCCTGGGCATTTGTGTCCCCAAATATGCATATTTATAGTAAATGTGCTTTTTAATTTTTAAAATGCAAAGTTAGGGTTGGGGTTACGGCTGGGAGAAAAGGCTTGGGATCTATAACATGGGGTTTGTTGCCTTATTATAGCTTGTTGCCCAGTTACAGTGGGATGCAAATGACTTGGAAGGAAAAAATGAACCAGATGTGACTGTCCTGGGATGCCAATGACGGGATGCATTGGACCAAAGACACAATCCTCCAAGATGCAAATACTCTCATGCCTGATTTCCATTGCCCCTTCCTTTTTCACTTCCCCCACAATCCATTTACCATTAGTGGCATCTGGTGTGCACATTCTATCCCTTCCCTCTTAATTCACCTACCTCAAACAGGAATGGCATGACCAGGGAGACTGATGCTGTCTCCTGCTGCCACTTCTGAAACTGTGCTTTACCATGTTCTGGTGCACAGTAGCCCCAAACCCAGAATGCGAGACTTCCAGTTTTATTTAAAGAGACCGTGCAAATCAAGAACCTCCTTCATTCATACAGTCCCCTAAATAACAGGAGACGTCCTGCACTTAAAAATATCGGAAAACAGGACAGCAAACCACAGTAAGGAAGTGAATTGATGTAACTCACATCCATGGAGAGCTGAAGGGAGGTGGTGGAGACAGACCTGAGTGAAGAGCACCTTGAATCCTCTGCACTGTCATCCAGCCCTCCCCTCCACCACTGATGCATGTCACATCAGGTTGCTTCAGGGCTGGACGAGCACTGATCTCAGGTCTTCTGTGACAAGTCAGTTTTAATCAACCGTTGAAAGAGAAGATACCTTCAGACAATCTTCAGCTAGGGCACACCTGCACAACGTCTGAGCCACCAATCTCAATGCAACCATGTCTGCTTTGTTTGGCTTGGTAGGTCACAGTACCCAAGAATTTTTAACCCTCGAAGCTTGGCAGGCCAGTCCTATGGGTGTTCTGTGGATAGAATGAGCATTCCATCAGCAGAAGACCATTGGTGCTGCACCAGCATGAAAGTTGGTGATCACACGCATGCACCACTGGAGTACCCAGCCACTGCTGGAGGAGGTGAGTTGGTGCAGGGGGTGGGCTGCAGGTGGGGAGCGGGAGGATAAGGCTGGAGAGGGGGAGGATCAGAGAGAGAATCAAGACTGCTGGGAAGTGCATCTGGGGAGGGCTGACTGGGTGGTTATTGGTGGCAACAGCGCCACTAATATCCTATGCCCCTGCCTAGCACCATGTCCCTTTGCCCACTTGGGTCAGCCAAAGAGCTGATACAGATCTAAGTAGACCACTGAGGACCATAGTGTAGCAAAGTAGGTCGGAATTTTGTTACTTACCTCTCCATCATGCCATGGTCCCTGGCTGGCCCACTGGATACAGTGGAGGATGCATCAGGATAGGATTGGGTCATAAGTTGCCTACTCCTGATCCAGCCCCCCAGCAGAATGAAGCCCACCAGCCTATATAGTAGAACCTAGCAGACAGGTAGGCATAGCCCTGAACATTGGCAGATAAGTCATAAATCCCTTTCCCTAGTGGAATCCCTGTCCCTAAGGCAGTGGTATTCAAACTTTTTAGACCGGGACCCACTTTTTAGAATGGCACTCATGTCGGGGCCCACCAGAAGTGATGTCATTAACCTGGAAGTGAAACCAAAATTAAGCAGATAGGTATAGATGCAGATCACCTTGGTGCAGTAACGCAAGCAGTAGCCTTTCACATGATTAAACAAAGGTTCTTAGACATTCAGTCCCAGGAGCTTCTGAGTGCAGCCACTAGATCTGGTTTCCCGCTGCCCTGGCTACCCCCTCCTGTATTAGGTAAAGTTCCGAATTATTTTCATGTGTTAACCAATCCCAACGAAAGAAGGGCACTCATGTTAGCCCGTTGTAACGCTATGCCCTCAGTGGTACTGTGGGGTAGGTTTAGGGGCATACCCTATCATGACAGACTCTGCCCTTGCCCCTTGGGTTCGATTGAATCTTTGGCCCATCTTCTTCTGCACTGTCCCTTTCATGATGTGACGAGAACTAGTTTACTAGGCCCAATTCTGTCTTGGGGGCCGCGGCTTGCGGACATGGAAAAGTTAAAAATGCTTTTCTCAATGTCCGAGCCGAACCACATAAAACAGTTTGCCTCTTTCCTGTACAGCACTGTGAAATCTAACAACAGGCGAGAGTCCACAGAATTGAACTCTTCAGAATGATTTTATTGATCTGTTTTGTATTTTAAGGTCAGTGAATGGTGCTATCAAGTTGTTATGTCCATGTTTTTATTTATTTATGCCAATAAAGGTATTCAAATCAAAATCAAATCTACCTGGAAGTGATGTTGTGGCAGGAAATGGCATCATCAAGCAGGAAGTACTGTCACTGTAACATGATAAAATGATACTCCTGAAATGCAAATCGGCATTCTTGGACTGCAACAGTTGTACAAACAAGAAACATCCCTGACAGAAAGCAAGATCAGGACAAAATATTATGTAAAAGCACTGAACTAAAAACAAAATTAAAAAAAACAAAACGCTTACTTGAAAATTCAAACTCTTAACACTCACAAAAGGAATATAATAAGAGTAAGGTCTGCAGTTTTCAAGATGGCTGCTCCCAGCTTTCGGCGACCCACCTGACATCAGGTCCCGACCCACCAAGTGGGTCCTGACCTGCAGTTTGAATAACACTGCCCTAATGGTTTGAAAGATGAGACTGGAGGCTCCTGTTTCTGCAAGAGGCCTGTTGCAAGTGCAGCTTATATGTTTACAAGACAAGAAAAGCGTGTGATGGGGACCATCACAGCCAACAGAATTTTCCCATTACAGCTGACTGGGCTCAACTTCTCTTCCACTCATGACTTCCACATTCTATTCATCATGCACACATCATGCACAGACAGTGCTGGTTAACAGATTTATAAACTACACACAAAATAACATTGTGATGGACAGAGTTTTTGAAGAAGCTGTCCTTTGAAGTGAAATTCAAGGCTTGGGCGACAGAGCTTTAGGGTGCAGCTCTGAAATTGCTTACTCTTGATCCAACTGAAAGCCCAATCCAATTGTTTCCTGAACACCACCGATGCAGCAGCACCAAAATGGCTACTGCGGCAACCCTACCAGGGAGCGTGATTTGGGAGGTCATCTCTGGGTAAGAGAGCAATTGTTTTCGGGAAATCCGTTCCTTGTCCCGAGTTGTGCTTACCGTTCCATGCAAGGGTCGCTCCATTTTGCAGCTGATCGGCTGGCAACTGCCATAGACACCACATAGATGCCCAGAGTGTCCCTGCCAGCCAAATAGCTGCAAAACGGAGGGAGCCTGCATGAAACGGAAAGTGCCGCTCACATGATAGAGGAGTTTTTCCAAACCCCGGATCTGGCCCATGGGCCAGGATTGGAGACCCCTGCTCTACACCACTGGAAGCACCAAAAGAAGCATGGAGGAGAGATAAGAAGAGTGGCGAGCCGGAGCAGCTGCAGCGAACCCAGTAGTGTAACTAGAGGGGGTTCAAAGTGCTAAGTATTTTTGGCACTGTAACGTGCTATGTAAGTGACCTCCCCCCTCACTGCCAGAGCCATTCTGGGATGCAAAAACATAGCAGAGGAGACTCTGCTTTGCCTTGCCACCTGGAATGGCTCTGGCAGTGAGGGGGAGGCCCCTTTCACAGTGTATTGCAGTTCTGTAAATACCGAGCCCTACTGAGCCCACTACTGTCCCCCCTCCTTCTTTTAACTTGCTCTTCCTCTTGGGTTAACTTGCCTTTCCTCTTCTGGTCCACTTCCCGATTTCTTTTTACATCCAGGAAGCAGGCAGAGAGGAGGTTGCTGTTTGGGGCTGGCCCGGCACCCCATGCCCGTGAGCAGGCTGGTTCATATATATATTCATAGGTATTAAAAAGGAAGGGAAAGTGAGGTGACACTGTCAGCTAGGATTGCATCATTAGGCGAAGACAAATAAGAATCAAAGTCTGGCTTCAAATGAGGGAGGACACACATTCTCCAGGAAAACACACAAATGAATTCGGCAAAGCTATTTTCATCCATAATGAGGCATCAGTTCATCAGCAGAAGCTTCTCCAGTTCCCTGAAACCTTCTCTGGTGAATAATTAAGCAAAATCAACAATGAAAGAGCTGGAGGAAGAGACGCTCCAAAATGGAATGAATTGCAATGGACAGCAAGACCTGGGTAGATTTCTCTCGCTCTCTCGCTCTCTCTCATTTTGTGTGTATGTGTGTGTGTGATTTTAAAAGCAAATTGTCTGCTTTGAATGATCTGCCAAGGGCATAAATTAAAGCAGACACTTTAGAAATAAAATGAAATACAAATGACATGTCTCTTGTTGACGGCTGGCAAAACAGTGGAGAAAATGGAGACATTTTAATGCAAACATATCTAAAACAATTTACACTATCCAACTGCATATGTAAGTGATTGGAAAAAAATTTCCTGTTGGCGTGTTGCTCATCAAAATGAGCCTTGAAGTGTACTGAAGGGGAAAATTTGTGTGGAAAATATCACGGCCTGGCTGGCTTTGAGGAATTATTCAGCATCACTGTCCCGGCTTCCAGGACACACTCCTGGAAAGATGGATAGGGTGGTTTCTTTAACCAGTTGCTAAGTTTTCTGATGAAATATGCAAGAGCTTTCCGTGGAACACCTCATGGAAAATTCTGCATTTCTGCCAGGTTAGAGTAAGCATGAAACTAGACATGATGCCAAAGAAGGGTTTGAATAAAAAATGACAACCTGCACCTGCTCCTTCTCCCTGTAAGTTCTAGCTCCTGAAACAAACCAGGCAACTGCATCACAATATGTGCTCTCTTCCCCTGCTGTTGAAATCTGGAAGCCATCCATCACCTGAGACCAGCAGCTACTTAATTGTCTCTGTGGTTCTTGCAGGAGATGTGGTCAGAGGCAGAGGAAGGGTACGGCCCGGGGTGGCGCGAGCCATGGGTGCCGGCAGCAGCGGGGCACCATTGTGTGGAGTCCGCGGACGAACCCACGCACTGTTTGGCCCACCCACTCTCCCTGGCATCCATTCCGCTGCAAATGGAGCTATTCCGGGCGCAGGGAGGCATGGCTGGGTGATGCACGGGAGAGGGGCGACGTGCTGGGGGTGCGGTTTCATTGCCCTGCCATGGACGCACTTGGGGCTCTTTTCATCCCTGGGTGTGGTTTCTTAGTTATATTTCCTTCCTCCTTCCTTCTCACACTTCCTCTTTCTCTGGAGCACAGGAGCCAGAGCGTCCAGCTAGTTCTCCTTCTTCACTGGTCATCCTCACCATAGGTGCACATGAAGGGAACAGTTCTAGGGTTTCCTGTTCCTTAAGTGTTTAGTTGGTCCTAATCAGAAGATGAATGTAATCTACTATAAACTGCAAGTAAAGTATTTCTTATGAAACCTTAATAAATCACCTACTTCTCTGCATGTGTTTTATTAATAGCAGCTTGCCTGGGTGGTGGGCAAAATCTTTTCTTTTCCACTGGAAGTGGGAGGCATTTGTTGGATTACTCTGCTGCCTCCCCCGCTTCCAATACCTTCTCTATCTTATTGGTTACCACTGGAAGGAGATAGAGAAATGCATGGTGTGATTATGTCAAATTTTTAAAGAATAGAACATTGTGGAGAGAATCATAGCATCATAGAGTTGGGCTAACAAGGTCATCTAATGGAATCCCCTGACTGTAGCAGGAATTCCTCCTAGAGCATCTCCAGCAGGTGTTGAAACTCTGCTTGAAGGTCTCCAATGAGAGGGAGTCCACCACCTCCCTTGGCAATCAGTTAGTGTTGAACCACCCTGACCATCAAGAAGTTCTTCTTGATGTCCAGCTGGAATCTCTTCTCTTACAGTTTGTACCCACTGGACCTAGTTCTACTGTCAGAGGCAGGTGAGAACAAATTTGTCCCTTCTTCTATATGACATCCCTTCAGGTATGTGCTGTCATAGGTTCCTGACAAATTCCCTGTCAACCTTAATCTGCAGACTTGTGTGGTCCAGGTGTTCATTACTTTTGTGGGGATATACGCATTTTCCCCTATCAGCCAAGGATGCAGCATCAATAAATGCACAGTCCTGAGAGAAGATGGATAAAAAGTAGGAGTTGAGCAGCTCTGGGTTGAGAGGAAAAGAGGAGGGGGAGAGGAGGAGGGGCAATCAAAGGGCAGCACCACTTGCTAATCCACTACCTTAGACAACCACCTTAATTGGCTTCATGGATGGGCCAGCGCTTGATCCAGCCGTCTATCAAGTATGCCGCATTGATGGCCCAATCCTGTGGGCACGTCGTCGTCGTCGTCGTCGTCCTCATCATCATCATCATCATCATCATCATCATCATCATCATCATATACCTTTATTGGCATTAGTACAAAATTAAAACAAGGAATAGAACATAGCATGAACAGCTCATCATTGTTCTTACTCTCAAAACTTGGTTCGGGTTGTTGCCTCACACTTGGAAACTTTCTTGATAACAGCCTGCAAAAATTCTGCAACCGAATCTGTTATTACCACGGAGCTATCTTCTAAAAGGTAACCCAAACAGCCATCCGGAGGGCCAAGAAAAGCGGATAGTATTGGGTCTAAGAAGGTATCATGCAACGTCCCGTGAGCTGGGCAGTGACACAGGACGTGAGCAACTGTGTCAGGTTCCTGGGAGCAGAACTTGCAAATCCTGCTTCCAGGCGGGATGTTTAGAAATCATTACTGTGGGCACGTAATGTCCACGGAAGTTGTCTTCTGCTGCTGCAAATGGTGCAGAACTACTGTAAAGAGTGCTCTGCTGCAGAGCGCAAGGGAGCTGGCAGCAGGAACAGCCCTCAGCTCTCATGTGCAGCAATGATCCCTTGTGGCTGCATCCGAGAGGTCAGATGGTGAAAGGGGGGTCATGGCTAGGGAGAGGGAGGCTCAGGGAAGGTTCAGGATAGGGAGGGGCGAAGGCAGTTTGGGGGCTTTTCCAGTGACAGTGACTTGTCCCAGGATCCAATTTTCCAGATGCCTCTGCCCCTTCCTCTTCTCAGACTCACTGAGAAGGGGTAAGTGCGGTAACATTTTTTGCTGACTCCTGTTGGCCTTCTGGTGTCCCCTCCGCCTAGTATGCAGCACATGTTTCGCTGGTGCCGCTGGATGCTGGGGAGAGGCAGGGGATCACCTCTGGCCCCTCCTCACAGCTTTAGCCAAGTTCCCACTGTCTTGGTTGTCATATTTCCTCATTAGATCCTGGAGTGCTAAGTACTGACAGTATCTTCTAAATCATTCGGAGATTTATGTTTTCCTGCTAATATGTGTCAGATAGTCTCAGCCTCCGTAACCATCGTGCATGACTCTCATTTATCGTCACTACCCGTGTAATTGCGAGGACCATTTTCCCCTTCCATGTTCTCCTGACACCTGCCTGCCCCATCAGACAGACACATTACTTCATCACTCAGCATCCCAGAGACTCTCAGGCTGCTGCTTAGCTGTGCTTACCGCAAAAGTGACGGACAAAAACCACTTTTAACTGATTCCACGGTGCAGGAAAAGCAGCTTGTGTTGTTCCAGGCTGTGCATTTTAAGTTATTGTGACAGCTATTCCTAGAGTCTCTTCTAACATAGCATCACAGCATCATCACGAGGTTTCTTGCCATGATTAGCAAAGAACGTGTGTGTGAATGCACGGAGGCTATTCTGGAATGTAACATCAGTACCTCCAAAAGCACACCACGCGGCTGGTGCTCCTGGAGTCCTTTCAGGCTGCTTCATCCCTGCCACGTGCAAAGGTCTGTCTCCTTTGTTAGCTACTCTCAAATGGCCTCTTCATCTCTCACTCCAGGAGGCAAGGATAGCTAGTAAACCCTAGCGGTCACTGCCAGTGGCATATCTAGGGTATTGCAGGGAGGGCAAGAGCAATGGGAGCTGTTTGCCAAGGGGGCACCGATTGCCCTCAGCCCCCTCAGCACAGCACCCAAGAAAACGCCTGAGCCGCAGCTAAGGGAAGCCGTGTCCCCCCGCCAAGCCAGAGAGGTGCGTGGCTTCTCCCAGGCGCAGCTTGTGCAAAATTGCCTGATCAGCAGCCGAGGAAAGCTGTGTGCCCCCCCCCGGCTGGAACCGGGGAGGCATGTGGCTTCTCTGGACCACTGATTGGGCAAAATTGCCCAATCAGCAGCCAGGAGAAGGCGCGCCCCCCAGATCGGACACCCTCAATGTCATGATGTCACGATGTTGTGACGTCATGACGTTGTGTGCCATGGGCGTGGTTTTGCCCTGGTACGCCTCTGGTCACTGCCCATTAAAAGAACCAGCCCTGGCCTCTGCAGAGCTGTGGTTGGCTTTGCGTTCCAGTAAGGAGATATGGTGATGGGTCAACTGCTGCAGCTTTGTGCCAGCCAGCCAATGGGGAGGCAGCAGCCTGCTGGATAAGGCTGGAAAAGCAGCCTCCCTGTGCCAACATCTCCCCTACTCAGAAGTGTAACCAGAGGGGGGCAGTGTAATAAGGAGAACAGGAGCCGCAACCCGCCATGTAAGTAGCCCCTCCCACCATTGGAGCCATTTGGGGCAGCGACAACACCATGCAGGCACTGGCCAATTTTGGAAATGATGATCAGAACCAGTGGTGTTATTCTACCGGAATGCTGGGTGGGACATCCGGGTGATCAACAGCCCGCCCTTCGCGTTCCGCAGTGTTACGCCATTTGCGTAACCAATTACGCCGCTTGCGTACGTTACACAAATAGTGTAATGCTGCGGAACGTGACGGGCGGGCTGTCGATCACCCGGATGTCCTGCCCAGTGTTCCGGTAGAATAACACCACTGATCAGAACCAACCTAGACTTACTTCACATTCATTGGATTGGGACTATTCCAGTGGCCTTGCCTCAGCTCTACCTGGCCTTCAGTAAGAGCTAAGGGCCATTCACCTACTCATGAGTAATCAGACCCATCTAGCTCCATTTTGCTCTCCATAGGACTCAACACAGGGCACAATCCTAACCTGGAGTTAGGCTGGCACAAGTTAGGCCAGCAAAGTTTGGCCGGCACAAGGGACACTGTGAGGTATGTTTGGACCATTCTTTACTGGCCTAACTGTTAGGCCTGTTTGCTGTTTGCTGGCCTAACTAGGTTAGGATTGCACCTACAGTTTCCTTGTCAGCTTGGAGGGCAGGGGGGGCTTCCTTCTTGAGAGTTTGTTGGGGCTTGCATGCATTGGATTAGCACCATTCTGATGGCATTGTGTTCTCTTTGGCCTGTCCTTCAAAGTGGACAGAAGTGCCTTTGCCTACTCCTGAGTAACCATGCAAATATTGCTCTGTATCAGTTTCCATGGGGCTGGATACATTTTCCTTCTCGGCTATCAACTTGTCAGTTTCTCAACCCACCAAAAATCGGGGTACGACCCACTGGTGGGTCCTGACCCAGAGTTTGGGAACCACTGGTTTAATTCATTTTCTTTTGGACTTCTAATATTTATTTATTTATTTGAAGAATTTATACCCCGCCTTCCCCATGCTGAAGCAAATGCCCAAGGTGGCTTACATGAGCAGGCTAGTCTAAACCACCATTTTTTTCAATGGGGTTTTTACAAATCTACAGTATTCTTGTGATCTGCCAATCCTCAGGCCCAGATGTCACCTTCACAGTGTGGTTCTCTCCTTTGGTTGCTGCCATCAAGCCTCAGCAGGCAATCGCAAGTCAAGCCTGGACAGGTCCTCAAGGTCGTATTGCCTTCTTTGCCGGCTGGCCTCCTCACACACTCCACCGCAACTCTCCCTTGCGGTGAGCTAATCAGCTCCACAGCGACTCCGTTCTGCCACCACAGGTACTGCAGCTTGTCACAGCCTGGCATTCATCTCCCATCCAAAAGCAAACCGCAGATTTTCATCTGTCTCATCAGACACTACTGTGGGTTTGATTTTTAATAAGAGCCCCTCAAATTCAGTGGTCCCTTAGGAGGGAGGTTGTCCCAGACAACTACTGGGATGGTGGCAGCAGATAAAAACTTCCAAGGTTGTGTGGGAAGCAAGAAATGTTAGCCACTAGGTACTACTGCCCTTGATCTGCACTGCTGAGTGTGAAATATCACATGGCCTGACAATTGTCAAACAGCAGGTCTTGAAACTATAAATAAGATGGTGGCAAATGCAGGACTCAAATATCTAGAGAAGATCTGAGCAGGCCAGGAGCATCTGGAGAACATGGCAGTACTGAAATCCACAATGGGAAATTTCAGAGAATGTTTGTGGAAACACTATCTAGGTTTCAAACCTAGTTCTGCGGCAACACCGCAGGGCAAAAACATTTTTGCAGGGTCTCCACTTCCATGCCCCCCCCCCACTCAACAGAACTAGTGGCAGCAGCAAGCCCAGGGCCGATGTCGCCCTTCACAAAGTGGGGCACGCAGAAGTAGGTGATGACTATCTGACAATGTCACTGCCAACTGGTTCAAGGAGGGGCTGATTTTGAGCTAATTCGACCCAGGGATGGGAGGGTGGGTGGGCGGGCTGCTCAGCAGCAATGCTCCCCTTGCTGCACTCTCCTTGCGACCTGTCATCATGGAATATTCCATGCCAGCTACAGAGTGGGGTGCCGGCTGCGGACGTTCCACTCACTGCCCCAACGTGGGGGGCCCCCCCCGATGCACGGGATCAGATTCAGCCAAATTGGTCAAATCACCCAAAGGCCAGACCTGGTTCCAGAGCCAGGCAGGACACATGTGCTTTGCAAGCTTTGCAAGTGCCTGCTTGGTCCAGGCAGCATCTTCCACCAGCTTGCGGCGGTGCTGCCTGGAAGTGAGCAATCAGATGCAACAAGTGCCGCGATCCACAGGCCTAGTGTGGAGCCCCCTTAGGAGCAGGGCTCAGTTTGGCCAAATGGGTCAAATGGGCCTAAAGTCGGCCCTGCAACACCAAAAGCAACTGTACCTGTTAGCCACTAGTGGTAGACCCTGCCAAATCAGGAGGGTGGGAGGGAAGGCTGAGCAGGATACTGCACACCATCACAGAGGCAATCACAGTGAGTATGCACAGACTGCCCAAGGCAGATCTCAAGAAATCTCTCACTGCTCAGCGGTAGAATGTTATTGCTCCCCAATCAAACTTTAGGATCAGAACACCCTATGAGCAGGCATTTACAAAGAGGCCTTCCTGCCAGGAATGGACCTCATCCTCTCCTGCCCCAGTTTGCGTAGCTGGGCCTGTTGACTCTCGTTGCTGCCTTCTCGGTGTTGAAGGCAGGCCAAGGGATGTGCTCCCATCAGAGGGTCCACCTGATGGGGCCAACCCCTGAACCCTCAGTACTGGGGACAGGGTTGCCCAATCAGCAGGGTTGCAGTGTTCCTGCAGGGGAGCATCATGAATGACCCAGTGCAAGCCCCAAAACCAGTGGCATTATTCACCCGGTATGCTGGGCGGGACTTACCTTTGAGCGGCAGTCTGCCCGTTGCGTCACACCGTGTTCCGCCGCTTTCCCGCCTGCTCCGGAACGCAGCGTGATGCAACGGGCAGACTGCCGCTCAAAGGTAAGTCCCGCCCAGCATGCCAGGTGAATAACGCCACTGCCCAGAACCCCCAGAAACCTGGTGCTGGCACTGACGGGCAGCCCAATCCTAAGTAAGGCCGACATAGCAGGGCTGTATCCTAAAGCCCATTAGGAGGCAGCAGCAGCAGCGGCAACGTGCAGGCCAAGGGGAGGTTTTCCCCTTGCATCCGCGCAAGCCCCAGTCACCCCGATGGGGCTGCTCTGATCTGCGCCTGCTGTTTTGCAAGCGCAGGGCTACCTGCACAGGAACGGTCTGAATCGAGGCCTCCCTAGCTGAGGATGGGCTTTCGGATTTGGCGCTAAGACCATCCTGCTTCCGCCACCTCCGCCCATTGTGACGCCCAGTTATGCCCCCGGCACGCCTCTGGAATGCCCTCGGTGAGGCCCTGCGCCAAGTGCACGCCGCTGACGCTTGACCGGCACAAGGCTGGTGCTGCAGGTGTTCGCGGCAGTGCCCGAGCATGGGTGCTGCTGCTTGCGCCAGTCCACGCCATACCGCCGATGCTGATGCACTTGATGGCGCATTTGCAACAGTGCTCAGTCGGCGCAAGAGCGTAGCGCCGGCGCAATGGGGGTATAGGATTGAGCTCTGAGGGTGTGCCAGAAAACTGCAGCCCACTCAGGGCACTATTGACTTTCTACACCAATTGCTTGTGTGGATGCAAGTGCACTTCTGTCTGGCCTTTCTTCTTCCTCTTCATGCGGGCAAGTAGGCCCCGTGCCAGCCCAGTGGAGCCTTGCAAACGCCACTCTCTGGAGCTGGCACAAAAGCCTTGTTATGAGGTGTGCACGTTGGCTTCGTTCGCCCAGATTTCCACCCCCCCTGCTCTGTTTTTTGACAGCTTTGCAACAACTTTTCAACAGTCTGTTGTTGTTTTGGGGGCCATTTCCCCACAGCTATGAATACACAATTTTCACTTTGGGAAGCAAAGCTGACAGATCTTTCCTGCAACATTACACAAGGGTGTGTGTGTGTGAGTGAGTGAGTGAGAGAGAGAGTTGTTAAAGAAATTAACACCTCTGACAACAGAGAACAAACTGGGAAAGGGAAGAGGATGAGCTGCAGTGCTGAGCCTCTTGCTTGACGACCCAGATACATCCTCATCAGGGCTTATCGCATGCATATTAATGCCCTTTTAAAAACAGTGTTTTCTTTACGTTTCAAAGGGAAAAGCATGTTGGCAGGGCTGGCCGTGCTTTGCGCCAAAAATCAGGTTTCTGTGCTCCGAACGTATTATGCAAACATGCATGCGTTGACGGGATTTACATAATGCCTTCTGATTACAATCCTGGGGTTTTGACGGAATTCTGAATATCTCAGGAAGGATGACGGCTTTTTCTGGGAAAGACCTCAAGTGCCTGTGGCAGCGCGATGCCCATGCTGGGTTGGTGGACGGGGAAATGGTCAGGGAAACCCCCTTCTCAGCAAAGCTGGTCCAGAATCTTCCAGGGCCTAAGTAGGTGCACTCCTCACCAAACATGGTGGTGTACCAGCCACAGCTACTACCGCCCCTTCTCTTCCTGGATTTGAAAAAGAAGGAAGGGTGGCACCAGAGGAGAATGATGATCTAGAGCAGGGGTCAGGGAACGTTTTTACCTTTTACCCCAAAATATATTTAGAAACGCCAACGTTAACGCCCCCCCCCCCGCCAGAACAAAAGAAAAAAATTACAAATTGGAACCCATTGCTTTTTATTTGATTAATTAATGAGCTTAATTAATGCAATGTAAATATGAAGTTGTAAAGGGCGGAGCAAAACAAACAAAACAAAACAAAACGGAACCAGCCAGCGACGGAACCGGAACAGGGGTAATGGATGGTCACGCTGCCAAGACACAGCTGGGCATGCATATAGATTCATATGCATGCCCGGCTGTGTTTCTGCAGCGCGACCGTCCATTACCCCCAGGAATTTCATTTTTACCCCATTTGGGGTAATTTACCCCTGTTCCTTGACCACTGATCTAGAGCGTCTTCTCTTCTCACCACTTATGTCCTACAGTTAGCATCCAGGGAGTGGGAGAATGGACACCACAGCACTAGTTTTCCACCTACTGTAAGGTGGCCAGTTCAGTCAATCTTATGGATGGGTTGGCCCTACAAATAGCAGTGTTATGCTGCCGGAATGCTGGGCGGGACATCCGGGTGATTGACAGCCCGCCCGTCGTGTTACGGAGCGTTACGCCTTTTGCGTAACCAATTACGCTGCTTGAGTATGTTATGCAAATGGAATAACGCTCTGGAACGCGACGGGCGGGCTGTCGATCACCCAGATGTCCCGCCCAGCGTTCCGGCAGCATAACACCGCTGCCTACAAGACTATATTGAGATCAGAGTTTTTCTTGGAGAGCCTGAAAGTATCTTCCCAGTATTATGCTCCACTTTTTAAATCCACCCAACAGCAGATCTACTGAGAGGTAGGTTACAGTGGCGTCTCTACAGGGAGGGCAGAGCTCTAAGTGTTGCAAGGAGCCTTACCCTGTCATGTAAATCCCTCCTCTCCCTTGCTGCTGTAGCCAGTAAGCAACACCAAGATGTTGCTTTTCCCTGTGAGGATTGGCTAAAACGGTGCAGGAAAGGAGTGATTTCCAATGCAAGGTCAGGCTTCTTGCAAAACTTAGAGCTCTGCCCTCCCTGTAGAGATGCCACTGATAGGTTAAACTGAGAAATGGTAGCTTGCCCAATGTCTCCCACTAGGCATTGTGGCTGCAAAGAGGCCTGACCCAGGATTCCTTCTAACACCGCAGAGGAGATGTTTTGGCTTTCCCCATTTCTGCACCTCCAGAGCTGCATCTGCTAAGGTTCTCCTGCAGAAACCTGCCCACTAAACTCAAGAGGCCCTTCTCGGAGTCCTCCTGCCTTCTGAGGCCAGGTGGCTGATGACTGGGGGGAGGGATCTGCAGGGTTGTGGTGCCCCATATCCAGAATGTCCTTCCTAGAAAGGCCAGGCTTTTCAGCATGCTGATTAGCAAAACTTCACAGCCAATTTCTTGCTCCCCGATGGTTTTATCAAGCTTCTATGGTTTGTATTGCACCATTGTTTTGTATTGGGATTGTCTTACGTTTAATTTTAATACAGTGAATGTAGATTTAATGGACTAACAGCCCAATCCTAAGCAACTTTCCAGTGCCAATGCAGGCCTGCCAATGGGGTGCCGGCTTCATTCTGTGGTGGCAGGGTAGGGCAGTCATGAAAGGCTTCTCAAGGTAAGGGAACATTTGCTCCCTTTCCTTGGGGCTGCATTGGCCCTGGAAAGTTGGCTGTGATTGGGCTGTAACAAGGGAGGAGAGGTGTCCATCAATGCTGAAAGTATGTGACATCTGAATGTACTGCTGACAATGCACACGCTGCGTGTCAGTCCACACATTAAATAGAAATACTAGTTTTTAAAGGCGTGGACAAAATAAAGTGCCATTTCTGGAGTCTGTTAAACTGATATCCATTACATTAAGTGCTCACTGTATTATTGCTCGAAATTTATTATACTCTTTTCTCTCAGGCAGCTCACAAGTGTGACAAAATAATAATTTTCTACTAAATAAACTTTCAACATATCCACCCTACATATTTCAACTGACTACTACTTACTAGGCATGCTTTCTCCACCAGAGGATCTTGGGAACTATAGTTTGAAGAGGACAGTAATGATTAGTGGTGGGTTTTTTGGTGATTCCACCCCCCCCCCAAATTTCTTGATCAAAATAGCGAATTGTGGTGTTATGTGTTTTTATCCAAATTTTTATTGCACGTTGAGGACAACTGGAAACCACTCATTGACTTCTAACTGCATGAGAAGGGGAATTTCAGAGCAACCAATTACGGACTTGATGAATAGGTGGATGATTTAGATATAAAATGTTGTGCTGGGGACTAAAATAAGTGATAATGAGACTTTTTTAAAAAAAGTATTAAAGGAAGAGAATAAGAGGTTGGTTAAGAGACAATTTTTAAAGGGAGCAGTTATCGATATATTGTGAAGGTTATAAGTAGTTTAGATGCATTGCTCCACGCTAGCTTTATATATTTTGAATTTGGTTTGGGTTTAATTTTTGTTTTGTAGTATTGAGTTTGTTTTTGTGCTTTTAAGAAAAATAAATGAATAAATACAATTTTTATTGCAAGTTGTACAAACAGCGCAACAAATAAAGGTGAATGGCCCTGCAAAGGCAAACAATTACTGGCAAACACAGCCCTGCCCAAAATAATCTGCTCAGATGTTCCCAAGCTACACCCTGGCTGCTGCTTGGAGTGTCACAAAACTGCTGCTTACTACTTCCACCTTCTAATAAAGTCGCCTCAGCATGCACTGTGAACTATGAACATGCATGTTCATAGTTTAAGCAAGCTTCCTCCTGTTTCTGCCACTCATCCTCCTGATCCCTTACTGAAAACTATATGTGGATTCCTCAAAACTGTGTCAAAAAGAAACAAAAGTGGTGTCATTTTTGTGAAACTGGTCTAAATTTGGGTCAAATGCTGTAAAAAAATAAGCAAAAGCAGTGTTATTTTGTGTTTTGACCTAAATTTTGTTTTTTGTAGAGTTTTTAGTAGAAATTCTCATTATTTAGCATTCTGTGTTGATCACCGAAACAACCCATCCCTAATAATTATCTATAATATACTCTTGGCTCCTGATTTCAGAATTTCTCCTATTTCACCCTGTGCTCTGTTGTGAGGCCTGATACAATCCTCAGCCTAAATGCATTACTCAGAAGTGAGCCCCATGTGACTCTATGGGATGTGCTTCCCAGTAACGGCATAGAACTACAGCTTTGGAAATGGTCTTTTTTCAATTAAATGCTTGCAGAAATTCCTTGTGCAAGACACTGCAGCATTGGCCAGGAAATTGGAGTCTGCTGTTTAAATATCGTCAGGACACTGTGACACTATGTAAGCAGATATAAGCTGGGCTGCCTGAAAATGTGTTTATTAACCATGTTAACAGAGGAGGGGGAGCACTTATGTTTCTCAGAGTGATGGGCAAATAACCATTCAAAGATGGAACCATAATGGCTTGCTTTACACAAAAGGTTCTATTAGAAGGGGCTAATGTGTCCTGACCTCAAACTGAAGCTGTGATTTCCAGAGATTGGGGCGTTATGAGCACTTCATCCCATTGGGCTTGGTAATTGCTTCATTTTGACATGGATCCGTGCCTTATATTTGATTTGAGAGAGGAAAAGCAGAGGCTGCTGTAAACTGAAAGAGCTTTTGAAAAACAAGCAAGATCTCAATCATATCAGCCTGCTTGTCATTCACTATATACGCCAATTGCAAGGGAATGGCCAGACGGCGCATCAGTGGCGTAGCTAGCGCATCTGGCATCTGGGGCTGCGACACTGGACATCACCCGCCAGAAGAAACTGACTTGGATGTAATGACATCACTGCCAATAACTTTCAGGTTTATGGCGCACTCTGGGCAGTTACGAGCACAGAAAAGTGGCTGGCTGCTCATAGCGGTTCGCAGCTGCTCCAAGTGCCCATGAGGGGGGGTGCATTGCAACAGTGAGGAGGTGTCCTTTCTGCTGTTGAACTTCTCCTGCAACAACCACTATGTTTCAGGATTCACCGTTGGGGTGCAGGTGGCACCTCCTGAAGGAGTGGTATCTGGGGCAATGTACCCCTTCCCCCCTAACTACACCACTGAGGCACATAGCTAAATACAGCCAATGCAAAAAGATGTGAGAGATCATGCCTGGTGCTGAAGGGGACTGGATAATGGGTGTCTCAAGCTAATATTATTTATTTATTTATTTATTTGAAGAATTTATACCCCGCCTTTCCCATGCCGAAGCAAATGCCCAAGGCGG
>JAJKFI010000011.1:17668380-17678459 GCA_029204185.1 Lerista edwardsae
ACGCTGGGTGGGAGGAACGGGTGAGCGGCAGCCCGCCTGTTGCGTACGCTCCGTTTCGCCGTCTTCCCCGCCCCCACGGGGCGGGGAAGATGGCGAAACGGAGCGGTACGCAACAGGCGGGCTGCCGCTCACCCGTTCCTCCCACCCAGCGTTCCGGCTGCATGACACCACTGCTCTTACTCCATGTTGAACTCCAGCTTCCCCTATGGGATTTTTCAGGCCCATGCCAGCTATTTAGCTGCTGCAAATCCAGGAAGATTGGTGTAAACAGGAGGACCAAGAGGGGAGTTAGGATATGATAGAGGAGGCCCAATTTCCCCTTTTCCACCCTTCCTCACCCCAAAATGCCCCCTCCCCGCCTTCCTGCCACCCTAACCATGCCCTTGCACCAGTGGTGGGATTCAAATAAATTAACAACCGGTTCTATGACGTCATAGCCGGAGCCAAAAAAAAAAACCCGAAGCCAGCCGAGGCAAGCGAGTGGGCAGGGCCCGGCCATTTAACAACCGGTTCTATAGAACCTGGGCGAACCCCCTGAATCCCACCACTGCCTTGCTCCACTTGGAGCCTTACCTCCTTGTGCTGGTGGGTGGGGTCTGGATGCAGCATGAGTGGGCCAATGCAGGCCTTCCTGCCAGCACCACTTCCTCCTAAGGTCAGCATAACAGTGCTTTACTTCTATGGCAGTTCACACCAGCACAGCAATTGCTGCACTAGCACAGTGAGTTCTGGATTGAGGTTTGGATTGCACTGTGAGTTCAGGAACCAAACCATGGAGCTCTCCAAATGCAAGGGAGTGGCAAGAGGATAAGGGAATCTTGTTGTCTTGAGTGCTCCCTGAGGCTTCTGGTGGGCTACTGTCAGATGCAGGAAATTAGATGATCCCTTGACCTGACCCAGCATGCCTGGCCAGTTTTAAGCCAACTGGATCCAAGGGGGCCTTGTGCTCACTAGTGTTGCTTTCCATTCTACCATAGAGATTCTACCTCTGAGATTCTACAGGTCTTGAGCATGATCCTGGGGCCCCACAAAGAAATTGGGCCCAATTGGGCCCTGCAGCTCCTAAGGCTGGCCCTGCCAGCAGGGCTCGTCTTACGTTCTCATCATCTTCCCAGGAGTATCCAGCTCTTCCCCATCTGCTCCTGCTTCTTCTTGCCGAATGAATCCCCAGATCCCTGGGAACTGCAAGGAAATAGGAGGCGGTGGCCAGAGACTCAGGAGATTCTTGAGCCAAGGAGACCCAAAGGTCCTGGCAGTGGTTTTGAAAGGACATGCAAAATGCACACATGGGGAAAAACAAGCTTGCGCAGGGAGCAATTATGGGTGGGTGATTATGACTGGAATGAAAAGTGTGGCCTTCCTGGGCTCCTGGCTCTGTGTCCCCTGGCCATCATCCCTCCAGAAGTCAAGTTCCTGGTCTGGCTGTTTGCTTTCCAGACAGGCACCAAGAACATACGTCTGGGGCAGGACGTCTGGTCGAGAGGGTAAAAGCCGGCATGACTATATGCCAAGGTGCAGGGAACGCCATTACCTTCCCACCGAAGTGGTACCTATTTATCTACTCACATTTTTATGTGCTTTCAAACTGCTAGGTTGGCAGGAGCTGGGACAAGCAACAGGAGCTCACTCCGTTGTGTGGTCTTGAACTGCCAACCTTCCAGTCAACAGCTTGGCGGCTTAACCCGCAGCGCCACCGTGTCCCTGACCTCTGTACACACTTGTAAATATATGCTTGGGGAAGGCACCTGGCTGTCTAAGCTTGATTTGTCCTTGGGGCACGCTATCCAGCAGCAGATAGGAACTGAGCCAGTACCAGAAGACAAAGGACTTGAACTGCTGGAGAATGGGTGAGGTGCCTGAGGGCTGGAGGGAAGCAAATGTCATTTGTACCTTTAAAAAAGGGAAAAAGCAAGATCCAGGGAACTATAAACTGGTCAGTCTGACATCAATTCCCATAAGGATCCTAGCACAGATTTGGAATGTCTGTGAGCACTTGGAAAATAATGGGTGATTTATGGGAGCCAGCAGAGTTGTGCCAGGCTAATCTCATCTCCTTCTTTGACAGTGACTATGGTTAGCCCAGCCATTTTCAACTGGTGTGGCTGTGGCACATTGGCGTGTCACAAAACATCTGCAGTTGTGCCATGGGAGTTGGAGCACAGTGGTTGATAAGCCCTGAAAAAAACTCTTCTGGGTTTTGCAGCTCTGTTTCAAGGGCCATAGTAATAACAAAGTGTCTGTCTCTCTTCCCGCACAGGTGAAGCCATTTTGGTGCTGTATGTCCAAGGAGAGAAAAGTGACTGGGAAGTTTTGAAAAGAGGGGATAAGATCTGGCATGTACAACTACTGCTGGACCCAGCTCCTTCCTCCTTCCTCCCTACTCCCAGTTCCTCCCCCCAAATGTCCCATTACTCCACCACCTGCCCATGGCTCACTATGAATGAAGGTGGCAAAGGGTTAACACCTAACTGAGCATAGTGACCAATTTCAAAGCTTAGTGTCCTTCAGTGTGGGAAGCATCAAATTAACACAGAGTGTGTCTCTTCTCAGACCTGCTAAGATGGAACATTTTGATACACCGAAGACACAGAAAGCATTATCTGATGAATATATAAAATGCTGGTCAGGATTCAAGGAGCTTAATTCAGCTAGCCCTAAGGGACTTCTGTCTTGTGTGTGTTTGTGTGTGTGAGACAGAGACAGAGACAGAGACAGAGACACAGACCTTGATATAATCCTGCAATCAGCTTTTGAAACTCAATAGCTTCAATGGGGCTTTACCAGGAGGGGTGAAAAGCTCTTGCCAGCCACACAGGTGTGTCAAACTCACTGCATGAGTCTTGAACTTGGCTAGGGATGCCAATCCACCAGAACTGGCCTGGACCTTCCAAGAATCAGCTTCAGCCTCCAGGAGTCTCCTAAAAGCAACACGGGGGCTTCTCCCCTCACAGTGGCCATGGAGGAGACCAGCAAGGTATTTTTTGTTCCACCACTGGTGCCCCTTTAAGTTGGACTGTGCCCCTCCATAAGCATGTCACTTCTAAGTAGACATGCCATAAGCATGTTACTTCTAAGGCCATTGCACCCAGTGGGACTTACTCCCAGGAAAGAGGGTATAGGATTGCATCCTAGAGCTCTCTCTTGCTTTAAACACCAGCACAAAATGCATCTTGGCACCCTCTTGCAGTACTGTAGCCAGAGGGTGGTGGTGCAGTAAATATTACAGGCACTGCAATGTGCCATGTAAAAGGCCACTCATCCTCACCATCAGAGCCACTGGGGCAGTGACAGCAACATGCAGGTGTAGGCAGTAGGGTCATTCATTAACCAGGAGACGGAACGCGAGGCGGGACTTACCGCCTGATTGGCTGCTCGGTTCTGACGCGTCGCTGCCTTGCCGAGCGCCGCACGGGCACCCCTGGCCTTGGAGGGGGTGCCCGCTTGCCTGGGTGGCACGCTGGGTGCTCAGGAGAGCCGCGGAGGGGCGCGCCACCCGGAAGGAGTCCCCGCAGCGGAACGGCAGGCGGCGATGCATCACGGGCTCCCTGTCAATCAAGGGGTAAGTCCCACCTCGCGTTCCGTCTCCTGGTTAATGAATGACACTACTGGGTGTAGGTGCCTGTGAGATGCCATCACTGCCCCAATAGCTCTGATGGCAAGAGGGGGGTCACTTGCATGGCGTCATTGTGGTGACTGTAATACTTATTGCATTACTTCCCCTTCTGGCTATGTTGTTGCCCTCTCACTTTGTTTCCAGCTCAGTGAGTGTCTGATTGTGTATAAGCGGAATGCCCAACACGTTCTATGGGGCTACACGTCACCTTGAAAAAAGGGGAGGTGAGAAGACGATTGAGAAGTTTGGAAAGTATTGCCTCTGCGGTCTGGTTTTCAGACATGTGCTCCTGTTCTGCTTGTTTGTTTGTATTGTTTTGTTTCACAGTCTTTTTGATTCCTTGTATATTGTTATTGGAAATGGTGCTATTTTAAGGTGTTCCAGGATAGTTGGTTGCTTTGATACAAAATATGGTGAATGTATGATAAAATAATGGGAACAGAATGATGAGGTTATTTCATAACTATTGCTAGTGTCCTCCCTCACCTTTGTTTGTTCCCTTACCTTGAGGCTAGCTGCATTGTGGCTGCATCAGCACAGGAAAGTAGGATAGGTTTTGGGCCCTTCAATGCACTTCTATCACCCCAATGGATTTAAGGAGGGATGGGAGAGCCAAACAGGTATCTTGCTAATGTCAGCTGTCAGTGGCCCTGTCAATGAGCCGACTGCCAATCCAATGCTTCAGAGCTTCTAGTCTCCCATTTGCCAGCCACACAATAATCAAATAACTACCAGCTATACAGAATTTTATTAGGCAATTGCATGCAGCTAGGTGTCCTTAACCAAACAGACTGTCCAATAAGAATGTGACTGGCTGGCTTCCTTTAAATCTGGGTCTGCCAACAGGATGGTTTGTCTGCAGAGGAGATGACCATTGGCCCTAGCCTTTAATAGGCCATCTGTTGCCCTCTAGAAACGTGGGACTTTCCAACAGTCTCCACCAGGGCCGGTCCAAGATCTCCTGGTTCCTGGCATGGCAAATGGTGTGCCAGTCCCTGCACCTCCCACTCTACTCTCTTCCAGGGAGTGGAATGAGGAGGAGGAGCAGTGAAGGCAAGATGGGGGCAGAGAACAGTGCCCCCTACTGACCTGCTGCCTGAAGCAACAGCTTCAGTTGGCCTTATGGATGTTCAACCCTAGCGACTATCCATTTTTCTGTTATTTCTGAAAAGACACTTTCCTTATTGTTGGAAAGTAGGTACAACGCCACCTGCAGGACACAGGGGACAGCGTATTGTCCAGGACGCAGGTGCCTCAGAGGCTCCCTGTCTCAGAGCGCAATCCTAACCTGGAGTTATTCTGGCACAGTTAGGCCAGCAAACTTTGGCTGGCACAAGGGCCTCTGTAAAGCACATTTGGACCTCTCTCGGAACCAGGGAGGATGGTGCACGGCTGTGTGCTAGCCTCTCTCACTCCAAGGGTGGTCCAAACATATTTTACGGAGTCCCTTGTGCCAGCCAAACTTTGCTAGCCTAACTGTGCCAGCTTAACTCCAGGCTAGGATTGCACTCTCAGACTTTGCCTCTTGTCCTCTTTGACTTGTGTGTGTGTGTGTGTGTGTGTGTGTGTGTGTGTGTGTGTGTAAGGGGAGTGCCCCTGCCTGGCTTTCTTATTCTCCCTCATCCCCTAGTTCAAGGCCCCCCTCTCTCTGAGCTTTGAGCTCTGACCAGCTGCATGGACACCACCATGTCATGAGGACTCAGGCACCCATGGCAAAGGGAACAGCTCCAGGATTCCCTCTTCCAAATTCGATGACCTCTGTTCAATCAACGAAGATGTACATGCTTCTGAACTGTTAAGTAAAATATTTTTCGTTGAAACGTTTTTATTGCCTCTGCTCCTGTTTTCTTATCTGAGATTGGGGACAATCTTCTGCCATATGACTCTCCGTGATGTGGATCCCTTTTTCCCACACCAATCCCAGTGATCATCAATCTGTGGGGCTCTTATACTCCCTTGATGTCTGCCTTGCTCTGTAGTTTCTGTGATCCCCACTTAACTTTGCCAACTAATTCTCTACTTCAGACCTTGTGGTTGTAATTCAGAGATTGCAAATCCCCCCTTTTTGTGTGTCTTTTGGTTTTCAGTGCCATAACAAGGGAAATTAGTGCCTGGAGCAAGGGGGGAAAAATGCACCCCCCTCTTTCATAATTGGCAGAATGGAAATAACTTTAAAGTGTGACGCCACTTCTCCTTTTCATGTAAAATGGCACACATTATTGAATTTAGTCATTGAATCACGTATTTTGAATACTTTGGATATTCCAATGTTTATAGCAATAGTCATTTGCTACTTTGCTGTTGGGGAAATAATAGTTTAAAGATTATTTCAGTTATTGCAGCGATATCTATTGTGTACGCAGAGCATTTCCAATATGTGCAATTAGTTCAGTGTCTACAAAGGACTATTAACACAATGAAAGCTGAAAGCTGCTGCATCCCCCAGTCTCCAGAAGTGGGTGGTGCTTAACACATTTGGTCTTGAGCTGCCTAGTTTGGATGCAAATTTGGGCAGCTGGCATGACCTAGAGAGTCCAAAAATAAACTGGTAATTGTATTTTGTAAATTATACAAAATTGTATAATTGTAAAGGTAATTGTAAAAAAAAAAATGCAGGGATTGGTTCTCTGGATCTCGGATGACCTGTAATATCTTTGCACCCTTTTTATTTTTGTGCCTGGGAAGCATGCCCCACTTGCCCCATCCTAGTGACATTTCTGGTGGTTATATTTTAGTTGTGGAAAGTTCCTTCTTCTCTAGGCCTAAAGCCTTCTGCTTGACCAAACTATTACTAAACCTGCTCTGGCCGGCTCATCTTCTTGGAGTCTTACTTTCCTGGGAAGTATATGGCAGGATAGCCACACTTGCTTAACAGAAGAGCCACATACTATAAACTTCAGGTATCAGAAGGCTGCAATATTTAAGACACATTTAAATTCTTAAATATATTTACTCTCCATAAACTTTTGTTTTAATCCAGTAGACTCTCAGATTATACCTGGTAAATAATTATAAATCTTGACAATTTTTTAAATTTATCTTTTCTATTAACTGTGATGCAAAAAAAGGAGCTCAGCCAATATATTTCTGAGAGCCACAAATTCTGCTACAAAGAGACATGGCTCATGAGCCGTGGTTTGGTCACCCCTACTATATGGTATACAGCTTAGATACACTTCTTCACAGCTTCACTGATTGGATATGGTCTTCCCAGTGCAGGAAATAAAGTAGTTCCCATATCTTGAAAGGAGAGTCAGAAGGAACCCCCACTGAGACCCCAAATTCTAGATCTTCCAGGGTTCAGAACAGCTGTTGGCCACTTGCTCAGCAGCTGCCAAGGGGTCCCAATAATCTTGCAGTAAATGTAAACTAACCCAGCCATAAGGCTGAATCCTAAGCCCAATGAGGAAGCTGCAGATCTGCATGCACATCTGGCGTGAACGTGCCCTTGCTGTGGGGAGGCTCCAGCCTCCCCAAAGCAGCATTGGATATGGCACTGGCCAGCTGGCCTCACCATTCCAGCACTGCTTAGGATTGCGCCCTGAATAAAAGAACTTAAACTGGAGATAAGCCATTTGGATAAAATTAAATGAAATCAGGCTGATGAGCTATTCTTTGTCACTGTCTAGCCCGTCCTTACATCCAGTCATTGTGACTGAATAGATAACAGGGGAAGGACAGATATCAGGGCTGGACTGTCCATGAGGCCAACTGAGACTGTTGCCTCAGGGAGTGGAATGGTGAGCGAGTAACCCATCTCCATCTGCCTGCCTGTCCCATTCTCTGAATTTATAAAGGAAGAGGGGAATGGAGAAGAAGAGGGAGAGTGTTGGGCTATGTGTTTAGTCTACCTCGTTCATTTCCTTTGTCCTTCATCTTCCACCATTTTGAATCTAGAGTATGAATGGCAATGACCCGGGTGCTTCCGGTGAAAGGATAGTGACATTGGGGATGCCACCTGAGGCTCCAGACGGTCTTGGGCCAGCCCAAGCATGGGACCGGGATACCCTACGCTTGTGTACTCCAGGTTCTCTTGCAGGATCTTTTACACATTCGACGCTTGCCAATAGCAGCAGAATTGACCAAGAGATCAAATCCTAGCTGCTGGTTCACGTGAGACACAATCTACAGAGGAAGGCAACCCTGTACAACAAATATCTGATCCTCCTGGCAGCCAGACTGACCTGGGTGGAAAATTGCTTCCTGATCAATAATAATTCACGTGCAGCCCAATCCAACCCTAAATCCCTGTGCGGCAATGCAGCAGCTCTGGTGTGAGCTACTTGGCATCCTGTGAGGGATTTTTGGCTGCTGGAGGTCACCTCAGGGGAAGGGGACATTTGTCTCTTTGTTCCTGGGGGAGCCCTAACAGTTGCAACAGGTCAACTTGGACCTGCTCAAGCAATATTGCGGGTTCAGTATTGTTGATCCAGTGTTGATCCAGGCAGGCAGATCAGGCCTGGAAAGGGCCTCGAGATTTGATGCACACCAACCCTGCCCACTCCTGGGCCTGATCTATCTACTCCACTCCAGTTGCTTTCATCATTTGCCCAGTTGCTTTCGCCCTTTGGTGAAAGTGTTTTCTTTGCATGAGCATTGGCTTAATTAGCAATGCTCTGTGCTATGTTGCCTTTATGTGCCTTTCATTTACACTGACCTCTCCATTTGGTTATTTGTTTTGGGAGTTAGGGATTATCTCGGGTTGAGGTATGTATGATTTTAAAATGACATTCGTGTACTTGCTGTAATTGCTGTAAGCCGCCTTTTGGGGCTCTCAGAAGGTGAACATGCAGGGTAGAATCCTTAGGTACATGTTTTTTAAAAAATCATGTTGTGGGGGGAAAGCTCTGTATATCAGTCTGATTACGTTATTGTAAATCAGTGGTTCCCAAGCCAGGGGTTACAACACAAATGAAGGTCACGTGAATGTTCCTGAGGATTATGGGAAGGTCTTGAGGAACACCTTATGGAGCCACCTTGTGAATTCATGGCAGAAGTGAGATTTGAACCAGTGGAAATCCGTTTTACAGCTGAGTTGCTTAGCTAGACCAGTTCTCATGTTATAACAGCGGAGCAGTAAAAATCAGTCTAAACAATGTTTTCAAAGGTCTATTTAAAGGCCCTTGTAGGGCCTGAGCAAGTCCATTCCCTTTCAGCCTCTCATCTGCAACATGGAGATAATAATGGCAACCGATCCCCAAGGGTTGTTGTACAGATTGCAAAAAGTAAACGCCTGTGCGGTCTTTGAAAGCACTTTATAAATGCTCATTCAGATATTATTCTGGTTGCACTGAGCAGACAAAGAATCTGTACCATGGACAGCGACACATTTAGCCTCCCTGTTCTTGCAGGCAGCTCTGTGAGCAGAACGAGTGTTTAGCAGTACTCCAGCATGTGAATTGCCAGATGTCCAGCAGGCAGATCTAAGAGTCTGTTTTCCGCACTGATCTTTTCTCCCATGAGGCAATCAAGATTCAGGCCCTCCCTAAGAATTTTGTTTTCATGCCCAGAGCCTGGCATTTCCCTGCTCCTTCTGAAACCAGCCTCCACAAGAGGAACTGCAATGCTTCCCTAGATGTAAGAGAATCATTAAAAGCGAGCTCCCTCTGTGCAATATTATTTTCATAAAACCCCAGTCCTAAATATCTAACACTTATTGATTTTTGAAATATTTATTCAGATGTTGCTTTCCTTCTTGCAGCTCTCCTTCCTTTGTGCAAGGAAATGTGTGCATTTGCGTGTGGGGTGGCGGCAGCGGCGTGGTTGAAGATGTGAGTTGCTGGGGAAATATAAATCGACATAACCCATATTTTTCCCCCCTGAAATGCATGGTATGCCTCAGGTATGAGCATAACACATTTGACCACAGAACCCCCAAGGAATCACTTGCCACTGTCATCCATAATTGCCCATTCAAGTTGTATTAACCCTTGTCTCTTCCAACTTTTTTTCTCCCTGCTTCCCTACAGGCACCTTCAAGAATAAAGCAAAGAAATCTAACATTGGAGTCAATCTTTACCTTCAGCCCTTCTGGCCATATCATCCATTCGTTTGTTGGTTTTTTAATTTATGAACACATTTATACTCTCTCTCTCTCTTTTTATCAATAAAAGGCCCAAAGTCCCACATTACAGATAAAACACATTATAATTCTATATAATTACACAGCAGCCAAGCCAGGTCTACCACCAAGGGTATAAGGAAGGGACATTAGCCAAGCCCAGCTTTCTGGGAACTTGACCTGTATATGACATATGCTTCTAAACACTATCACACTATATATTCTGGGTACACTTGAACTTTGTTGGTGCACCCTTGAAAAGCATAATGCTTGGCCAGTCTCTTCCAGGGCTTAGCACTTGGCAGGTCTAAGTCTTCAGCTTGAAAAATGCCCTGGTTAGAAAGGCGACTGTTGCCAGAATCAATCAATCAATCAATCAATCAATCAATCAATCAATCAATCAAT
>JAJKFI010000011.1:17687834-17725138 GCA_029204185.1 Lerista edwardsae
CTATCTATCTATCTATCTATCTATCTATCTATCTATCTATCTATCTAAACAGCTAATGGCAGTAGCGCCAACTCCGGGGGTGCCGGTATACCGACGGCACCCACAATAATTTTCTAGGGGTGCTCAGCACCCCCAATCTCGGGCGCGGGGCTGGGTGCTTGCTTTGCAAGGCAGCCCCTTCCGAGGCCAAGCCGCAGCAATTGCTGTGCCCTGGCCTCAGAAGAGGCTGCTTTCAGCACCCGCTTCCGAGGCTGGGGCGAGCAATCGCCACGATCCAGCCTTAGGTGCTGCAGCAGGGTAGTGATGACAGGGGGCGTGGTCACATTGGAGGGCGTGGTCATGTCAGGGACATGGTGATGTCAACGTCAGGGGCGTAGCTATGGGCACCCCCAATGTTGAGAGCAAGTCGGCGCCCCTGGCTAATGGGGTGTTGTGTGGAAGATACAGTAGGTTTGTTCTTGGTTGCTCCAGAGGGTAAGACCAGGGCAAATAAGTTCAGATTACTACAGGGGAGATTTCAATAAAATGCGATGAACCGACGTCTTGATGGTAAGAACTGCTTGCCTGGAACTGTAGTGGACTCTCCAGCACTGGAGGTTTGTAAGCAGTGGCTGTATTATTAATAAGATGTATGTATTAATAAGACATGAATGCCAATAATTTTTTTTTAAAATCTACTATTTACAAAGCCATCTATGGGGGAAGTTGTGGATTCTTCGCACTGGCAGGAGATTGGGCTCAACCATCTTGTAGATCCAATTCTGTGAATGTACAAGCAGTTAAACACAATTGGGCTTTTCCCTTTAGAATTTGCAGGGTGGGGGCGGGGTGAGGTGAAATGGAAAACTTGATTTCTCCCCCCCCCCCACACACACACACTAGGTACTGCTATCCAGGTGTGGGAAGAAATTAGCTGTGCTAAGAGACTCCACGTTTGAGTTAATATGCACAAATTTAAGCTGTGCAATTGTGAAGTGAGTCGGTACTGGAGCGTTTGGGGAAAACGGGAAAATAAAATTTTTATTTTTGAAAAGGTGTGCATCTTTTTCCAGTGGGTTTCAAATCTGCTGGAACATATTGCATCTTGAGCCAAACATTAATCAATAATTTACACTAGGCATGAAATAAAGTGGTGTGTTTTCTGTTCTGCCTTCCTATAGCTGGTGTGTGTGTGTGTGTGTGTGTGTGTGTGTGAGTGTGTGTGTGTGAATATGGATGAGCACATTATCTTGGCCTTGCAAATTGTGGCAGTTTGTCAGGTGCAGAATTCTGGTACGGCTTCATTATCATTTCAAAATCCTCCTTTACCTGGGTCATTGTATTATCCCAGCAGCGCAGATGGAAGATGGAGAGAAAATGCTGTGCCCAAGGTGTGAGCAGCCCAATTCTAGGCTTCCCAGCATCCACAGCTCCAGTGGGTCCAAAATGTTGACCTCTGAATCCTAGGGGCAGCGACCAGAGTCTTTTCGGGCTAAGGGAGCATTTGCTCATAAACTCAGTTGCTCCCTAACCCCAGATAGACTGCAGGAGATGGCAATGGGTCTCCTTGGTTCTGTGCTTGCTATTGAGCAGGCACAGAATTGAAGAGGCCCATGTTGGGCAGCCCAGCCAGGGACCAAATACGGCAGCAGAGGCTGCTGCTGTCCCCCTCCCCCCGGGCCTGATTTTCCCCCTGCCCATTTCCATCTCCTCCCCCTGGAAGGCCTTGCTACTGAGTGGCTGCTCCTTGGTGACGCCTTCTTGGTGCTGAGGCCCAGCTCTGGTGCTCCCTCCTCCCCAGGTGCTGCAAATGTGTTTTATGGCACATTTGCATCACCCAGAGCTGGCAGTACATGTGTGCCTCTGGAGCTACAGGTCATAGGATCAGGCCCTTAGTGAGATCAAAGCAGATACATGGTTCAAACCAGGAGCAGCTCAAGTGCCTAAGCTTTGCCTTTGCCGCCTGGAATGGCTTTGACTGCGAGTGGGAGGGGTCACTTACACAGCACATTGCAGTGTCTGTAGTACTTACTGCACTGCTTCCTCTCAGGCTATGCTGTTGAATAGGGCTGTCCTGAGTTTCTGCTTGCAGGTCAGTCCTGTAAGTTCTCCAGCTCAATGACACAGGGTGAAACTGCATGTTTATGGGAACACATGCAGAAGAAATGGAAGTGAGTCTTTTTGGCCAAAAAGAGTTGTGGTGGGAGCAATCACAGGGACTGCAGTGTGTGGGGATGGGAGGAGAATTCTTTTCCTTTGTGCTATGTTCTTGCAGAAAGTGACCCCCCCCCCTGCCGTGACTTGCCCTCAAAGCAGCTCTTTGGGTGTTTGTGAGGGATGGGGGGGCATGAAAGCAGTGCAAGGGGACAGGGTTCATAATAGCTAAGTTCCTGAGCTTGTTTGCCCCGGTGGCTGTCATTTGAGAAAGAGGCATGTGTGTTTGGAAGCAGAGCCGGCTCATCCATGAGGCCAGCTAAAATAGTTGCTTCAGGCAGCCAATTGCTGGGGGAGATGCTCCCACCTCTGTCTACCTACGTGACTCCACTCCCCCTCCTTCTTCTACCCCCTGAATTGGAAGAGCGGGACAGAGAGGAAGCGGATATCTGGAAGGAAAAAAGACTGTTGGGCTAGAACATTGGAGAGAAAGAGGAGCAGAGGCTGGAACACCTTCAGGTAAAGAGGGGCAGCATTTGGCATGTTGCTCAGAAGGTCTTGGTTGGAAGCATACCTTTTTAGCATGAGTTCCCAAGGAACGGTGGCTGGATCTGTTCTCTCAGAAAAGTGTGCATGGAACTACAGCATAATCCTGTGCATCATTACTATACTCAGAAGCAGAGCTCAGTAGGTCTTCAGTAGGGCTCACTCCTAGTAGGTGCCTTGACAACGGCAGCCATAGGGTCACACTACATGTGCCATTGAGCCTGTCACAAATTAAATCAGGAAGTAGACTGGAAGCATCTTTTTGTTGTGTCAGGAGGGTTCAAATCCAGCTTGGGATCACTGTGGGTGGATAAGAAGAAGAGCCCTGCTGGATCAGACCATAGGCCCATTTAGTCCAGCTTCCTGTATCACACAGTGGCCCACCAGGTGCCTCAGGGAGCACATGAGACAACAAGATGCCTGCATCCTGCTGCTACTCCCTTGCACCTGGCATTCTGAAGTAGCCTACTTTTAATGTAAGGAGGCAGCACCACCCATCATGGCCTCTAGCCCACGATGGACTAAAGGAGTTAGTGCTTCCCCTGATGCTATTTGCCAATAAAAATATGTTGGTTCAAGCATATTTATACCCCTTGTCACTCTGCAATGCCAGATCTTGGACATGGAGTCCTGATCAAGTTGAGGACCTGAATGTCTTCCCTAAGCCTTTGCCACCTCTTCAGCATGCATTTCTACTTTGAAAATGTCCTTCCTAGACCAGGGAACAATCCTTCTGCATTGGGTTCGTGGTTGACCCATGACCTCCAGGAAGCTGTGTTTGCCACTTCTCTTCTTGCTCTATGCATTTTAAGGGCACAGTCCTAACCTGGAGTGAGGCTGGCACAGTTAGGCCAGCAAAGTTTGGCCAGCACCAGGACCACCATAAAGTGTGTTTGGCTCACATATGTGTGCTGGCCTCTCTGACTCCAAGAATGGTCCAAACATACGTTACGGTGTCCTTTGTGCCAGCCAAACTTTGCTGGTCTAACTCCAGGTTAGGACTGTACTCTAAAAAGAGGGAGGAATAGACCAGGAGACTGGCAGAGCATCAGATATCTCCACACCTCTGCACCCATGCCATTTCTTTTTCCTCCTTGATTCCAGGATGCAGGAGTTAGGTAGGCAGGTGGAGGTGAGCTTCTCCCTCCACCAATCTAATAGATGGGCTTGCCCTGGTTGGGTTTTATTTCTTGTAGTAACTTTGCACAGCTGCTTCCTCCAATTTTGTCTTGGTGAGAGACCCTCAGAAGACCTTGGCAGACACGACTGTGCATGGCACGAGACATTTTTAAAGATAAGCATGAGGGGGATTAAATTAACCTCTGTTGGGTTTTTGTTCTAGATGTCTGCTTAAGAGGAAAGTCAGGATTTCATAGATGCCCCAGAGAGCAATGATTACATTCCACTTCTTAATTTCTGTTTGAGCATTTTCTGTGTGAGTGGCTTAAATAGTCGGGAACAATTTATAAAGAGTGGCAGGAGGTTGTGTCCCATCAATATTTCAAGCTTGGTTATCCGATTCAGAGAGAATTCAGCTCCACCTCTGCTTTTCCAGGTTTCGTAAATTCTATTTTGACACGTTAACCTCTTTTGATGCATTTCTGAGCGTCTAATGTTTTATTAAGTGCTCCATCAGACAGGAGGCCATTTTAATATTTATTAATTTTATGAAGAACAAACTGGTTTTCCATCGCTGATCCACAGTAGAACAAAGATTCACACTTCTTTGCTATTTGTGGGCTGCTAATGTGGTGCAATGAGGAGGAAGATAGCAGGAGGCACCATATGTTCATTCCTTTAAAAAACACAACACAGAACCCTGTGCTGTCTTCGCGAGGTGAATAAATAAAGACACAATGAACTTCCCCTCATTCATTAAAAAGGTTGTCCTTGGCTTTATGAAAACCACACAGGAAGAACTAAAGTCATCTTGGCCATTGTGAGGGAATACCCCTTTTTATTATTCTGGTTCTCAAAATTTTAAAACAGAATTATAGAGTTGGAAGATACCCATAAGGTAATCGAGTTCAGTGATTCTCAAACCTTTTAGTACCAGGATCCACTTTTCAGAATGGCACTCGTATCAGGATCCACTGGAAGTGATGTCATGGCAGGAAGTGACATCATCAGGCAGGAAGTGCTGTCACTGTGACGTAATCAAATGACAGCCCTGGAATCCGAACTGGCATTCTTGGACTGCAGAAATTACACAAACATGAAACATCACTGACAGAAAGTAAGATTAGGACAAAATATTATGTAAAAGTGAAATTTGTTTTACAAATTTCTGAATGAAAAATGTTTTACAAAAACCTCACTTGAAAATTCAAACTGATAACATTCACAAAAGGAATACAGCAAGAGTAAGCTGTGCAGCTTCTAAGATGGCTGCTTCCAGCTTTCCACAGCACACCTGACACTGGGTTGCGATTCACCAAGTGGGTCCCAAGCCACAGTTTGAGAAATACTGATCAACTCCCTGCCTGTAGCAGGAAATCTTCCTAGAGCAGGGGCTCCCAAACTTCTACAAGGGAACCATCTACGTCTTTGCAGGGGAGGGGCTTTGGCAGCAGCCAGTGGCACCGACTTCCTTCTGAGATCGGGGGTGCCCAGGGCCACGCCCCTGACATTGACATGGCCACGCCCCCTGTCATCTCCTGAGGCCGGGGCTCGCAATCACCACAGCGATCATGTTCCCCGGCCTCAGGAAGGGGGCTGCTGGGCCGACAGCCACCTCTCCCAAAGCGGGGGGGGGGCAATCGCCATGGCGATCACATGCCCTGGCCTTGGGCGTGGGTGCTCAGCCACTGATTGGCATGGCTGCTGGCTGCCGGGGGCGCTGGTGTTAACATGGGTGTTTTGCCCCCACAGGAAAAACCCGTGGGGGCTGGAAAACCTGCAGCCCCCCTACCAGCCTATGGCAGCAGCATAACCCCCAGGGGACAGAGACGTGTTTTCCCAACTCACTGCTGCCAGCACTGGCCTTTGGGAGGGGGGCATGTAGCCCTGCAGTTTCCTCTGCAGGCATCCCCCAAGCCTCAGGAAAGCTCAAAATCACGATTGGATTGGAAAACCCTGTCTGTTCTTGGCAACAGTGTGATCCTTTCCGCCTTCCCACTCCTTATATTAAAGGGGCGGAGGCAGTTGCTTCCCAGGCTGGTGGGTTGCAACCTACCAGTTTGGGAATGACTGTCTCAGAGAATCTTCAGGAGGTACATGTTGAAGTCGAAGCCCGAACCACACCGCTCCGGTGCCAGCTGAGTTCGGCTGGTGCAAGAGCATTTTTGGGCAGCGTGAGGGAGGGCGGGAGGATCTTTCTGGGTGGGGAGGTAGGCAGGCCTGGAGGTGGGCTGGCCCAGGGAGGGGTTTGGAGTTGGGATGTGGCCATTAGGCCACATCCAAGCTCCTGTTCCTAGGCCATGCAGCTAGACTTGCCAGGTTTTCAAAATGACAATAAGGGACAAACAGGTATCGGGAACCTGCTTTCTATCAAACCACTCTATGGTTACCAGAAATAATATAAAAATTATGCAGTTAGCCGTGGCGAGGCAGCAGGAACAGCAGCAGAATTTTAGAATGGTTTCTTTTAAGTCCCGTTCAATATTGATACGGGACGCAATTTTTAAATCTTAAATATGAGAAGTCCCTTATAATAAGGAACACCTGGCAAGTCTACATGCAGCCCAGATTAGGGCTGCACAGCGTTCTCGGCTCTGTGCCTGCTAAATAGCAGGCACTGATCCGAGGAGCCCATTGGGGCAGCTGGTGCCTATCCCAGGGTCAGGGCTCAAATGTGCCCTTGCCTCAAGGCGGCTCCTGCCTGCTCCCAACTTGCTCTGGACATGGCGCAGGCCCGTTCCAGCGCAAGTTAGGATTGCGCTCTCAGAGAATTTTCTGCAAGTCAGGCAAGGTTCTCTGCAAACGAGCCTGATAGAATGGCCGGGGGGGGGGGGGGGGCGGGAGAGAGCAACTGCTCTGACAGTTAAAACGGTGGCCTTCCTCTAGACCTGTGGGATCTTGTTTTCAGTCCTGCTTCAGGTTCCTTTCCTGGGTTCCTTCCCTGGCAGGCACCCAGTGTCATGTACCCATTTCGCACTTCACACATTCGAATAAAAATGTTTGTCAGGGAACACCAGCTACGAAGGGATCCTCTGAAACGACCCAAGATTAATCTTTGCTGCGCATCTGGCTGAGAAAAATGTAGAGCTAGTGAATGAGTAATTTCAGTGGTGGGATTCAAATGAATTAACAATCGGTTCTATGACGTCATAGCCAGAGCCAAAAAAAAACAAAACCCGAAGCCCGCCGAGGTAAGCGAGTGGGCGGGGCCCGGCCATTTAACAACCGGTTCTATAGAACCTGGGCAAACCCCCTGAATCCCTCCACTGGGTAATTTGGAGCAACAGGAATTGACAAAACTCTAGCCAGGGCCTCTTGTTATGAGTGCCCTGATGGTCGAGGGTGGCGGTGGTACGCCCTGATTCAGAACCTTGTTCTTCCTCCAGGCCAAATCAGGTGTGTGTGTGTGTGGGGGGGGAATCCATGATCAGGGGTAACTGTGTTTTCTGTTTTGCTAATTGCCAATCCCCTGGGCCTGGCTTTGAAGATGAGGAGGGTTTTAACCCTTCTAGGACAGTCTCCCTTCCTCCCTGCTTTTAGCCTTATGAGAGAGGGATCTACAGGAAGGAAAGAGCAGGGAGGGAGGATGAACTTTCAGAGCATAACTTTCTCAGGCTTTGAAGCTGTGGCAAATTCAGCCCCCTGTGGTTAACTGAATGGCAGTTTCCACATACTTGGAGCGGTGTTCTTTATTAGCATCCATCAATTGACTCACAAATGCATCATATGTATATACCCACACACTGAGAGAGGTTCCCCATGGGCTCATTTCCATTTGTGTTTAGGGTGAGAGTGTGAATGTGAAATGCCCCCTGCTAAAAGGGCTAATTGATCCCTTTCATGGATCACTGCCTTGTCGTGGCGAAGGGGCTTGAGTAGCTCAATGAAGCTGTGGGCTATGCCATGTAGGGCTACCCAAGATGGACAGGTCACAGCAGAGAGTTCTGACTAAACGTGGTCCGCTGGAGAAGGAAGTGGCAACCCACTCCAGTACTCTTGCCAAGAAAACCCTATGGATTACAGAACAAAAAGGCTAAACGATATGACACTGGAAGATGAGACCCTCAGGTCGGAAGGTGTCCATTATGCTACTGGGGAAGAGCAGAACACAAGTACTAGTAGCTCCAGAAAGAGTGAAGTAGCTGGGCCAAAACTGAAAGGAAGCTCAGCTGTGGATGTGTCTGGAAGTGAAAGGAAAGTGCGATGCTGCAAAGAAGCTAGTGGAGGACAGGGAGGCCTGGCGTGCTGTGGTCCATGGGGTCGCGAAGAGTCGGACACGACTTAGCGACTGAACAACAACAACAAAATTGGGCCAAGAGGCAACTTTCAGTGGTGGTTCTTGTGCACTTAGCAGAGGGGGACCAGCCGCTCCTCTTCATCCAGAGCACAGCTTCTGTGCTGGCGTCTTATCTTTCAGCCAGTGAGCCCCTTTTGGATGGGAGTTGTCTTTTGATTTCTTCTGCTATGCAAATTTCTTTGAAAACTTTTGTGTTGAATGAAATGTGATATAAATAAAAGGTGTAATTTCTCTTCCTGAGGTCTAACATATGGGACAGTTTGCCCCACCAGAAATTTCCTTCATCCCTTTGTTTCTTCTGCATTTTATTTCTTGTTCCCTCCACCGAAAGAGGCACCTCTTGTTTTCCAGCAGTGAAGATTTACCATGGGGAGGGCAGGCTAGTTGGGGCCTGTTGCCCAGGGATTCCAGCCATGTGTTTCTGTGAGGAAGTATAGGTCAGCTCTTGGGGCCCTGGAAATATTACAATTCCACCCCTGCATACATACCATGTAATTCTAAGAAGGGCTTTTTGCAGGTACAGAAAGACCCTGCATCTTTCCCTGCAGAAGATTTTAATTGGGTGCTACATGCATTCTGATGGCTGTGTGCTACACTCATCCAAGCAATCTGATTTGACCAGGGCTACTCTAGAGCTGGATGACTTGTGGGCCAGCTTATACAATTCCATCCTGCTAATATAAGAATTCAGCACAGCTTGGTTGCCATTCTAGGAGGGTCCTTTTGACAGTCTTATGGAGGCAAATGCAAACACAGCAGTGGCTGAGCGATGGAATAGTCAACAGGAAGCAAACTATTGATTGCTCCTCAATTACTGCTGGGTCCGGCAACAGCAAAAGCCTAAGCCGGACTAAAAATAGGCGGGAAGGAAATTTAGCTTTGGGGAAGGATAATTAGGAAAAGGGAGAAGCTGTAGAGTATCTGAAGAGGCAAGTATCTGCATATGTGTTTGGGGGAAGCAGAGCTGACCCACCTCCAAATGAGACATGCCAATGCTGCCAGCAGATTGCCTGCCTACCTGCCTGTGTGCTGCTGCTCCTCTAACTCCCAGGATTTGGAAAGGAAGATGGGACAGAGCAGGAAAGGAAGGCTGACTTCTCTTTTGCCCCATTCCCTTTTTCCTGTTCACATCCAGGGAGAAGTGCGGGATGTAGGAGGTGAGAGTCTCTGCATCAGCTCATGGATAGGCTGGCCCTGGGAGAGAACAGCTGTTTTAGATGAGTGTCCAAGAGGAATAGGAATTACTTTAAAGGCCACCTAATCTAGCCCCCTTTTTGCAAGGCATCAAAGACTTCCATGGACCAGTGGTCAAGTCCAAATGCTGGGGACCTTGGCATCTGCAAGTCCTTGGCATCTGCAAGGGTGTAATTCCCAGAAACTCCAGATGCTGAAAACTGCACAAAATCAAACCCACTGTCCAACCCACAGATGCAACCAGAGGTCGCTTCCAAGAGATCCTCTGTTGGTCTTCCAGCCATGGGTACCACAATGGCTCAAATCCACAGATACCAAACCTGTAGATAAATAGGGGCGCCCACTGTATTTTTAAATGTTGCCCCAAAGAGAATAGTCCACATGGTATTCCTTCCACTGCCAAAGCAGTGTGTGATAAAGGAAAAAAAAAAACACCCACATTTTGGTGTCCATGGGAAAATGATGACAATATTTGATAGAGGATCTGTTTGTCAGTGGGTTTTTGTGGGGATAATTAAACAGGCAACCCTCAGGCCTGGAGGAAGTACACCTTTGATTGCTGGATTTTAGGGATCTTCCATGTATCTTCCAGGAGGCATGAGAAGGTGGGCAGGGGAGTTTGAGTTGGCCTCAAGGATGCGCCAGCCTGGTTGTGTCCTAGCCACAGCTCCTGCCAAGGGCTGAAGGTTCTTTTGGTCAAGAAGTAAACCAAATTCAAGGCTGACATACACACAGAAACAGAACTTTACTACAGACACATCTACACACAACTACAAACACATACAGACATCAGGCGCAGGCACACCTCTGAACCCCAGAGGCGCTCCTACCACAAACACTTACATTTGAGTAACCCACCCCAAGTGACCCAGCCTCCAGCAATGTTTAAGGCAGCCTTCCCGCCACCACAGCCTGCTAATTGGAAGATGTTTTGCACAGGGAAGATTAGCAGCTGGGACGCTTGGTCCACGCCCAACGTCTCCTGGTTATTTCCCCTGGGAAAAGCTCTACCAGGACTCCCAGAGGCCAGGAGGCACCCAGATAATTTTGGGGGCTTGCACCAACCATTACATAGGGACATGGTGGTACAGTGGGTTAATCCGCTACTGCTGGGCTTTCCAACCGGAAGGTTGGGAGTTCAACACTGCACGATGGAGTGAGCTCCCGTTGCTTGTCCCAGCTCCTGCCAACCTAGCAGTTCGAAAGCACCTAAATGCAAGTATATAAATAGGGACCACTTCGGTGGGAAGGGAACGGCGTTCCGTGCGCTATGGCGTAGAGTCATGCCAGCCACATGACCACGGAAGCTTGTCCTCGGACAAAACGCCGGCTCTACAGGCTTTGAAACGGAGATGAGCACCGCCCCCTACAGTCGGTCACAACTAGACCATTCGGTCGTGGGGAAACCTTTACCTTTACCAACCATTACACATAGCTACAGGGGGACACAGTAAGTATTTCAGGCACCATGTAAGTGGCCCCTCCCACTTGCCATTGGAGCCATTCTGGGCAGTAACTGCACCGCTGTTGCTGCCCAGAATGGCTTCAATAGCAAGTGGGAGGAGCCACTTACATGGTGCCTGAAATACTTACCACACCACTCCCTTGTAGCTACTCTCCTGGGCCAACCTTCACTGAGGAAATCACTTCACCTCCTCCTGCAGTAGAGGTTGAACTCGGATAAACCGCTCCCCACGGCCCCAACACACCCTTCCTGGTGGTGTGAATTGGCCTCCATTTTTGTGAGAATCACAAGGTTGGGTGAGCCATCGCCTTATGAGGCTTGCTCAGAATAATCAGCGTGCCGGCTTGTAGCGTGGGTGTGCGTGCCGCGAATTGATCTCAGCAGGGATATTTCACCGTGTGAGGCCTTGTATTAAAGATGAGGCATGAATCAAAGTCGTCTTTAAACAAACATATTTGGTTTATGGCATGTTTTCTTAAGGCAGCTCCTGCAGTAAAACTGATAGAACCCTTTATAATCTGAAGACCAGTTAGAAGTGACAGTTCTATTGTTCTGGCAAGGCTGCCGTGGCGACAAGGAACACAAAGTGTGAGGAATTGGGAAATGATCCTTCTTCAACTCGGACATATTCACACGTATTTAGGGTGTTACAAAACCTGCAGGTAACTGAGGCAACCAATGCGTGAAAATGCTGGCGAGGAATTGCAATTTCTCACCAAGAGGACCCAATCGCTGGCCCCAGAGTTATTTCCCCAAAACAAATTCCTTTGCCCTTTTTTAAATACCCCCCACGCACAACTTCTTGAAACACCCCCCCCCCACTTGTATGTAACATGTGCTCTTACTCCCAACTTCCCCATTTCTTCTAGGATTCCATAGTTTCCATTTGTAGCTAACAACACAACCCTGTGCATGTCTACTTGGAATTAAGCACCAAGTAGCTTCATTTACTTGCTGTCGAGTAAGTGGTTCAGGGATTGCCACATGTTGTTACAGCATAGCCCACCATTCTCTTTTTCTTCCTTTTAATTTCCTGTGATCTTAGGCCTGCTTTTAGCTGCCGCTGCTGTAGCAGCATTGAGTATTGCATTGGGCTTCTGGCATCTTTATGGTTGGCTTTTGTAAGCCAGTTTGGATCTCCTGTCTTTCAACAGAAAAGCAGTGTATTTCATTCATTCATTCATTCACTCACTCATTCAAAGAATTTATACCCCATTTTTCTACCCCATTAAAGGCATTCAAGGCAGCTTACAGATAAAATAATAAAACAATAAAAAGGTAAAGGTTTCCCCATGACCGAATGGTCTAGTTGTGACCAACTGTAAGGGGTGGTGCTCATCTCCATTTCTAAGCCTGTAGAGCCAGCGTTTGTCCTAGGACAAGCTTTCATGGTCATGTGGCTGGCATGACTATACACCGAGGCACACAGAATGCCATTACCGTCCCACCGAAGTGGTACCTATTTATCTACTGGCATTTTTATGTGCTTTTGAACTGCTAGGTTGGCAGGAGCTGGGACAAGCAACGGGAGCTCACTCCATTGCGTAGTCTTGAACTCCCAACCTTCCGGTCAGAAAGCCCAGCAGCAGCGGTTTAACCTGCAGCGCCACCACATCCCTGATAATAAAACAGTACCCAAACATTAATATAATACAATAAAAACAATAAAACAAGCTTAAATAGATCACAATTAAAATTGTGTTCCATAAAAAGCGCAGCCCCCTCCCTTGTGCCAGCATTTAAAAGCTTCCCTACATAAAAAGGTCTTGAGACCCCACCAAAAGAACTCCAAAGAAGGTAAGCAATTTAAATTAATTTATAAGAACACAATGTTTTTTGGGGGGAAAGGGAGAATAATGTCTGGCCTTGTAACAAGCCATCAGTATGCCTGGTCAGAAGCATGTTCTCCTGTGGAAAGCAACCCTGTGAGGGGCTTCTGGAGAGCGCACATTGGCCACGCCCCCTGTTGATGGCGCTTGGGCTTGCCTCAGCCTCTCTGCATTGTGGTTGGTTTGCAGAGGCCATCATCAAGAAAAATGCTCCAGCCCGCCCTCTCCTTTCAAATCCACAGAGCAGGAGGAGGGCTGCTGGTGCATCCCAGGCGAGAAGAGGGCTCCCTTTGGAATGCCACTTTAGGTACCGAGAGGCCTTGGACTGGCCCCGCTGCTCTTAAACTGGGGGCAAGTTATACAGTGTGGGTAGATTGTCTATGCTCTGCCTATGGCCAAAAGCAGTCTCCTCTCTTTCGCACCATCCAGACTTGAGCAATGCTTAATGCAGCCTGACTCAAATTAACCGGACTGTTCTCAAATGAGTAGGGGTGAGAAAGAGCCATTGAGTCTTGCATTCCTGGCAATTAACACTGGTGTCGTCAGTACTAGTATAAAATTGACTTCACTTGGTATAAACTGCTACCACTAATTTCTCTAAGTGTCTGGGGGGGGGGCGGGGAGATAGGTAGCTATTGTTTTGTTATGATGGAAATAAACTCTGCAAGTGCTCAGGAACATTTTCTTCTACTACTCCAAGTATTTGAAATATTCTGACTGCACAACTTCGGTCCTGGGTTGGTTGCCCAGAGTCCTTTGGTGGGGTGAATTAAGAAGAGCAACTGTGCAAAAAAGGTGCAAAAACTGTGCAAAAAAAAAAAAAAACCTGTGCAAAAAATCATACAGGGCATGACAAATTATCCAGCTTGCTTGATTACTTTTAAATGGAAGGGAAAGTCTGTTGACAAGGGCCAACTGCTGCAGTTCCTGCATAGATTCTGCAAAGCTTCCAGTCTCTTCTACCCCCCCCCCCCCCAAATCAGGTCATTCTCTCATCTCACCCCCTTTCATTTTTTGAAACTTCACTTTTCCACTAGTTTCTACTTGTACTTACCTGTGAGCAATTCCTCACAATCACACCCCCTGGAGGACGAATTCTGGATTGTTCGATTTCATAACAATAAATCAAAATTTAGTTAACTGCTAAAAGTAGGAGACGAAATTGCAAGGAGAGTTATATCTGGACTAGAGTACAACCAATTCAATGAGGTTTTCTGCTCCAAGCAAGGACATATTTTTCTGCCCAGGTAACTGGAAACAAACAGCAAATCCACTTGGGATTGCCTTTCTGGGGACTTGAAAATACTTCTTGAATTCTGGGTTATTTTATCCTCGAGTCGAGTGGCAGGCAAGTTGCCAGCATAGATTTTTTTTTAAAAAAATACATATATACTGTGTACAAATGACACCTCCTTCCATCAAAATTACTTTCCTCGATAGGCAATGAATAATTCAGCAGTTTGTTATATACTGTGTCGTAGGGAAATGCTACATGGAAGGGGAAAAAAATCCAGATTCTTTAATATATTTTTATAAACAGTCCCCCTTTGATCAAAATTAATTTCCTGGGTGCATGGAACATAAGAACAGTTCAAGCTGGTTTAATATTTTGATAATAAACAACCCTCCCCTTTGCATCAAAATTCATTAATTTCCTCTACAGCTGGTGCATTGTAACTATCTACAGATTGGGAGATGTGTCAAAGATACAATCTGTGTATCATTCTTGCTATGTAGAAAGGGAGATGCTCTTCCATTTCTGAGTATAGGCATGCCCTGGTATCCGTTCCAGACCCCACCATGGATGCCTGAAACCGTGGATACTGGGGACAGCTTTTCAAAGATAGGAGAAAGATATCTTTTTAAAGATAGGATTGCAGTGGTTTTGCTCCAACAAGGTAAAAAAAAGATGTTTAATGTCCCCCTATCTTTTTAATAGGCTTCCCAGTATCCGTGGATAACTGAAACTGTGGATACTGAATCAGTAGATACTGGGGCATGCCCGTATTAATAGATACTTGCTTCTATCCATCCTTCCTCCAAGGGCAACACAGAGGCAACACCAGCCTAGTGTGTTACAGAACACTAGGTTGAGAGAGGCATTGGTCCAGGGTGATCTAATGGCTGAGAGGCGAGTTGAGTTTGGGCCTGGTGCTCCTTGTCTAACCACTCAACCTCACTGCCCATCTCTCTCATCCACAGGCTCCCGCCGGATCACATTCTTTGCCTCCGTTTCACAACGGTGGGGCTTTTTGTTTGTTTAGAAAACCAGCCACACCTGCTAGGAAATTCCTCTGTCTCGGAAGCAGTGCCTCCTCTTCCCCCGAATTAATTCAATTTACTTCTAGGACCAGTAAGTTCCGGGCAACTTTGCGATGCGGAGGGGGGCGGGGAATGGTAACCTTCCTTCTTCTCGTCCCCCCAAAGTCCTGGCGCTGCCCATCGCTGCCTGCGGGATTCTGCCCCCTGGAGAAAGGCAGCGCCCGACCGGGCCAGTTGGAAAGGCGCCCTGCCCGGCGGCTGCTCCGCGCACCTGCTCCTCGGCGCGCTCCTTCCCTGGGAGAGCCCGGATCGGGCTTCGGCAGACCTGCAGGAAGAAGGAGCGGCCACGGCGGCCTCTCGGGGTGGGAAGCCCCAGCGGAGATGCGCCCGCCTTCCTCCTCCCGTCAAAAGGCAGGTGGCCAAGGCAGGCGCTTCTTCGACGGGGTCTCGGCTCCCGGGTGCCCTCCCCGGGGTTGGCGGCGCTCCTGCCATGTTGCTATGGCGGAGGCGAGGAGGAGGGAAGCCAGCCAGGAGGAGGCGGCGGCGGCGGCGGCGGCGGCGGCTCAGCCTCAGCCTCGCCTTGGCTCTGCCCTGCAGGCGGGGGGAGCATCACTTCGCCGGGAGCCTCGGAGGAGTAGGAAGAGGAGGAGACGGAGACGGGGCGGAGAGGAGAGGAGGAAGGCAGGGCGGCGTAGCCCAGCCCAGCCGTGCGCCGCCCCGCTCCATTCGCGGCTCCTCTGACCGGCAAGGGAGGCGGAAGGGAAGGCGCGTCCACCGACGGAACCCGGCTGGGCTGGCGCTGCTGCAGCCGCTCCGCGGCGACGAAAGCGATGCTCCGAGCGGAGGCGGAGATACGGGACTGAGTGCTCGGCTGGCGCCGACGACGCCGGCGTTCCGCTCAGGTCAGTGGCGGGTGACGGTCGGGGGCCGGACTCTGCTGGCGGGCGGAGAATTCCCGGCGCCGGACCCGGGACGGGCGGCCCGATCCTCGGACGGGTGCCGAGAAAGGCAGGCTTGCCTCCCGATCCTCCGGGACTTACTCTCGAGACTTACACCGTGCTCGGGATCGGGCGGGGCGCATCCCTGCCAAGACCGAGAGGCTGAAACTGATGTCGGAGTTAAACTTTACGCCCCGCGCGAGCCTCTTCCTCCGCCTCGAGCGAGCCTGCAGGGCCAAAAGAGCGGCGCTCTGCACACGCCCGGAGGACCAACTCCGGCTGCGTTTTTCGCGTCCCTCGCCCCAAGAGGCTCTCCGAACTTGGACGAGGCCGGGCTTTCGGAGTGCAGGTGCGGGGCTCCGATTCTGGCGGGGCGCCTCCTTGCAACTTTCGAGGGACGGCAGAGCGCCCTGCTGCGTGGGGACGGGCACGAGCCGCTCCAGGCTCCCCGCCCCAACACGTCCTTTGAAGGGGAGGGTCGGGAAAGGGGCTAAGTTGGCTGCACGTGGGGAAGCCGACGGGGCCGGCCGGGGATTGGTCGCAGAAAAGTTTGCGAAGGTTGTGGGAGAGGAGCGCGAGGCGGTGCCAGGACTTTGACGCGCTTTCCGTGAGCGCCGCGTCTCGCCAGCGCCCTTTCTCGGGTCGCGTTCAGTTACCCTAGCCCAGGGGGCGCGCGATCTGGGCTTGCCGCGCGCGTGTCGGAGCGCTCTGACAACCAGGGCGAGCTGAGGCCCAAGGTCCCGCGTCAGAATTGGATTCCCTTCCCCCCCCCCCAAAAAAAAGAAAGTAAAGCCTTCCAGGCAGGACGGGTCTGTTCAGGGGACTCAGGCTGTGATCCTATCCCTGTTTACCTGGGTGTAAACCCGCTGAGCTCAGTTGGACTTCCGAGCAGACGTGCGTAAGAGTGGGTGGGCGATATAGTCTATCCATTGCGCGCAGCGCAATCCTCCGCACGCGGAGTTACTGGGAGGTAAATTCCACTGGGTTTAGGGAGGATTACTCTCAGGTAAGCGTGCGAAGGACTACAGCCTGCGAGGCTTCGCCAACTATCCTTTTATTTTGTATGTTGCTGCCTGGTGCCTCGGGTGGCGTTTGCGGCCGGAGGCTAACGGGGCTTATCCCCTTCCGGACGCTGTTCTGGCTGCAAACGCGACGAACCCTTTATTTCGGCAGCAGCTGCCGCGGGCAAGAGTCCGCTCCGGAACTTTTGATCTGGCTGGCTTTGGCTTTAGGAAAGGGAGGTGGTTTCTTATCTGGCTATAGTTCAGCGTAAGCTTTCACAGCAGAAAGTCCACGTCGGGAAGTGTCATTCTATTAGCTGTGGCTTAAACAGAGATGGGTTTTTTTCCCTCCCGATCTCACCACACTTACTTCAGCAAAAGCTTCCTGCAAGTTTATGAGCGAAAGTGAGGTTTGAAGCGGGGACTTCTTGATTTGTAGCCAAGTTTCCTGGCTAGCTACGATGCTGAGCCCGAGTGTGCATAAGGTGAATTGCAGCTGAACACCCGAACCCCGGGGCTTGATGGAGTCATCTGATGAAGCCCCCAAAGGCTTCTAAATTAATAGACTGAGCAACCTTTCAGGTGCTACACGATGCAGGCTCTTTCTCAGCAGCAAATACTGTTTTGTCTGTCTATATAGCCGAACATAATTTTGTTTTGGGGGAAAATGAATTTTTACAGGTGCGGATTAATGTGTGAAATAGTTAACCAAGGCTCCAACTCTGTCTACGCTTAGACCTGGGAGTAAGCCCCATGGAACTCAGTGGGGCTTGCTTTTGAGTAGACATACAAAGGACTGAGCTGTAAATGACTTAAAAACAGTACAGCCTAATACCATACAGATCTATTCAGTCCAATTATAGTCTGTGGTGTGTAGGCAGGTAAATGTGGATAGGATTGCAGCCTTAGGTATTTTGTAACAAACTGTAACCATCATAATACTTAATATTTGCATTTTTTGAAAAAGTCGGGCCGGGGAGAGGAAGGACTCTCTAAACATTGCAATTGAGGAATTCCTTTGTTAGGACCAACTAAAATTTTTACAGAAGTACTGATACTTGTGTGTGCAGTGCTTTACAGTGCAAAACTTTGTCATCTTGTGAGTCAGTATCATCATGACCATGTTGCAGATGGTGTGTGTGAGTCTTTTTATTGAGGCCAACTAATGACTTCATGGCAGAGGAAAGATTTGAATTGAAGACTTCCTGGCTATATTCTGCACACAAGTGTGCATTTGAGGTATTGAAGTGTGTACCAATTGAGGTATTTTGACTAGGTGATCTCTGAAGTCCCTGATAACTATGAATTATTTGATTCAATTATAACCTAATACCTTCGTTCTGTACATGTTTAAGTAATTCCCATTGTTTTCAGTTGGATCTATTATCTGTTGAGGTGTTTGAAAAGTGTTGGTTTTATTCAGAAGTAAGCCCATAAAGTAAGTAAGAAAGACTAGGACTGGAATCCGATCTTTCTCACTGGAAACAAGCACGTCTAATTACGTAGGAACCCTGCTTACAATTGCAGTGAGAAATTTAGTTGTTGTTGGAGCCATCTTCGTCTGGTAGGAAGGTACCGTTTTGGCAAAGTGCCTTAAACCTCCCCACCCTCATTCTCTGTTCCACCCCTTGCCATACCTGCACTCTGCCCTTTTCATTGTAGGTCCCGAGCACAGCAATCTTCAACCTTTTTCATCTCACAGCCCACTGGCAACGTAGTAACATTTTCAGGGCACGCATCAGTTTTTTGACAATTGACAAGGTGCCCTGCACTGCCTGCAGGGTGTTCATACATACGCCATGGCCCTCCTATTAAATGACCCTTCCCCAGATGTCTGCTGCACATCTGTAGCCCTGTGGCAACATGGTTGAAAATTACTGCCTTATGTATTTAACGAATGTATCGTCCACCCTTTTACCTCACTTAGGGACACTCATTCTGAAATCAGAAGGAGATGCTGCACTACAGCCGGTCAAGATAGAAAAAAAAATCAGTCTTTTAAGATGCATGGTCTGTATTCATGCAACATTTCACAAAGGATCTGCATTTCGGCAACGTGCTTTTGAACAAATCAGCAGGACAGGACTTCAGGGGCTGAGGGCACAACTGAACAAAGCCCAGGGGGATGTTGTGATGAGATGTGTTTTCCTTCATTTTCATGGGCCTGATGCAAGACCTCTGGATTTAGGGGTCTTCAGCTTCCAAGGGACTGTTGTGCAATTATTTGGGATATTTGGAGGCAGAATTTTCATCCATGTACAGTAGGTAATGCTTTTCACTGAAGCTCCCTCAGATACCAAAGTGAATAATGGAATCTGCGAGGGGGGGCCCAATAGGCTCCCCGGACTTGACCGGAAGTGCCTTTCAGTCATGTGAGGGCCTCTAATGCAGGTGTGGCTAGAGGCCCCACCTGTACACCCGGATACATGCAAGAAACCTGTCTTGAACCTTTTGAGAAACCTGTTGAGGAAATGCTGCTCTGCTCTGCTCTGCTCTGCTCTGCTCTGCTTGTGTGTGCTCTGATGTAATATGGCATGAAGGAAAGGCGAGAGGGAAGGCTGCTTGAAACCTGCCACTCACTACCTTCCCAGGAGGTGCCAACTTTAATCCCTGGGGTCCTTTAGCAGGGAGGAATGGTGGGCAGAGAAAGGGTTAAGCAGCACTCCCTCTCCTGATGCCGCTCATTCCAGAAGTCTTTTGGACAAAGGCAATTAACAAAGGGCATAATTTTTTTTAATTGTCTAATCAAATGGGATAGGAGTTGAGTGGGATGAAGTCCAAAAGATTTTATCATCTTCCCAAGTCCAGAGATCTTCGAGAGTTTAAGAACAAGATGGTTTCATATCTGGATGCCTTTCTAAGGATGCAATCAGTGATGTCATTCAGGGGGAACGGACCAGAACGGGCGTTCCGGATCCTAACGGGCTCCGTGGCTGGTTCCGGGTTCCCGGCAAGTGCCAATCAAAAGTGAGTTCCTGTTCCTAAATCATTTGAATGACACCACTGGATGCAATCATGTATGCACTTAACTGAGAATGAGCCCCATTGATAGAGGTGGGAGAAACCGGTGATAAAGAAATAAAAACACACTTTCTGAACTTCTCATTTTTGTAAAAAGGAAAAAAAAACACCCATCAAAATCTGTGGAAAAAATAAAATCATTTTATTTGACTTTTATTATGTAATGGGGACTGTGGCTGCATGTGCTGACAGTGTCCCACCTTTATCACCTACCTAGTACACTTTAAAGCGATTATAATTATGTACATTTTGAATAAAAACGCAACACTGCTGTCTGCACCTGACTTTTGGAAAATACCAAGATCAGCAAAAAAAAATAAATAAAAATGACTGTTTTCTCCCACCCATTGATGGGACCTGGTTCTGTTTAAACATGCATTGGAGTGGGATGCAAGAATAGCTGTTGAAGCAAAATTCTAGAGAGTGGTCAGTGATGCCTTTATTGATGAATACAGCCTTCATATAACTGATTTTGCTGCAATAGCTTCTTTTTATAAATGCACTTGGTAATTTGAAACAGAGTTTTATCGTGGCATGAGCTTTTATAGGGGAAAGCCTCTTCATGCCTGCTGGATGAAGAGGCGTTATTTTTAACTAGAGTCTATTATGTGTGCGTCTACTTTTTTAAAAAAAAATCTAGTTGTTGTGGACCCTGTGCTTTTGGTGTTTGTCCTTCTTGGAATATTCAGAGAGTGCAACACTGGAATATTAGGTGAGCAGAGACTGTAACATTTGAAAGATCTCAAATATTTTCAGAGTGAGTTGAATGTTTCCTGAAATGTCTGAGCTTGAGAAGGTCTTCTCCACATATTTGAGTTTGGGGTCAGAGGCAGTCCTGGGGGCTTGCCTGCCCAGAGGCAAACCCCCAGTTGGCTAACCCTCCCCACCCCCGGAAGTAATCGCGGTGATATCGTCATGCCACTGCAGTCACTTCTACTGGGAGCCTCCAACACATGGAGGAATGTCGAGCCCCTGCACAGTTGGAGGAGTGCGAGATTCTTCCATGTATTGGAAGGACAGTCGCTGCGTCTAACACTGAGAAGCTAAGCAGCTTTGCTGCATGAGAAGCTGCGCTGGGAGCCTCCCAATACATGGAAGAACCTTGCACTCCTGCAACCTTCCAGGGGCGCAAGATTCCTCTGTGTAATGGAGGGCAGTGGTGGCCAATCTGGGAAGTGGCCTAGTGTGGCTAGTGATGCGGCTACCATGCGCCACCCGCCTCGGTGGGGGACCAAGCAGTGCTTGGTATCTGCCAGAAGCCACGCCGCAAAGTGGCCTTGTATAGCTTCCTAGAGCCACTTCACACTCGGTGAGGGCAGCTGGCATTGCCCTGGGGGCAGCACGCTGGGCATTTGTCCCCCTTGCCCCCCCCCAGATCCGCCACCGTTTGGGGTTCTTTCCTCTTTCATACGTGCCCCGGTTTTCAGTATCGGTGACAAACCTGCCTGATGTTGACAAATGTCACAAACACATCCACAATGGGCACTTACAGTATTTCTTCTGCATTTCTTGGTCCCTTGTGTGAGTGAAAATGCACATCTCCTGCCATGCACATTTTGATTTCTGTTCTGCATTTTGACCCATGCGAGCAACACCTTCACATGGTACAAAGAACAGGGGAAAAGTTCATAAGGTGCTTTTCAATTTTGTGAGAGAACAGCCATGCAACTCAGGGCACAATCCTAACCGACTTTCCAGCACTATAAGGTACATGCAATATAGCTCTAAGGCAAGGGAAGGAACATTCCCTTACCTTGAGGAGGCCTCCATGCTTACTACTCCACTGCAGGATGCAGCACATGCCCCATTGGCACTGCTATGTCAGTGCTGGAAAGTTGGTTAGGGTTGTGCCCCCAGTCATACAACCCTGTCAAGGTCTCTTGAAGCCAGTCTCACTGAGTTCCATGGGCCTTGCTCACAATTAACGGTACATAGGGATGCTTCAGGGCAGTATGAACTTAGTACCTTAAAATCCTGTATTCATGTAGGGTTGGGCTCTGCAACAGGCCACATGGCTTGCATTCAGGCTCTCCCAGATTTGGTCCTTGATAAGGTAGGGCTAGAAGACCCCTCAATCTGAAATCCTGGGCTCAGGTAGACTGCACTGTCCTTCATGGACTAAACGTTGAACTCGGTCGGAGTCTGGTTCATATGTACTTTGAGCTAAGTGGAATTTTCTGGTGGGAAAATCTGGTTGTGGGATTTCCTGGTAGATATGCATAGGATTGGACTATAGGTGTATTTACTTAAAAAGAAGCCCTGCTGAATTGATAGAACTTGCTCCATAGTAACTGTGCTTAGGAGCGGAGACTTCGAGAAACAAGAGAGCTGAACTGATCCAATAGCACAATCCAGAATTGTCCAAAAGCCCTATAGAAAACTTTATTTCTTAGGAAATTGCATTTTAATGGGATGCATTTTAAGTGATGTAGCTCTTCCCGGGTGGCAGTTTCTTCCTTCTACCCACTGTTAGGCTGAAGAGCATCTTGAAAAATTACACGCTTTCCTTTCACACCTTTTGGATGTATCTCTTGTTTTTTCTTAAATGCTGTTGATGGATTAATCTGATCTTTGAAAAATCAGAAGTGTATGAAGAAGGTTCATACATTATGTACTTCTCAATGAAGTCTTTCCATCAAATCCAGCCCCAGGCAAATGCAGAAAAAGTCGATGCCTCTTCATGATTCATCATATGTACGTACAGCAACAACAAATAGAAATCTTGTATGTGCAATGCTTTGGCTTAATCTGCAATAGAAGCCATAATTCTCTATTTCAGTGGTTATCAAACCTTTTAGCTCTGGGACCCACTTTTTAGAATGACAATCTGTCTGAGACCCACTGGAAATTATATCACAGCTGGAAGTGTCATGATTGTGACGCCAGAGCCTGCAGCTTCCCTGAGAAGGCAGCAATAAATTGGACTATTTCTCAGCCATTTTCCAACAGCAAAGTGAATCGGAAAGAGAAAGGTTAATTACAACTTTGACACAAGCAAAACAACCACACAGCCCTCCCCCTTTCCATCCTATCATATTCCCATACTTGCAGTATGACTGCTCTAGGTGCTTTGCAACCCACCTGAAACTGGCTTGTGACCCATTGGTGGGTCCCGACTCACAGTTTGGGAAACACTGCTCTAGGTCTCTTGTCCTTGATCAGTTCATTTATTGCTGCTTCTGTAACTTGCATATACCATGCAGAAACCTCCCTGCGGCATTTAAATCCTTCTGTGCCTACAATGCTATTCTCTTTGCAATGAAAGAGACTTGCATGGTGAAGCTTACTTGGAAGCCTGTCAGCTTTTCCATTCAAAAACTCTCCTTCCGGAGCAATCCTATGCAAATCTTCTCAGTAGTCCCATTAAGTCTGTATAGGGTTGCAGCCTAAGAACTATTTCTTTACATGTTAATTTAGTATTCATACATTTTGAATATGCTCAGAAACTGTTTCCAGCAAGCCCCACCCACGTGCACTCACTATGCCTGAGTATGGAAAGGGTTAGATTACCTTCAGGCATCCTTTCCCATTACATGTTTCCAGTAAGTACTGTAGAGGTGAAAACAATTTTATTTTTTTGCTGTTTTGGTGTTTTCCAGAAATGCAGAAAGCAGTGCTTGTATTCCAAGGACATATTTTTTATAAATTATAATTGCTTTAAAAGTGTACAGGTACTAGGTAGGTGATACAGGTGGTCTAGTGCCAGCAGATGCAGCCACATGCATGTAGAGATGATAGAGAACAGGGTTTGTTTGTTGCAGATCTTGGTTTTTTGCTTTTGGTTTTTTCCAAAAATGGAAAGTGCAGAAAGTGGTGCTATGTGTTTTTAATTGTTTGGGCCAAAAACTCCACCTCTACCAAAAAGAAAAGAGGACTTCTTTTTTCCTGGAGGAGTGTCGATCAACAGCTACTACTCATGATGTTTCTCCCCCGCCCCCTTAAGCTGTGCAATCCAAAACTGAGTTTGTGCAGCTCAGAGATCAGCTACCTGGAAGTTGGCAATGATGTGTGAAATTGCCAGACTGTCTGGATGTGCCACTGTGCAGCCATGGAAAGGCTCTGTACAGCAACAGGAATTATTGCGGGCAGTACTGGTCATGTTTGGGTATCTGCTTGCTCCAGGTTCAGCAGCAACGTGGCTCTGATGACCAGTTGCAGAGGTGGGAGAGGACTCTGTCCTTTTCTCCTGCTTGTGGACTTCCCAGAGGCAGCTATTGGACCGCTGAGGGAAACAGGATGCTGAACTAGATGGGTCTTTGGCCTGATCCAGCAGGGCTTTGCTTGTGATCTTTCTTTTTCCTGACTTCTTGACAATTTCCTTTTCCTTGACAATTCCAGTGTTTTGCCAACTTTGCTTTTGGATGTACTGTAGTGTATACGTGTTCCTAAGAATGATTACTTTGCATTCTCAGCCTTTTCCGCACGAGACTACCTGAAGGCACACAAGTGGACAGAGTGGGTGCGTGAAGAGGGAGCTTCTGTGGGAAGTCTCTCTCTCGGGCAGAAGGGCACAGGGTGGATCGCACCACAACTCTACTTTGAGAGGTGTGGGTCTCTAATGGAGTACAGCCAGTGATGTCATGCAGGGGGAACGCGGGGGAACTCAGTTCCACTAGTTAAAATTAGGGCTGACTCCGCACACTTCACTCTCTCTCCTCCGCCCTCCCAATTCCTCTGCAAAGAGCTTTTCTTCTTGGTTGGCCGGCACTCAGAGGGTTAAAGGGAGTGACTCCAGATTCCTAGGGGGGCGAAGGCAGTGATGTCATTCAGGGGGAACGGACCAGAACGGGCGTTCCGGATCCGTGGCTGGTTCCGGGTTCCCGACAAGTGCCAATCAAAAGTGAGTTCCTGTTCCTAAATCATTTGAATGACACCACTGAGTACAGCTGTTGAGGCTGGAAGGGGAGAAGAGTTTCAACCTTTTTCTGTTTGCTCTCCAAGGTCCACTTGTACAGTAGAGGCCTGCCCTGGTACTCGCTGGGGTTCTATTCTGGACTCCACAGAGGATACCTGAAACCATGGATACTGGGGATGCCTTTTTTAAAGATAGGGGAACATCAGTGGTTTTGCTGCAATGAGTTTAAAAAAAAAAGATTTGTTTAGTGTTCCCTCGTCTTTTGAATAGATGTGCCAGTACCCATGGATAACGGAAACCATGGATACAGAATCAGTGGATATGGGGGCACGCCTGTACTCCGTATCTTTTTAATCCCAGCAGGAGGAAAAGGTAGCTGGGGGTGCAGGTGTTTTTGCTCTGGAAAAATGGCATAAAGAGGATCAAGAAGCACGACTCTTCTCCCAGGCTGGTCTTCCACTTTGCAGCTAATTTGGCAGCTGCACTGTGCAAAGTTTCAAAAGAGAATAGCAGAACTGTATGTGATGCTTTGTTCCAAATGACTCAAAAGTTGCCAGATAATAGCTGGCAAAAATAAACCCAGTCTGCCAGCAAAACAGCAGTCAAACATTATTCTGGCTGATATTATTAAACACCATCAATGTACATGCTGCTTGGTGCAAAATGATGCTACAGGTCCCTGCCCTGAGGGGATTACAATCTAGACAGGCACAAGGAAAAACAAAGTGGTGGGGGATTGGAAGCAGTGATAAACTTGGGAAAATATATGATTGTTTTAGTTGGGGTCAAACCAGATACACAGGCAAATGCATGCCTTTTACCCTTTAATTTTTTCTTAATCTATAGCACAATGGGGGGTATGGAAAATAGTTTCCAATGAGGGAGGGGTATAGGGGCAGGTTCAATGCTTGGCTCCTGCTGTAGTTAATACCCCGATTACATTCCCTCCCTCCACCCATGCAAGGTGTCTTTTAAAAAGAAATTTCAATTGCCTCTCAACAGAAGCCTTTTAAAACCTACAAATAGCACATGGGGGCCGGCAGTTGGGATACTAACTGCTGCAGGGCCTGTGTGCTAAAGCCCCACAAGCCCTCGTTGCCATGGTTTTGGGCCACTTCTCACCCTGGCTGTTAAAGATTGAAAGGGGCAAAAACATGCATTTGTCTGATCATCAAGTTTATATATTTGCTACATGAAGCACAAGTGCTTGTTCCGGTAGTGGGAGAGGACAAAGACGTTGTGCGCAGGTTTTAATTGTTCTGGCGTCTGAATTGAAGGAAGGTGTGTGGAGTTATTTCTGTGAAGCCCGATCCCAAGTTGTTGGACCATCTAAGACGACTTCTTGTGGCACTGAGATTTGGGAGAAGTGAAGGGCAAACTGTGTCAGGGCAGAATTGGCCCTGTATTCTTTTTTTTCTTCCTAAAGAGCAGCTACAGGCATGGCTGCCTCTAGGAGTGGCGGGGGGCATTCCTGCAGGGGCCCCCACTCACCACGAAAAGTGCTTGTGGTGCTGCACACGCACCTCAAAATAGTTGGTGGTGACATGATGATGTCCCTGCCAACTGCTTCCCAGAGGCCCATTTTGGGCAGGGGCAGGTGGGAGGGCCCAAGTTAAAGCGGCTCTGCTCTCCCCACTGACCTACAGTCCATAGAGATCCTGGCTGCTATAGCAGGCCATATGCTTGCTGTGCTGGTACGCCTCCCCCCCCCCGCAAAGCATGCGGCCCCATGTGACGACATTGGTCATGTTGGCTTAAGGCCGTCCCTGGCTACAGGTTAAAGTGACACCTAGTATTGACCCAATCAAAAGTGGAGTGTCGAAGGAGCACAAGTCATAGGTTCCTAGTTAATTTGGAGCAGAGGTAAAGCTTTTTCTCTCTGAATGTGAAGCACCTGTTCCTGTGCCCAGCTGAAAAGGGTTTACTGTGAAAGTAAGAGAAAAAATTGCCCTAAGTGTTGCTCTGTGAGTCATTTATCTGGATTGGAGGGATGGGAAAGCAGATTCAGATCAGGGACTCATAAAAAGACACAACAAGCAGGTACCTCTGAGGCAGGTAATTTTCCTGGGTCTCTGTACTGAGGGGAATTGAATGAGCCAAAGGCATTTTGAGCTGTGCCTGCATGAAATATGCTTGCCAATAGTGGAGGCTGATGGGCAAGAGGCAGAGCTATAATTTAAGCAAAGACCCAATGAGACGCTTACATCAAAAGTGGATTATTCTGTCCAAGAAAGTGTCAAATGCTGCCTCTCTTTTACCTGTGATTGGCCAGTTTCGGCTCTTCCTGCTCAGAAGAGGCAGTGAGGGATGGTGGAGCAGAAGAAATATGGAGGAGACGAGAGTGGTGCGTTAGAATGTCTCTGACACTCCAGTCCACCACTCTCTTCTCCCGTACTTCCTGTTCTGCCTCATCCTCTCCTGTTCCACACTACAGGGAGTGGACAGAGGAGGAGCAGTGGAGGTGAGCATCCCCCTGCCACTCTGCTACCTGAGGCTATCACCTCAGTCAGCCTTGTGGATGGACTGGTTCCAATTCCGCTTCATCTGTGTAGCAGAATTGATTGAATGGTCAATCACGCCCAGTTTAAACCACACGCAGTACAGCCTCCATTGGAGGCTGACTGGAAAGAGTCAAAGCCAGGATGGTGACTCATTCAGAGATGCAGGAGATTGCTCCGTCTGTAGGTGTAGATCACAGAACTTTTACTCATTTTATCAGGCGATAAAATAGTGCGCCAGGCCGGCAGGTCTCTTGTGACACCCTTGTGGCACTGTCTGAGGGAACCACTGACCTAAGCAAAGCTCTTCCAAATTAGACCAGTCCTGGCTAAATCCTTGTTATTTATTAGTGATGCTGCCATTTGATGAAAGGCTCTCATTTTGTCAGACAACCAGCTTCTCATCAATTCCCTTCATGTCTGCAGGATTTGCTCTTTATTCCAGGAGAAGGCTATGAAAAGCTCTCTGTGTCGGAGAGTAAGCTCTTTTGAATTCATGGGTTTCCAAATTAAACTTGGGCTGACACCTGCTACCTAGCCCAGGAGAGGAAACACAGAGCCACTGTCTGAGGGTTACTGGCTGCATTTCTTCTGTGTAAGAAAAGGGCATTTTAAAGAAGAAATGACAATGTTTTCCGAGGCAGATGACACTGATGTTTAACTCCCAGACACAAAAAAGACCAGCTTTGGGCCAATGGAGCCATTGCAAGAAAAAAAAAAAGAGCATAATCACAGCCATTAAAGTCCCAGGATGCCTTAGGAAAAGATGCTTGGTCAATACTCGGCCAATAAGTTGAGAAAAATCAAACTTATTACAACAAATGCATAAATGAATATTGACACCCCCCTGTTCTGTCTCATCTGCCTGCCACGTGAAAATTTAGTGCATATTAGTTCCTGATGCAGAACAATTTAGACAGCTCCAAAACATAAGGTCAAAGCTTAATTATTTACGGGGAACATCAATCAGTGTGTGCAGATCATTTATTTATAAATTGCCCGTTCAGGAAAGTGAAACGGGGAATTCTGATTTTGCTTCTGAATTCTTTTCTTTGCAGAAAATGGGGGCATGTAAAGGCCAACTTCACGGCAAGTTCTCTGACCTTTGGAAATTGGCGAAAGTTCTACTCAGCCTTGGAGGGTGAGGTGGGGCTGGGATTTTCGTAACAAGAGTAATGTCGCAAGGGAAATTTGCATATTTGATGCTTTTAGTAATAAAACTGAAACTAATCACTCTGGTCCTGGAAGGATTCCATTTCTCAACACTGCTTTCAGATTTTTGTTTTATTTTCTGAATGGTTCTGATTTTTCTAATTACTCACTGGGCAAGGGTAGATGGTCTCCACACTGCAGGATGTACTTCTGGTCATCACACCTTAAAGAGAATATTGTAGAGCTGGAGAAGGTGCACAAGACGGCATCCCACAGGAACGGAGGGCTCGAGCATTTTTCTTATGAGGAACGTTCATAATGCTTGGAGCTGATTAGCTTTGGAAAAAAGGCAAAACTGTAAACAGGGGCATGACTGAGGTTGGTAAAACGATGCATGGTACAGAGGAAGCGGATAAAGATCTTCCCCTCTCACAATTTTAGGACCAGTGAACGAATCAATGCAACTGAGTGGCAGGAGATCTGGGATGGATGAAAAGATACTTTTTTTTAGCATGGTGCATAATTTATAGAATTCGCTTGCTCAGGCTGGTCACTAGTTTAGATGGCTTTAAAATGGAAGGCCACTGGTGGGCCACTGTGGGAAATGGAACGCTGGAGAAGATGGGCATTGGGGCCCAGTCCAGCAGAGCTGGATCATGACTGCAGCCCCAAGGTTATGGGAGCTCTTTTTGTGTCTGAAGACCAGCTCTTTGCAGTTAGGACAATACATTTCTAGTCCTCATAGCCCATAAGTCATGGGGTATAATTATAGCATCATCAATGGTTGAGCTGTTGGTACTGCCTGAAGCTAAGCAGGAAAACCTGTGGTCTGTTTTTGGATGGGAGACAGAACATCAGGTTGTGACAAGCTGCAGTAGCTGTTGTGGCAGAATGGAGTCACTGTGGAGCTGTGAAGTCAGTGCGGGAATGTTGGGTGAAGGCCAGCCAGCAAAAGAACAAAGTCCAACCTTGAGGACCAGTCCAGGCTGGACTTAGGATCACCTGCTGAAGCTCGATGTCACACAACCAGAGGAGAGAACCACACTGTGAAGGCTATACCTGGGACTGAGGATTTGGTGAATCACAGAATACTGTATATTTGTAAAAACCTCATTGAAAAATGGTGGTTTAGACTAGCCTGCCCATGTAAGCTGCCTTGCGCATTTGCTTCAGCATGGGAAAGTGGAGTATAAATTCTTCAAAATAAAAAATAATAATTAATTATATTCAGGTCCCTGGCCCAAGAGACTTACAGTACAATCTAGATAGTGATGCAAGAGAGATGACACAGGGAGGAAAGGGGGTTGTAGGCAGTGGTAACATAAGGGAAGCAAATGTGACTGAGAATGCAATCCTAACCTGGCGTTAGGCTGGCACAGTTTGGCACATAAGGCACATTTGGACCACTCTCAGTCAGGGAGGATGGTGCATGTCTGTGTGCCGGCCTCTCTGACTCCGAGAGTGGTCCAAACATACTTTACAGTGTCCCTTGTGCCAGCCAAACTTTGCTGGCCTACCTGTGCCAGCCTAACTCCAGGTTAGGATTGCACCCTGAGTTGTATGTTCAGCTGGGAGTGCAAGCCACCACAAGTCTCTTTAGGCCACCACAAGTCTCTTCTGCTGGCCAAGGTGTATCGCAAACGTGCTAGCTGTGCTGGTGCGAGGTCCCACACCTGTGGAGCCAAATCCAGCCTCCATACTACCCCAATTCAGGGGTGGGGTGAGTGGGCTGGGCTTGGGCTGGAGGAGGGTGGACTGGCCCCGGGTGGGAGGACAGTGGGCGGATGGGTGGACCAGCCTCGGGGTGGGACTGGAACTGGCACTTAGGCCAGATCCTACCCCACCTCCCAAGCTGGCATTACACTAGGCTGCTTGGAGCTACAGCAGCAATTTTTGCTGGTGCAGATCTGAGACGTCACATTGTGGTGGCTTGGGCATAACCAGGCTAAGGGACCAGAATTCCCCTTACTCCAAATTGTGCTGCAGCCACCTCTAACCCTGGTCTGTCTGTTCCAACTGGCCTGCCTGTTCCAGGATAGGATTTCTAGACAGGATAGTGGTAGTCCCACTGGCAGTGGCTCATTCACAAATAAGGGATGGGGTCTGTTTGAACAAAAACTTAAGGAGGGCAACTCAATCCTTATACTCCTTGCTCGACCCCCCTGCAGTGCAGGGCTTCAGGCATTTCTCTCCCAACTTGTGCTGTAAACATTTCATCCCTCCCCCTTTATAAATGAACAAGGCAGGTGCACCGGCGGATGTGGGGAAACATTCAGGTTCGTGAGCTGGCATTGTAACGTAGCGCCCTAAACGTTATGTGGGAGAAAAGAGATTGCCATGTATGGTGACAGGCCTGCATTAGCTGTAACATCATAAAATGAAATCTCCCCAGGTAGGTGCAACAAACTGTATACTGATCAGGTAAGGCTGACTCAAGACCGCCTGAGGGTGCGTACCAAATCCTGCCCCCCTTATCCGATAATGATGTGCCAGCCTCTGCCCCTTGCTCTCTAATGTTCTAGCTCAGCATTCCCCTTCCCCTCTGTTCCAATGCAGGCAGTGGTAGCGAGTTGATGGACAAAGATGGGCACCCCTAATTAATAATAATAATAATAATAATAATAATAATAATAATAATAATAATAATACTTGGATTTATATACCGCCTTTCTTAGGTCACCAGATTTCTCTAATGACTATAACTCAAGGCCGTTTACATAGGCAGACTTTATTCAGATACCCGAAGGTTTTTACAATTTTTACAGAAATGTTCTATCTTTCAAGAACTACACACATACAGATGGATCTTTCTGGATTTAGTCCTTCTTTCTGGCCACCCGTTTGTCTTCTTGCTGGCTGATAAGCGGCTTCCCTGCTCCCACCAGAGAAGCGACTGAACTTCGGCACAACTCCCCCTCACACAAGGCAGCCGAAGCTCAGCTGTTAATCAGTCGCAATTAACGAGGTCTGCTGCTCACAGAGACTTCCAGCTATCCCGAACTGGCAACCTTCAGATCTTCAGCTCTTATCTTCAGGCAAATGGAGGCATTAACCCTCTCGACTAAATCTTCGGCCAATCTGCTGCCTGAAGCAACTGCCTCAGTTGGCCTTCTGGAGGGGCCGGTCCTGGGTGAGGATGATATGCGAGTTCTTTCAGAGAGGGAAGAAGCTGCTCCATAGAGAGCACCTTCAGAAATCACTTTCGAGGCATCGTTTTTTATTTCCCTCACTTGGGGAGCCGAGGCACAGCCAGGCTTTTCCGTCTCACGGTTAACACCCCCAATCAATTGGTGAACAGGCTTTTTATGTTTCTGCTCATCACAAACAGGATAGCCCTGTAAAAAGCTTTATAGCTATCTGGCAAGAAAACCGCATTAAATAAGCTGACTCTAGGCTTGGGCCTTGTGGGCAGGAGGCAGTACAGGGAAGCCTGTCTTGTGGGCATGGAAGGAAAAGAGAGGCAGTTGTGGCCTGTGGAAGCCTATGGCTATTTGCCCACCCCTTTAAGGAGTTCTGCTACATAGACATTCTCCAGTTTTGATTTAGGGATCAAAATCAGAGATTTCAATAGACTGGATCCCCCAAAAGCACATTGTGGATTGTTCTAAGAATCCTTGTTTCTCTTGGCAGCTGCAGCTTTGGTGCATCCTCCTCTCCTGGCTGTTGGTTTCTTGGGGTTAAACCCAGGGTGCAATCCTAACCTGGAGGTAGGCTGGCATAGTTAGGCCAGGACAGTTTGACTGGCGCAAGGGACACCGTAAAGTGTGTTTGGACCACTCTCAGAGTCAGAGGGGTCAGCACAGAGACATGTCCATCCCCCCTGAGAGTGGTCCAAACACGCTTTCCAGTGGCCCTTGTGCCAGCCGAACCTAACTGTGCCAGTCTAACTCCAGGTTAGGAGTGAACTGTGTTCCCAGTCTGGGTCTAAATGAGTGAGAAATCTCCCAGTGAACGGGATGATCCTGCAGTGCTTCCTCACCAGTCACGTAGGGCTATGTGGGGAGGTCACTGAGGGCAAGTGAAGGCAAGCAAGGGAAAGCAATAGCAAATGCAAAGATGAACATTTTCATGGAAGGAACAGAAACTCCACTTTCAAGAGAGGTGCAAAATGGGAGTGATGATCAAAGGCTCTCATCCCAGCTTTTCCAAGCCTCCTACAAGTAGCCATGAATCCTCTTCGTAATGGGCAGAGGATCTTTCAAGTAACAAGGCTTTCCCCCCAGTCTCCATTATTAGTAAATGTGCAGGCCTCACTCACTCACTCACTCACTCACTCACTCACTCACATGTGCGCACACGCGCGCGCGCGCACACACACACACAAAACAAGATAAAGGAAAAAATTAATAATATAAATGGAATACATAAGAATAAGCAAATAATTAAATTCTTTACTCAAACCCTTCCTATAAAGGCATTGTGGTGTCCAGTGAATGCTAAAAATATTATGTTGAATAAATTACAGTTTGAGTTCCCTGTGTTTATAGTAGTTAAAGCCATTTTCCATTGATTATTTAAGACGAGGTAATCCAATTCTGTATTCCATATCAAGTAGCAAGGCTTATGTTGGAGCAAGAGGCACCATGGATCCACTGCCCCACTCAAAGCACAGACAATGCTTGGTGTTTCCTAGTGAATTGATTGCCCAGGAGCCAAGTTATTGATCTGTAAACACATCCTCATTTTAACATTTCAAGTCAATTTCAGCAATCAAGGGCAGCCTCACTTGAGAGTCATAATTCTTATGTGAGAATAATTCGCTTCTGTGTGCACGCTATCGCATGATGAATGCTGCCCACACGGTTGCAAAATTGGTACATATGCTCACAATAGTTTTCAATTTGAATTTCAGGGCAAAGGACTCACTGCAGTACAATTTTAAGTACAGCAAGGTGGGAAATCTTGTTTTTCGAGTGTTGCTTTTGATCTTGGGTGACATCAAGAGCATCATTTCATTACATAAATCTCTGAGGGGTCCAAGCACTCAGACCTTCGGAGGTCTTGGTGGGAAGGAATCGAGGTTGAGCTTCTTTGCGTGCCTTGAAATGGTCTCTTTTTGGCTTTTTCTTTGAGCGTTAGAAATGTCAAGATTAACATAGCTGTGGAGAACGAAACTGCCCAGAAAGCGGGGGGTGGGTGGGTGGGGGAGAATGGGGAGGCAGCAGAGAGAGATTGGGAGGGAACAAGAGCTATGAAGGGACACTTGCCCCAAACAGAGCTGGATTAGCATATGCTCCAAGCCAGTGATGTCATGTAGCCAGGATGCTCCGGAACACCGTTCCGGTTGTTCCGTGAAGGGCTGGCTCCACCCACTGCAGTCGTCGCTGCCACGTGCCTCTGCAATATGCGAATGGGTTCCGGTTGTTAGCGCAGGTAGATTCCACCACTGCTCCAGGCCCTGCATTTTGGAGGGGCCTGCACTAAATGCTTGCAAGCTGCCTCTGGTGCAATTGGCATCCTGGGATCTGCCAACCCTATTGTCCACCCGCTGGGGGAGCTGCATGGCGCATCGTCAATACGGACACCATTAATGACACGATGATGAATGAATAGTTGGGTTCAAATGTAACTTCCCTGCAGGTGCACTCCTGTTGTGCCTCCACACCGGTGGAGCGTGTGTGCGGCTGGTGCTGCCTAGTGCAAATGTGCCGGGAAGCATGTTGTGAGCAGTGGAAGAGTCTGAAGCCCTTCAGAAAGGCCTGTGCCTCTGCAGGTAAGCTCCATACAGGTTGGCAGAGGGCAGAACAAGGCAGGGAGGGAGTGTGATGGGGTGGGGGGGCCCCTTCCTAACTTATGCTACAGGCCCTGCACTGGCTTAATCCGCCCCTGGCCCCTAGGAACCCAGACCTGCACCTTCTGACAGGATGAGCTGCAGGGGAGACCCGCCCGTGAGTGCCTGAGGTGCTCCCTCTGAGGGGCATGTGGGCAGGAGGGCTCACTTCTGTCCACCTGTTTCAGTCGCTTTCTGCTCTTCCTTGGATCAAAAGATGGCCCAAGAAGAGAAAGCAAAGCGTGATCTTGGAGGGGGGCACCTCCTAGTCCTGCTTCCCTCCACCTCCCCCCATGTGTCTCACCCCATGCTGTTCAACAGCATCTCGTCCTGACGTCTTTTCCAATCAGGGCTGATCTATTCATGTGCTGGGCTGGAGCAGGTTTTACCTTGGGAGGTTTCTGTCTCTCCCTGCCTCCGCTGTATGCCTCCCCTTGTAATGCAAAATATGGAAAATTATCCCGAGAGAGCTTATGCTCAGCAGCTCCTTGTCTAGACAGGCTTGGGAAATACAGGGTTAATCCCAGAGCCTTTGCCTGTCATGGGTTTTGCTTACAGCTGCTGCCTAGTAGAACATAAAGGTGGAAGACAGATTGCCAGGCAGGTGTGGATGCAGAGAGGTGGAAGAGGAGGGTGGTGGTGTAGGTGAGAGCTTGGAGAGGATGCCGGAAAGTGAGACTGAGATTAACTGACTAATGGAGTGGAGGCCACTTGAGGCTAGTGTGTGGCCGCACGCCAGGAGCTTCTGAGAACCCAGGAGCCACAGACTGGAGCAGGCGAAGAAGGACCTCTGCAGCTTGGGCAGGCAAGCTATCTGCTAGTTGCCTTCACATGCAAGTGGTGCTTTGCACCGAACAAGGCTGGGTTTGGATGGTAGAAGGGAAGCTAATTAGACAACATTGGACATAAGACATCAGAAAAGGAATCTGATGGGACTCCCCTGCCAAATTGAAAAAGGAATAGAGATATGGAGTGCAAGGGGAAGTGTGGAGGAGAGTGGTGGGCTAGAACCCTGCTGTCCTCAACTCCATGCCTTACCCTCTATTCTCCTTTACTGAATCAAGGGAATGGGCAGAGGTGGAGGCTGGTGCCTGAACCAATTTCCCTGTCATTCCAGCCTGTTGGTTCTAGTCCTGCCCATGGAGAGGGGATGCCTGCATAGGCCTTGAAGCAACCAGGTATGGTCGTAATGGGAGAAAACTTTCCTTTGAGGCAGGATTGCTTGACGGAGACACTTTTAGAAATGGAAACCAAGTGGCACTTGGTCCCAGCTGAGCCCACAAAGCTATACTCAAATGACATCATTCTGTGTCACATATCGGTAACAAGTAGTTGAAGGATGTTTAATGGATGATTCAGGACCTAGAGAACTGAATGCTGTGCAATCTAAAACAAGGCAAATGTTCAGGAGCAAATTAAGAACATGAAAAGAACCTTGCTGGATCAGGCCAGGGGCCCATCTAAAACCAGCTTCCTGTATTTCACTGGCCCACCAGATGCCTCTGGGAGCACCCAGACAACAAGATACCTTTTGCCACTCCCTTGCATCAGGCATGCAGAAACAGGCAACCTCTAAAACCCAGAGGTTTCATACAGTCATCCTGACTTGTCAGCTGTGATGGACCTTTCCCCCATCAATCTGTCCAATCCCCTTTTCAAAGCATCTAGGCCAAGTGCCCTCACCACATCTTGTGGCAAGGAGTTCCACAGGTTAATCACATGCTGGGTGAGGAAATATTTCCTTTGCTCAAACTCTTCTGCCAGTCAATGGTCAGTGGATGTCCACTGGTTCTGGAGGTGTTCCTGAAGGAAAACACATTCTCTTCCACTCTAGGCATAAAAAGAAAAATGTGCAAAGGGTGTACCTTCTGTACTGCAAGAAATCAAGGCAATGTCTGCCTTTTTTCCCTCATTCTGCTGGCTCTTTGTGGTTCAAAGCAGGTGGCAGGTGAACCAAGGCACAAGGTGGCAGATTTCATAGTTTAGTCATGGCCAAATGGAGGATTTCACACCTCCTGCTGAACAGGCGTGAAGGGATGAAGCACCACCAAGTGATTACTGCACCTCTAATTGAGTGGAATAATACATGTGTGAAAAATTAGTCATCAGGCAGGAACTGGCTTCTTTTCTGTCTTTGGATGAACACCACAGGCACAAGGATGTTTTGATCATTCAAATTGTTCCTGCAACAGTCAAGGTTTTGGCGAAGGGAACTTATTGCATGGTTGGTGCAGCATTGGATACAAAAGTGAAATTTACCCCATGTGAGCATTAGGGAGCACCCCTGTCTTGCTGAAAATGGGTAGATGACACATGGGGTCACAATAGGCCAATTCCACACACAGGATCATTAAAAAAGAGACTGAGAATAAAATGATGATGCAGAAAATGATGGCACGGCCACATCTGGAGTATTGTGTCCAGGTCTGTTTGTCACATCTCAAAGGTGACAGTAGAACTAAAAAAGGTGCAGAGAGAGCAACCAAAATGATGAGTGGCCTGGAGCCCTTTCCCTTATGAGGAAAGGCTACAGTATCTTCAATCTAGAAAGAAGGCACCTGAGGAGGAAATGATTGAGACATGAAATTATGGATGGGATGGATAGAGGGAAATTCTCTTCCCACTCGCAAAACACCAGAATCAGGAGACAGTCACTAAAATTGACTGGCAGGAGAGTCGGAGCAGACTAAAGGAAATATTTCTTTATCCAATGTCACTAATTAGTCTGTGAAACTCCTTGCCACAGGGTGTGGTGATGGCATCTGAAGGCCTAGATGCCTTGAAAAGGGGATTGGATGGACTGATGGATAAAACATTCATTTCAGGGGACAGGCCACAATGACTATATGCAGACTCCAGGGTTTCAGAGGTAGCCTATCTCTGGATGCCAGGTTACAAGAGAGTGGCAACAGGATACAGATATTATATTGTCTGGAGTGCTCCCAGAGGCAACTGGTACGGCTACTGTGAGATACAGGAAGCTGTACTAGATTTCTTAGTTTGGGGAATCTCTGTTCTGTCTTTATTAGGAAGAAATATGGTGTATAAATGTACTCCCTTTCCCTAGTGTGACTGCCAATCAGGACCGATCTCCTTTAGGACTCTGGTCAATGACACAAGTAAAGGGAGAGCATTGAAACTTTTGAGCTTTGAGCACTCTGGTTTTTTGGCGGGGGGGTCGGGGGGGGGGGGGATTGTAGGAGCCCAGTGGACCTATAAAAAGT
>JAJKFI010000011.1:17725538-17759021 GCA_029204185.1 Lerista edwardsae
ACCTCCCGCCCAGCATTCCGGCTGAATGACGACGCTGGTCCTGACCCACAGTTTGGGAACTACTGTGCTGGTTGTGTGTTGAATGACTTGAGTCCAAAGGACCTGGGGAGATGTCTCCTTCCATAGGAGCATTTTGACTCGGTTTCAGCCATCAGGTCTCTGGGATTCTGCTCTGATTGTTGAGTTTGCCTCTGAGGTTGGTTGGCACAAGGGGCAGGCCTTTCTAATGCAGGCACCCTTCAGGAATTCCTGTCCTAGAACAGTTTGGCAGGGTGTCTGTGTTTGTTCTTGCTGTGGAATTTTTTAAAAAGAAAAAACAGGTGAAGGCCAACATGTCAGAAATAATTTTCAGAGGGTAACAGCCATGTTAGGACTCAATCCTGAGTCCTCCAGCGTGGGTTCAGCATACCACCTGTGCTGGCGCTGAGCATATGAGCATGCCTACGGAGAATCTTACGAGCATCCCACCCGTGCTGGTGTTGCAAATGTGCCATAAGGCACATCCAACATGGGCAATAAGGGCTTACTGGGCAGAAGATTTAGTCGAGAGGGTTAATGCCTCCGTTTGCCTGAAGATAAGAGCTGAAGATCTGAAGGTCGCCAGTTCGGGACAGCCGGAAGTCTCTGTGAGCAGCAGACCTCGTTAATTGCGGCTGATTAACAGCTGAGCTTCGGCTGCCTTGTGTGAGGGGGAGTTGTGCCGAAGTTCAGCCGCTTCTCTGGTGGGAGCAGGGAAGCCGCTTATCAGCCAGCAAGAAGACAAACGGGTGGCCAGAAAGAAGGACTAAATCCAGAAAGATCCATCTGTATGTGTGTAGTTCTTGAAAGATAGAACATTTCTGCATAAATTGTAAAAACCTTCGGGTTTCTGAATAAAGTCTGCCCATGTAAACCGCCTTGAGTTATAGTCATTAGAGAAATCTGGTGACCTAAGGAAGGCGGTATATAAATCCCAGTATTATTATTATTACTGCCCACATTGTTCCAGCACCCTCCCCATGTCATCCGTTTAGCTACCACTGCACCCACAGTGGCCAGGCAGCTCAGGATTGGGCTGCCCATCTGCTGCAGCAAAAATAAGAGAGTCTGGTCGCACCTTAACATCTAATTGGTTGAAGCGTCAATGGACAAGACTCCAGAAAGTTTTATTCTCTCCGTTTTGGTGTGAACAAAGATGAAGGATTTCTTTTTTCACTGCATTTATTTCAGCCTATGCTTCCATGGACAAGAGACCACTTCAAGAAATTGGACTCAATTCATTTTGTTTTGAATGGAGGAATGGGTCTCGTTCCATTTTGGGGGGGGGGTGGCAGCCAGAGTGGCTTCATCAGATGCCTGATATACTTGGCTACTGAGAATAACACTTCGTGCTTTTGATGTAGTGGGCTCTACTTCTGAAAGCATGCGCTGATATAAATTGGTTTGCCGTTAAAGTGTTGCAAGGCTCCTTCATGTTCTTGTTGGAACTGTGCGCCAAGCCTGTTGGTCAACTTTTGTTGCAGTTTAATTGGGAACCTCTGTTGTGGCGCTTGATGGTCTGTCTGTTATTGTGAGTGGTTTGATTTTTGACGTGTGGCAGTGGAATTCGGTTAGAAGTATATATATGCTTTAAGCTGCCCTGCGGGCTCTTATGAATTGTGCTGGGAGGCGATACATTATTATTTGAAGTATTTATTGCCGGCTTTTCTTCACTCTGACAGGCAATCTGTAGCAGCTAACAAAATAAAAATTAAAAAATTACAATGCATATAAAAATACAGGATGTGTGTATACTGTATATTACTGTATATTACTGCTGTATATTACATATACATGCAATGTATGTGTATACATTGCATGTAATATACAGGATACTGTATATACAGGATACATTGCATGTAATATACGGGATACTGTATATTACATGCAAGGTAAAAATAGCAGTAAAGTACCCATTGTACATGGTAAGTAGCTCAGGGCGCAATCCTAACCCACTTTCCAGCTCTGACATAGTTGTGCAAATGGGGCATGTGCTGTGTCCTTCTGTGGACTTGTAGTCATGGAGGCCTCCCCAAAGAAAGAGAATGTTTGTTCTCTTAACTTGGAGTTGTATTGCCATTATCCCAATGCTGGAAAGTGAGTTAGGATTGTGTCCGCATTAAAGGGCACAGTCCTAACCCACTTTCCAGCACTGACATAGTGGTGCTAATGGGGCATGTGCTGCATCCTGCAGTTGGAGGGCAGTCACAGAGGCCTCTTCATGATGGGGGAATGTTTGTCCCCTTACCTCGGAGCCGCATTGTCCTTACCCTGGTGCTGGAAAGTTGGTTAGGATTGCGCCCTAAAATGACCAATCGAAAGGTGAGGATAAAAATAATCAGTTCATAACCAGTGAATGGGCAGTGACCAAGTAGAACTCACAAAAACCTGGGAGAATCGAGATTAAAAAAGCAAATGCCAATGGCCGGTCATTTTTATTTTTATTTTTGCAAAAGTGGGTAAGTATTGAGGACGAAATGTCTGTTCCCCATGAATAAAATCATAGGATGACTGAAACCAGGAACGTTTCATTTGGGTGAAGTTCCACACGATTCTGCATTAGTCGGACCTCCCTTGGAATTGTGCATCCAGTTCAGAGCACATATTTTCAGAAGGCCATTGATGAGCTGGAGTGCCTTCCAAGGAGGGCAGCCAAGATGGTGAGGAGTCTGGAACCCAAGTCCTATGAGGTGCCGTTAAATGAGCTTGGTATGTTTAGCCTGGAGAAGACTAAGGGGAGACATGATAGATGCCTGCAAGAATCTGGAGGTCTGTCACATAGAAGAAGGGGAGGCCTTACTCACAAAGCACGCTTAACTGGCTGTCGCTTAACTGTGCCGTAAAGCGCGTATGCACCAGTTCTAGAGATTGGCCAGGGCACAGATGCACCGGCCTTGTGGAGCCGGCTCCTGGGTCCGGAGGCCCAAAGGTAAGGCTGGCCTTCTTAGGGACTCCGAGAGGATGGGCGGAACGGGGCAGGGAGGGGGTGGAGACAGGTTCTGGCCTTCAGGCCAGATCCAAACCTCCATCCCTATCTTGGGCAGCCCCGATTTGGCTGCTCAGCGTTGCACCACTGGCTTGGGTGGAGCATCTCTGAGTAGCTCCCTCCAGGCTACTGTGCGCTACCTGGGAAAAGGGGAATATTTTTCCCTTTCCCTGGGTAGCATGGCAGCACATCTAAACCCCAGGCTAGGTATGGGACAGGTATGTCAGCCTGCCTGTTCCAGCCCAGGGTTTGGATTGTGTTCACAGTGTGGCTTCACACTTCCTCTTCCCATCTGTTTCCCCTCTTCCTCCTCAACATCCCAGGAGTGGGAGGAGCCCATAATGAGGCATTTATTTATTTGAGGAATTTATGCCCTGCCTTTCTCATGCCGAAGCAAATGCCCAAGGTGGCTTACAGAGAACATAAGTGCACAATGTAACCACGATAAGTTAAACATATCAATTAAAAAAATATTTAAAGAGCAAACATTTAACATGAATACAGGGAACGTTCAAAAAAACCGGTGAATTTCCCACCTTTGGAGGGTGGGAAATAATTGACCAGGAGAATAATCTCACTATGACAGTATTCCAGAGGGACATCAGAGGGCAGCCAGCCAACCATCATCCAAAGGCCAGACAAAATAGGTATGATTTTGAGCCCTCTTCGAAAAGCCAAGAGGGCGTGTGTAGTTCTGAATTCCTCTGGAAGGGAATTTCATATTTGTGGTGCTGCTCATCAGTGATGACACTCACTGGCCCAATGCCACTTGGTGAGCAGGGATTTGAAACCAGATTTCCCCACTCGGATTCCCCACATCAGACTGGCTGGACCACACGGATGCCTCAGAAGCAAGAGAGCTCGTTTCAAAGGGACTTGGGAGACTTCATGGAGAGCCAAGCGGAAAGCTGCTTGAAGCCAGGTGCACTTTTGTGCCAGCCTCAAAGAGCACCTGCTCCCCGGCTACCTTGACTGTAGCTAGAAGCAGCGTTCTGATGTTTTAGGACCAGAAATTACAGGGCAGTTTATTTAGGGAAGGATGATAACTCAGCAAAAGGGGAAAAGAATCCAGGCCAGTAGAACACACACGCCTCAAGGCATGCCAATTGCAAAATGTGGTCCATCCATCCTTTGTGAGGGGATTTAGAAGTGTAATTATATATTTCATTTAGCCAGGTGCAGGGAAAGAAAACAAAAGGTAATAATGATGCCGGGCTTGGATTCCAAGGAACAAATGGGTACTGCCTGGGCTTCTGTAGCAGCAGACAGAAGAGGCCACTAGGCCTAAGATGTGAGCAGGGCACAGTAATGCATCCAAAACACTTCCAAGAATGAAACCACCACACAAGGGGGAAGAGTTTTGCCCCGAGTAGAATGTGGGCCAGAATGAAGCATTGTCTGCTTGGGGTGGAACCATTTCCAAAATGAACCCAGGATCAGGGGCGTCGCTGGGGGGGGGCTTGGGGGCCATCGCCCTGGGCACAAAATTCTTAGGGGCACAAAAATGTGCGCCCCTAAGAATGGAGGCCGGCAGTGCCCATCCCTGTGGAGAACGCCTGCATTCTCCTTGGAGGCGGGATTCTACTGTCCTTGGCATACCTCCCCTGGCTTCAGTTGAAGCCAGGGAGACGCACTGAAGCCCTGCCTCTGAGGGCTCCTGCTGGTGTGCCCCCCCCCCCGGCACACATGCTTGCTGGGGCCCGGACGTTTTGTCCAAGCCATGGCAGCGTTGTCCAGGTGCCCCCACCCACTTCATTTGGGAAATGGGTGGAAGTGCCTGGCACACTCATTGCCACGGCCCGGGTGATTTTGAAACCACCTGGGCCACGGCAGCAATGTCCCACACATGATGTCGTGTTGCAGGGCATCATGATGTCACGCGTGGGAGGGGGTGCAACATGTGCCTTGCCCCCGGCGCAAGGCATGCTACACCCCTGCCTAGAATGACTTGCTGACTTTTGGCAGTTTCCAAGTGTTTCTGGTATTGCTCTGGAATACATCTCCGACGAGATGTTCTGCATTTCTGGAGCCTACGGGTGCACTGAGGGCAGGGGCACAGGTGTGGCTGTGGGAGACCACTGCGCCAGTTGGAGATGCAAAGGAACAAGGGAGTGCAGCTGAGTCTTCAGAGGGAGAGATGGAAGGAAGTGAATGAGGGTCAAGGGGAGGCCAGGCCCGTGTGGGTGAGCTAAGTGCTGCCACCTGCAACCTGGCGGTGTACCAGTCACCATGTCTGCCGCTCCTTCTCTTCCTGCTCCCTGGCTTTAAAATCAAACAGTACTTATATACCGCTTTTCAACAAAAAGTTCACAAAGCGATTTACAAGTTAATAATAATAAAGTTAGATGGATCTCTGTCCCAAAAGGGCTCACAATCTAAAAAAAGCAGAATGCCACCAGCAATAGAGCCACCAGAAAAGACACTGTGCTGGGGTGAAGATGGGCAATTGCCCTCCCCCCTGCTTAAATATAAGAGGAGCACCACTTGGAAAAGTGCCTCTTGCCCAGTTTGCAAAATGGAAGAGGAAAAGCGGAGTGGAAGAGGAGGTGTGGTGGAAAGTGGTGAGCTCAGGCTTTGGCTGGGCACTCGAGGTCACTTCTCTCCACTCCACTTCCTCTTTTCCTTTTTGAATCCAGGGAGTGGCAGGAGGAGGAAGGGTAGTGGGAAGTGGTGGGTGCACAGAGGCGGGTCCCCCCCCCGCAAGCTGTTGCCTTAGTTGGACTCCTGGATCATGAGGCCCCATGCGAGGGGCTTCAGATGTGGCTAGGGGACGTGGCGTGCAGGGCGTGGTCTCCCTTAGGGCAACTCCAATTCATATGATTAGCTGTGAGGAATGAATTTGGCCAAGCAGATCTGGTCAAGGGACGAGCCCACCGGTTCCCCCCTTTAATGCACATTTCCATTTCGGCTCACAAAATGCTGCCTCAATAATGCATGATAATTATTAACTTGTGGAGTTGCCCTTGTCAGTGTGTTACTTACGGTGTGCAATCAATAAGAGGGAACGAGGGCCGGAGACGTCCCTCCCAACACCAGTCTCCCCACGTTTCCTTGCATTTTAATGCTGATATACGTTCTCGCTGCTCTTGCAACTGTCTCGGGACACGAAGGAAGAGAGTTCTGAAGGTGGTTGGGAGGACAAATCATTCTGCAGGAGCTGTTTCCCAGGGATGGCACTGGGTCGAGACTCGAATAGAGTCCAGAGTCTCCACCCCTCCATGCAGGACTCGTCAGGCATCAGTCCTAGCACGTGCCTGTGGCAACTCCTCCCTCCCCCCCCCCCCGCAAAAAAAAAATTCAGATTCGAGTCACTTTGACTTAAGTCAGGAGCATTTATGAGGCAGGCACACCAGGGCATGGACCAAGAGGGACTGGGAAGGGCAGGAGGGGGGACAGACAGCACGAGAATGAGAACAGAAGTGGCAAGCAGAAGCAGGGTTGCACACTGTGCAGCCCAATCCTTAGCAGTTCTATTCAGAAGTAGTCCCATTTGCACTGGCAATGAGGTTTCCTCCTCCTGAGCAGGGTTGTCACCCTACCGGTTCGCTGGGCGGAGTTCCGTCCGTTGCGGGGAGGGCTTCCGCGTTGATCGGCAGCGTGATCGCTGCATTCCATTGCGTAATGGCGGAAGCCCGCCCGCTGTAGCGGGTGTGCTTTCGCCATAACGCAACCGGAGGCAGCAATCACGCTGCCAATCAACGTGGAAGCCCTCCCCGCAACGGACGGAACTCCGCCCAGCGAACCGGTAGGGTGACAACACTGCTCCTGAGTAATGGAGTCTGCGGGAGCCATAAGGTTGGAAAGCAATGCGTAATCACTAGGAACCACCTCCTGGGCTTCCCCAGCCTTTCCTAAGGCAAGAATTTCTGGGGCTCCTCCTTCTGCCCTCCCTTTTCCAATGATCATGAGATGGTGAAGAAGAGAGCCTGCTCCTGCCTCCCTCCCTCCCCCACTTCCTGCTGGATGCAAGACATTAACCCTTCCTGCCTCCTGGCTGGAACTGGATGGCTCCACAAACTCTTTCATGCCACAGAAAAAAATAAACAAGCACACACAGACTTGTGTTTTTCAGATTCATGCTTGAGCTATGCCAGTGTCATTGACTTGCAGGACTAGAGTCTACACGAGTCAGCAAAAAATGTGGGTTTTGCGAGTCGAGTAACAAGACTTGAGTTCCCATCCCTCCTCTTTCTCCACAAGGCTCCAAATACTCCCAGAACTGTGGCAGGAGCCTCACAATTGATAGTGGTCACAACATATCTTTCTTTCTACATCAGTGTTATCCAAACTTCTGCTTAGCAGAAGCCCCTTGTTTTTCTGAACAAAAAAAGAGATGCACTTATGCTCAATGAAAGGTTTGCTTCTGAAGTGTGAAAAGCCACCCACAGAGGAGCCTGCCTGCTATGTTTCTGCATGAGTCACTGATCCTGGCATTTGGAGAAGCCAAGGCAGTTTCCTCTGACAGCGGATCTTTCTCCACTCACTCAGAAGTGGGTGATTGATTCAGTTGAACCTAATGCAAAGAGGGTAGAATTGCTTGCTCTCCAGCGATGCTGATTGGAAGGAAGCCATCCTGGAGAAGTAAATAATGGAGGAGGATAGCAGGCAGTCTCTTCTGTGGGTCGGTGCTTGGGATTTTCAGAAGCTTATAATGATATAGCTAATTTCTTATGCACACTGTATGGGAATAGCTGGTAGTTAATCTACCAGCATTTTATAATTGGAATTTGAACAACTATTTTACAACGTATTTGGGCATTCAAATGTGCTTCATCCACAGTCTCTCAGTAATCTTTAATGCATCTCTGTAAGGTAGGCTACCCTGTTGAACTCTGAAGTTCTCCTGCTTCCTTCCTCCCCTCCCTGCTGGACCAATCCACCCATCAGGCTAGCCAGTGCCAAATTGCCTGCTCCTGTCTATCCATCCATTCCTGATTCTCTTCCTTGTCCCACTCCCTGGATTTAACAAGAAGGAAGAGAATGGAGAAGAATAGGACGTGTGGAGGAAAGTGGAGAACTGGAGCGTGGAGATGATCAAGCTCCCCACACTCCTCTACTTCTTCTCCCTCCTCTTCTTCCTTTTTGAATGCAAGGACCGATGGAGGCTGTGGCTCCTGTGCCACCAGATAGAGAGGAACAGCAGGAAAGTTAGGCTCCAGAAAGTCTTGGGATAGCCCTCTTTTCCTTCCCCAGCCATGATTTGGGACATTGGTTCCCAACCTGTGGTCCGTGAGACCCAGAGAAGTAGTCCACGAGGTCTCAAGAAAAAAAGATAACCTTCACTTCCAGCATCTCACTGAGCAAGCAAGTGCTGTCCCACCTAGCTACTAGGGTGGCAGCATAGCTACGGGAAGGGGGGTACTTACTGCACAGCAGGTGCCACAACACAGTGTCAGCAGATCCTCCGGCTTGCCGTCTGAGCCATTTTGGGCAGGGACTGCAATGCGCAGTGTGTCACCATCAAGGGCTCCCTCCCACAGCGAGTGGGAGGGGCCACTTACACAGTACATTGCAGTGCCTGTAGGACTTACTGTGCTGCCCCCTGTACCTATGCTACAGACCACCAGAGAGGGCAGACTGCCTGCAGCTGCAGCCGGCACAACAGCGGCAACCCACAAGTCGTCTCGATGCATCAAAAATGACATCTTCTCTGATGATTACAATTGTGTTTTTTCTGTGCAGGCGAGGTTGCAGGTGGTCCACAGTGCTTCCAATTTTTGCCTCCGTGGTTTGTGGGTTCCTAAAGGTTGGGAACCACTGATTTTGACCACTCAGTGGCCACCTCACCATCATGGGATTGTGGTGCTTTCCAGAAGTGCCCAGAGAAGATGTTGGGATAATATTTCCGGTGCGGCATACCTGCAGCCGGTTCCCTTCAAATTCTGTCCAAAAGTGAGTAAAGGTTTCTTTCTGCTGCTTGGAGAATATGCTAAATGTAGCCTGGCTACCGTCCAGTGCTTTCCAATTTATATTTCTCCGAGCTGATTCTGGCAGTGACCTTGGCCCCTTAGCTCTGCCCAGGCTTCTCGAGTTCACACACCCTTCTTGTGCTCATTCTTTCATGAAAATTTCAGCAGAGAACCCCTTCTCAACAATTCAGCCTGCAACCAATAGTGTGATATTCCCATTAAATCAGCAGAAAGCTCCTTTGGCTATGGGAATAGTGCACAAGGCTGCAGTAGCATCTGTTTTTCTCTTATTGGTTTCCCCTACATGTCTTACGCCAGGTCACAAAATAACAAAACGTGGTGGTTAAGTGACGAAAAATTACGGTTTAACTTTGAGCTATGGAGCGCCTCTGTAAAAGCGCCTCTGTAAAAGAGCCTCTAAATTATATTAGGGAAAGGCATTTCCGATTGAGATTGCTACAAAGGAGCAATAATTGCGACCGCCCATCAAGCCCTGAAGCTCAGTTTGCCAGAAGGGAATGAACAGGCTTGAAAAAAAAAAAGGTGCGTTATGATTCATCTTGTTTGTTTACTTGGTGCTATTGGCTGCAGATCTTGGGGACAAATGGTGGTGGCCTGAACTCATAGCTTTAAACTCCAGACCATAGCAACAATGCACCTGTTGTCTTGTGAGTGAGTGCAGGAGTGATAATCTTTCCATCTCTCCTGTACTGCTTTGCCAGCTTGGACAGAACATAAGACCCTGGGAAGCTGCCTTAGACGTTGGGGTGTCATTGCAGGTGACCAGGGATGTGCTGAAGGTTCCTGCCCCACCTGTCCCCAGGGGCTGCTGCTGTGGCTCTCCCATTGCATACCGAGCACCTTCTTTACTTTCTAGGTGTTGGGGGATGGAGTAACAGGAAGGTTGCCCTCCTTTCCTAGGGCCTTTTTAAAGTTCCTGGATGTTTGGAGATCCATCATTTGGGGATTTTTAAATCTTGCTGCGAAAGAAGGAAGACCCTTCGCTGCCACCACGACTTTCTGCCCATTGCCCAGGAGGCCTCCTGGGACTGGGAAGGAAGAGCTGCAGTGCTCTGTCTTCTTTCTTGGGTGCAGACGCGTAAGAAGCGTGGAGCCCGAGAGGCTATGGAGCCATAGAGCACTATGCCAGGGAGGGGCATGAGCACCTCGTGCAGCGGTGTCATCCAGCAACGAGCTGCCGGAACACTAGGCGGGACTTACCGTCTGATTGGCTGCCCATCTGTGATGTGTCGCCGCCTTCCCGCCTGCCGCACGGGCACCCCTGGCTTTGGAGGGGGTGCCCGCTTGCCTGGGGGGGGCACCGGGTGCCTGGGCAAGCAGCGGAGGGGCACGCCAACCGGAGGGAGCCTGCGCGGCAGGTGGGCAGGCGGCAACACGTCACGGACAGCCTGTCAATCAAGCGGTAAGTCCCGCCTAGCGTTCCGGCAGCTCGTTGCCGGATGACACTACTGACCTTGTGCCGCTTACAGTTCTCTGCAGAGGAGACAGTGTGATTGCTTCTCCTGTGGAAGTCCCCCTTTCAAGGAGGGGGACTCAAAGCCATCAGTGCTGCCTCCTCTGGGGAGAACCCAGAAGTGACATCATGATGTCGTGTGACATTTTGACATCACTGCCCCGGGCGCCAGGGCTTCTAGGTATGCCTCTGCTTGGGTCCAATTTTCAATGCCCCTCCTGTTCTGCTCCCAACACAGGCTTAGGGAGTGGGGGCATCTGGGAATGTTAAAATGGCATCCAGGAAGGAGGACTGTTGTGGCTGCTGCTGCCCCCCCACCCATCTCACATACATGTGCACATTGCACACATTGGGCATGGCAGGAGGCCATCTGGTCTGTGACCAGTGGATTCTACGAAGTGGAACTCAGACTGTCAACACTGACCAGCAGCAGCTCTCTGAGTTTCCGACAGGAATGTTTCTCTGCACTGCCTGGAAAGTGCATGCAAAGCTGATCACCTGCCACTGAGCTAGAGCCCCTCCTCTGGAGTGCCCAGGAGGGCAAAGGGAACAGACTCTTTTTAAGAATGTTGCACCCTTCACCTGGGAGACAAATACACAGGTTGCAGCATTCAGATTACAGGGGGGAGGGTGGGATTTGCTGCTTCATTTTTTGTCCTGGCCCCCTGAGATACTGTTTTTAGGAAGGTATTATCTGGCTAACACCAGAGGAGGTGGGGGGGCATGTACATTTCACCCGGTCATCTTTCCCCCAAGGGTCTACTGTCCCTAGGAACACCAGGAAGGAAAAGTCTTGCTCAGTGCACCGGTAAAGGCTGTGATCACAGGAGCTGCTAGACCAGCCCCTCTCTTTCTGCCCTCTCCCCATTTGCAGGCCTGAGGATTCTGTGCTTCCATTGACAAGCAGGGCCCCACTGCGGCTTTTTAAAATGTTTCCTAATCCAATACATAGTCATTGTCTGCAAATTACAGAGCTAGGCTCACTGTCAACCATCAATCATTTCCCTATCCTCATGCATGCATCTAGTTGGTGATACGTACATTCACCCAACCCCGCTGAAAATATTTTAGCAGTTGCAGGACCACACTGGGGATTGCATGCAAATGTGTGAGGGGGCGCATGTGCACACTGGTGACACCGCAGAAACTATCCTGGCTGGAGCCTCGGGACAAGGAGCAGTGCTGGTCCTGCGGGCAATGAGGAAGAAAATGAGGAAGAAAATGCAAAACTCTCGCAAGGCAATGAGGAAGAAAATGGCTTCAAGTGGTGTAGGAAAGCACTCATCTTTTGAATCTTGCTCTGCCTCGCTCTAGCGAGAGAAGCTTTTGGAAGGATGCCAGGGGTGGAGTGCCTGTGATTGGCTGGCTTTGTAGCATCAGCTGTACAGTGGGGACTTCAAGGCTCTCCGAGGTAGCAACAGGATCCTGCGTTATACCCACATGTGTTGACGGCACCTGGAATTTGGCTTATTGGGTACCCTGCGGTATATGAGCAAATAGTTATTTACAGATTATATGCTAGGCAGTGTGTGGTGCATTTCCTGTGCAGCTGTCCTGCAAGCAATGGGGCTCTGCTGGGGCGCTGGCTCAGTTCCACGCCATTTCTAAGGAGAGCAAGGGCCATTGTGTGGGGGGATTTGCATTCAAAGTGATTTCGGAATCCAAGCTCCAGGAACATTAGTCGCTTGTCCTATGGAGATGGCAAACGGCCTCAACAGGAAGAAGGACTCCTTTTGCCACTATTTGTTTTGATTGGGGCAAAGACCTGGAAGCATTCATGAGCTCAATCGGCTCTTGTATTCCCTGCACCTCAGTGGTGACTGACCCCATACATTGTGCAACTCCACAATGGGTGCACCTAAAAAAGCCAGGGAAAGCACTGTGTGTATGGGGGGGGAGAGAGGGAGAGAGTGCGCATGTGTCAAGCTCACAGACCTCCTGAGTGTTTGACTGTGTTCAGCCATGACACTTTTGGTGCCCAAAATGCACAAGCACCAGCCCAGGAGTGTCAGAAATTGCCTCCTTTGGCATCTGGGAGGCCAGCACAAGGATGTGTACTTGCCTCCACCCAGCAGATCCTGGACCTGTCCAGAGGGTGGAAAGAAGGGAGATAGGGGCAGGGGGGAGGGCTGGTGGGCAGAATGGCATGTGGAGCAGAGGTGGGACTGGCCTGGGCAAGCTAGACTGAATCCAACCCACCAGTGCTGGCCCGTGTTGGCCTTACCCAAGCTGCTTGGCTTTGTGCAAGCGATTTCGTTGGTACACATCCAAGGAGCCCTATTGGGAAGGCTGCCATGTGACATGGGGTGAGAAGAATCAATTCCACTTACTCCAGGTTGCACTGCAGGCAGCCCCAACCCTACACTGCATGTGGAGCAAGGCAGGTGGCCTGCCTGTTCCAGTGCAGCTTAGGATTGGGTGGTGAAACTTTTATCTGCATATGGGTTACAATAAACCTTTCGTATTTCTAGAAATATTAGGTGCATCACTTACATTTGCGTCTGCAAAGCTGTGTGCATTCCTTTTAGTTAAAGATGAATGTGCTTGGGGGAAAAATGTGCTGAATTGTGATAGAAGTGGATTCTGTGTTTGGGAAACTCCATTTCTTTTTGTTTTGTTTTTAATTTAATAATTAATGCACAGGATTCAGTGTTGTCACAAAGCAGTGTCAGTAAAAGGGGACAACCATAGAACAACGGAGACAGGCATTTTTTTTACCCACAGTGCCTTGCGATGACACTGGGCCCTTGGGCATATGGAGGATTAAAATGGCCACTCCAGGGAGCTATCTGTAGCAGCCCCCTGGCAGGGGCTATTGTTACAAAGATGATTAAAACAGAAATAACATGCTTAATGGTGGTAATTGGCTAAAGTTGATGCTGAAATTTGTGTTTAGTTGATAACATTCATGCCATGCCATTTGTATTCAGGTTCAAAGGAGCACATTTCTTACCAAAAAGGGGTTTGGCGCAACCTTGTGCATGTTTACTCAGAAGTAACTCGTACAGTTGTGAGCAATGCTTACTCCTATGTAAGTGTAACAAGGACTGCAGCCTTAGTAATGCACTCAAAGTTGCATCATCCTCTAAAGGGGAGTGGTAATAAGCCGGCATTGTAGGCACTGTTTGAACCAGGCACTCTTAGCACTACTAAATATTTAGTACTATAGATAATATATAGTATACATTAGATAATGTATATATTTTTGCCACTGATGCCCACCATCTTGGATTCTAATGCCTGGGAAAAAAAACAATTCAAGAGAGTTCCTAGCTCAGAGTCGAATATCATGGCACAAACCACCCACACACAAATTTTCTTGCTTTTCCCCATTTGGCAACAATGCTCAGCTACCAGGCTCTGAGAACCATTTGAAATCACATCTCTGCCAATGCTCAAATCTTCCATTTTATGAAATGGAGAAGCAAAAACTCTGCTAGAATATTACTTGCAACTGGAGGCTGAGGACAATATAGACCATGTAGGTTGAAAAGAGGCTGGCAGAAAGACAGAGAGGGAGAGCCCAGTCTTGGAGTACCAAAGCAGATCTGCATTTCAGGATCCTTCCCAATGCTTTTGTTAATATTGGATTGATTATTGATGAGAAGGTCTGGGAAGTGTATTTCATGAATCCACTTAGTGGCCCTTTTACAGGCATCTTCTCTTTTGCATTGTGTTTTAAGTCTGTAATGCCAACAGTTAAGGCTGTTTTATAGTGCAAAGGTTTCCCCACGACCGAATGGTCTAGTCGTGACCAACTGTAGGGGGCGGTGCTCATCTCCGTTTCTAAGCCTGTAGAGCCGGCGTTCATTTGAGGACAAGCTTCCGTGGTCATGTGGCCGGCATGATTATATGCCATAGTGCACAGAACGCCGTTACCTTCCCACCAAAGTGGTCCCTATTTATCTACTCATATTTTTAGGTGCTTTTGAACTGCTAGGTTGGCAAGAGCTGGGACAAGCGACGGGAGCTCACTCCGTCACGCGGTCTCGAACTCCCAACCTTCCGGTCAACAAGGTCAGCTCAGCGGTTTAAACCTCAGTGCCACCATGTCCTGAATGTTTATAGTGTGTACTTGGGAACAAATACCCAAGCTCTAAACGCACATATGTATGTGCATTACATGATTTATGAAGGGGTTACCAGCAGTGATGTCATGCAGGGGGTACGTGGGGGTACACGAGTACCAGTTTCTAGGATTACAGCTGGCCCCGCCCATTCACCCACCCACTCGTCGACTCCGCCCTCTGCAACGTTTGAATTTCCTGCATGTTTTGAGTTGCCTGCATGTTCTCAGAGCCAGGCAGGCAGGCAGGCAGCGAGCGGAGCCTTTCCTTTCCTTGCCACTGAAAAATGAGTTGCTCTGGGGTTTTAACATGATGCCAGGCCTCCTTAACATGTTCTGGGAGTACTGTGGAATACTGTTGCAACTGTTGGGTCAGTTTAAAATCATCTGAGGCCTCAAAAAGGGCTTTTTTCATGTCACTTCCTGCCACGACATCACTTCTGGCTTATGAAGTCACTTCCGGTGGGCGGGTCCCGACATGTGCCAATCAAGAGTGAGTACCTGTTCTTAAATCATTTAGATGACACCAATGGTTACCAGGTATCTAGATTTCAAGCAAGGGAGGGCTAATCTTCCAGCTATGCAGGAGGTCCTACTTATCCATGGGCTCGGCACCTGCAGATTTCAGTGCCCCCCCCCCCCCGTTGCTGAGCTTGTGGCTGGAGGGCCTCAGAACACCTCCCAGACACAAGCCTGGGAAAGATGCTTCCATTTGCATCTGGGAGGTCCTCTGAGGCCCTCCAGTGGTGGATTTAATTATCTGCATAATTGGTATCTGTGGTGGAGGGGAGTCGTAGAACAGATCCCCTGCACGTATTGAGGGCCTGCTGTATTTTGCAAGGTTACACTGCAGTTGACCCACCACTGGTACCCTTCATAAATGTTGTGGTGTGTGGTGTGTGCATCTGGTTCTCTTGCTTGCAAGGCAGTGATGTGTAGTGGTTAAAGTGGTGGACTTGGCTTGGAAAAACTTGGGTTGAAATCTCCATTCTTAGTCTATGCTATGCTGTTGTGAGGACGAAGAGGGAGACTATGGGTCCAGCCCTCTCCACCCTTCCAGCACTGATGCAGCAGCAATGCAGCCCTGAGGCAAGGGAACAAACTTTCCCTTCCACAACTGCCTCACCCCTACAGCATGCAATGCGTACCCTGTTGGCACAGCTACACCAGGGCTGGAAAGATGGATAGGATTGGGCCCTATATGTGTTGCCTTGAGCAACTGGGAGGACAGGAGGGATAAAAATATAATAAATGTGATGCATGAAGCATCCCTTGATAGCCACAGCACACTGGCCTCCAGTTCCTTGTATTGAAATTTTTTTCCCCAGCAGCTGGCCTGAAGTTTGTTCCAGACAACTATTCCCTGTCTTATTATTTTCTGAGCCTGTGAATCATTCTCTTTCTCGGTTTATTCTGCTACCGTCGAGGTATTTATAGACAGTGATAGTCTTCCTCTAGAGTCCCTGCCAGCATGCATGAATCCAACTGCCTTTGCCTTCTTTGTGTGCCTTTCCGGTATTTATGTTGCCGGCTCTTCTCTTTCTGGCCTGTTGGATACCTTTCGGACAGCCCCCATCGTCATTTGCAAGAGTTTTCCCAATGCAAAGTGCCTTAATGTGTACTGCACAATGTCGCGGGGCGGGGGGGGGACACACACTCGGATACATGGACACCAGATAACTTGCAGCTAAATGTGAGAACAAAGCCCGTAAGAGGAACTGTGCATTCAGGTCCTGGGAGACCAAAGGGAAGTTCTGTTTGTGTTAGGGGCGGACCTAGTCAAAATGGTGCCTGTGGCTCCCAATAGAAGTGTGCCCCCAGGGGGCACATGACATCATGCGAAACCCCCCCCCCCAACGGGAGCCCAGGTCTACCCATCGGAAGCAGCTGCGGGTAAACCTGGGCTCCACGGAGCCCAGGTCTACCCATTGGGACCAGCCACAGGTAGACCTGGGCTCCCTGTAGTGAGGATGTCATCATCATCAAGTGATGACAGCATGTGTGACTTATCATCCCAGCATCCCAGCCCCTCTAGGGAGCCCAGGTCTACCCATTAGAAATGACTCCGGGTAGACCTGGGCTCCCTACAGGGGCTGGGATGCTGGGATGATCAAGTCACACATGCTGTCATCACTTGATGTACTGCTCACCAATTGATGCAGAGGTTTGTGTGAACTGTCCGCAGGTAGTGGGGTCCAATCCGGGCATTTGCCCACGGCTACAGGGCATTTTCCAAGCTTCCAGGTTTCCGTGCACCTGCATTCCCTAGGCCCTAGTTTTTCTGGTCGCTGCTAGCTCGTGGGACAGCTAATGCCCTTCCAGCTTCATGGGATGGAAGAGGAGGAGCTGCTGCCACCATTGCATCACCATCCCTGTGATAATACAGGAATCTTTGTGAACAAGCCCTGGAGAGAAGAAGGAAATGCCCATGCAAATCTCACATGGGTACTTCATCTTTCCCATCAGCCAGCTGCAGTTGATCCCAGAGCACATCATAGCAGCATATATGCTAGTACGAAGAAACTTGAAAGTTACCCGGTGACTCTATGTCAACTCTGAGGAGGTCAGAAAATCTAGTCACTGCATGATTCACACGGCTGGATGTACCCTGTCCCTGAAGGGCTACATGCAGCCCAACAAGGGCCTTGCATGGCTATAGATGGAAAATCAAAGAACAGGTTGATGAAAGAACTGAAACGACAGAACAAATAAAAAAAAGGGAGGTGATGCAGAAGGACAAATCGCAAGACACCTAACAAAACTGTGCCAAGACGAGTAGTTGGCAGAAGACTGGCACAGAGCTTAAAGGATATGTGAAAAATGAAATGAGGTTCCTAACCGGATACTTTCCTCTATCCTTAACTACTCACAGTGTTTTGCTAAGATCTGGTCCCTACATCCACAATGCAGCAAAGCAGATGGGTGTGCCTTGGCTCAGCACAGCACTTGTTCGCAATGGTGGGCCATGGCAACATCTGGAAGCAGCCGTCTGTGTGAACCTAAAATCATAGGCAGGGAGGAGCTGAAACTGGATGGGAGGAAGGTGGGTTTAGGCTTGGTAGGGGGGCGGGACAGAGCCTTGGCTGCTGGATTTGATCCCTCCCTGACTTTGGAGTCCAACACGGGTCTTCTCCGTTCTGTACCCGCTCTGAGTAGACTCATAGGGGCTGCTAGGTCTCTACAACCTCTCTTACTCCAGGGAGACCTCCAGCTGCTTCCCTGTCCCTGCAGGATACCGCAGTGGCCATTTGGCACTGCTGTTCCATAGCACATAGGCCAGGGATAGGATTCTGCTCGAAGAAGCTTTCAGGTGTGCCTTGCCAGTCTAAGAATGTGCGCACAGATACCAAGATGGTTGGGGTCAGATCCAAAATGGCCCTGGCCATTCAGAGCCTTCAGAGACGCAGTGTCCAAAGTCCCCTGGTTTTGCATTCCGTCCCTTCGCATTGCTGTACTTTGCATTCCAGTCTTTAATTCCACGCTCTTTGCACAGGAGGAAACCGAATAAGGTCAGTCCATGCTTCACAAGCTTCTTCACAGTCTTGCCAGAGCCGACTGAAATCAAAGCCCTTTTTTACATTTTCATCTCAAATGTAACTACGTCTTGAGTACTTTTTTCTTCCTTAGTGATGAGACGTCTGCCGGGGTGGGGGGGGGGAGAGAGACGGCCAGCACCCCAGAAGCAGCTCTTACGATTTCTCGTTTGCTTTGTGTGTGCGTGTGTGAATTAAGGCTTGAATTGTCCCAAATTGTTCCACCGGCTTGTTCTGCACTCTTTACACTTCCTGCGTGCTTCCCAGCAAAATGAAATCATTAAACACACAACCCCAAATTACTCAGCCTCTCCCATAATCACAAGTGTATAATTGCCGATGCCAGAATCTCGCGTGGCTCCAGAGCAAGCAGGAGAACATTTCTAGCTCTCCCTCCACCACCACCCCCATACCAAGTTTAAAGGTCAACCAGAATTCCCCACCACCACCATTTGACAGGCACACAAGAAATAACGCAGCTCATTTGTGGCCAGGTAATTCACAAAGAAATCTATAAATCAAGCTAAGAGGAATATTAGATCATGCTCATATCTTGAACCCATCTAGCTTGGTTCACGAAAGAAATCAATAAGAGACAGAACACTTGGAATTGCCAATGATTTATGCCCTTGTATCCGGGGGAAAGAAACATTTGCAGTTTTTAAGCCTCATCCGCTCAGGGGATGGCCTGATTGCCCAAGCGGTCACTTGGGGCCGCCAAATATTGTTCAAAGAGCCAAGGAGGCAGCTTGCAGTCGCACAGATGCACCCTCCGGAGCTCTTGAAATGTCACAGAGGATTTTTGGACCTCCTCTCCAAGCGTTTGGTGGGGCTCTTCCCTAGAATGTCTTTCCAAGGTCCCCATTTCCTAGATGGTCTTGGTCTAGCTTTCACTCCAGGCTTTCAGGGGTGTGTGTGCAACTCAGGGGAGGCCCACAGCTTGAGGTGGGGCTGTGCCTGTCTCTCCCCACACATTTATGCATGAGAATCTTTAAGAAAGCATTTGTGAAGGCTGCAGGGATGCAGCAGCAAGGGAGAGGGGAGGAAATAGTGGGAAGGCTTTGGATCCGGTCATACACATCCCCAGTGTGTGTGTGTGTGGGGGGGGGGTTGAGGCTAGCTACTAAGGTTGTGCCTGGCTCATAAAAAGTCTTTCCGCCACCCCTCCCCCCACCCTAAAATGACACATTTGAAAGGGGGGGGTGGGATGGAGGTGAGAGAACCCAGGGTAGATGATGGCAGCATCTGAAACCTAATGGGCAGTTTTTGATTCCAGCCAGTGGCGTCTCTACAGGGAGGGCAGAGCTCTAAGTTTGGCAAGAAGCCTGACCTTGCAGTGGAAATCACTCCTCTCCTGCACCGTTTTAGCCAATCCTCAAAGGGAAAAGCAACATCTTGGCGTTGCTTACTGGCTACAGCAGCTAGGGAGAGGAGGGATTTACATGACAGGGTAAGGATCCTTGCAACACTTAGAGCTCTGCCCTCCCTGTAGAGATGCCACTGATTCCAGCTGCCAGTGATGAGACTGATTCTGCCCCTTCATCCATCTCCGTGATTCAGCACTTGCACGGCGTGTGGGTTTGCATTTCCCCCCAGATATTATTATTTGTGGAGCAGACCTGAAATCGACTCAGGGTCAGCTACAGGGAGTGGGGTATTTAATGCCCCTCCCCAGAACCACCCTTCTCAGAATGGGCAGAGACTCCTTGCAGGTCAGAGGCAGTGTGAGCACATCCTTCATTCGCATACCACAAATTTACTGGTTAAAGGGGCCCCGATGAGGCTGATTTGCCTGAGCCTCCCGCCCCTTCATAAAAAAAATCCTAAAGCTCAGGTCTGTCCCTTCCATAAGGTCAAGTGAACAGGTTGGCAGGATTGCCTGCTTTCACCCCCCTCACCAACCCAGGATTGACAGCGCTCAAGGACTCTGGGGTGGAGTCTCCGGGAATCGGCATCAAATCTCTTTTTTTTTCAAAATGATTTTATTTTCTACTATACAGTAATGGGAAAAGGAAAATATTAATACAAAAGGGGAGGGGATAGTAACACAGGTATACACATAAGGTCATGGAGAGATTACATACATATATTGAAATCTACTTTACCTACAATACATTTCTTCAACAATTATTAATAATATAATACCGTTAAGCCAAGCCTCATATAATGTTAAACAAATGTATCCATCAAAATTAATTTATTAATCTATATTAGTAGTCTTAATAATCCATTGTCTGTCAGTGTAATTCAATCTTTAAAATTGTTTGGAGCCAAAAAGTTTCAGCAGAAAAATATTATCATTGACGTCAATTCTTATCTTACGCTATTCCTGATTGTCATTGGCCCCCTTTTTTTTTCTCTCCCTTGTTTTGACTAAATGTTATCATAGTACATTCTTTCTCACTGAGCAGGCAAAGCATAGCAAATATTACCACTAGAAAAAAAAAACAAGACAAGAAAGAAAGGACTACATTTGCTATTGTAATAAGTGATATAAAATGCAGCCGAGGAGAAAACTACTATCTATCTTTTACTTTCAAACCTAATACATTCTATTAGTGTAACACCCCTGTTCTAAACTTCAACATTCCAAAGAAAGAAAGAGAAAAAAGATAAGTAAAAATGCAGAATCTTCTCCTTGGGTTATAATATCTTATCATTTAAGTCGAAAGGTAGTCTTAAAATATCACTTTGTTATAAATCTTAACTTTATATCTAGAATAAAGACATCCCTCCCTTCATTAAATCAATCCAAATATCACATTTATATAATCTTAAATTCATACATTCCATCAGCCTGTACCTTATAAGTATATCTGGGCCTTCAAATTAGTCCAAGGTCGTAGGGGGTCCTAACATATCGCTTAGTTATAAATCTTAACTTTATAGATCTGTAATTAGAACATCCCTCCTCACTGAGATAATCTAAATAGCCCCTTTAAACATTCTTAAATTCAAACATTCCAACTGCATAATTAATCTTGTCCCAGTTGAAGTTCTAACATTCTCTTTCCATAGGGTGCACGCATTTCTAACCAAGCATTAAACTAACTTTAAAACTCAAAACTGAAAAGAATTAAAACTTTATGCTAAAAAAAAAGATTAATCTGTTTGATATTTCATCTCTTCCACCAACTGATCATCATTTTAAACATCTGATCTTACTTTCTTATAGTGTCTTAAGTATCAAATAATTCTGATTTCTTACTATTAATTCTGTTACCCCTATTCTAAAAACCATCAATTATATTTTATCAGTATATGTTTTACCCCTAAAATTCAGATTCCTCACCTTTACATTAAACATTTTTCTTAAAAATCCACATAAATTTCAGTAATTTAAAATAGTCCAATTTAAAGTTTTTAAGTTTTCTTTTCCTTCTGGTCTTCTAATTCTTTCATCATAAATCTTAAGTTCATTGTGAAGAGAGGATTATTTTCTCAAATTTTCACAGCCATAATCTTCCATCTCAAAGTACAATACAATTTTTTTGGCAGTGAACTCCGATACTGTGTTCTTCAAGCTGCATTCCACAGACTCCACTTTAAGGGGGGAGGGTAAAAATAAAATAGAATAGTTTCCTCTTCTTTTTTTCATCACAAATAGTTAATGAGTAGTCCAAATAGATTGTAAATTATAAATCCAAATAAATTTCAGTAATATAAAATAGTCCAATTTAAAGCTTTTAAGTTTTCTTTTCCTTCTGATCTTCTAATTATTTCATCATAATCTTAAGTTCATTGTGAAGAGGGAGTTAATCTTCTCTAAATTCTCACAGCCACAATCTTCCAACTGAAAGTTCAATACAAATACTTTGGCAGTGAACTCCAATGCTTTGTTCTTCAAGCTGCATTCCACAGACTCCATTTTAAAGGGGGTAAAAATATATAACATACTTTCCTTTCCTTTTCTTTTTTTAAATCACAGATGAAAGTCGGTTGGTTTTGTATTAATTTAAACTTATCTTGTCAAATACTTTTGCACTTTCTTTTTGCACTCCAGCTGGGGTCTTTGATGTTTTTCAGGCTTTTTCCTCCTTCACCCCTCTGAGATTCTGGCGGCCATCTCTCTCGCCAAAAGCAATTAAAACGACTCCAATCTCTCAGTCTATTATTTATTTGTCCAAGTTATCATCCATTCTTCTCCTCCTCCTGCTCTCTGCTTTCTCTGCGCCAAATTCTGCAACAGAGGCTTGATTACAAATCCAGATGGAAACATTCCCTATGCCATCCATGATCTTTTCTAACGAGGCAAACAACATTTGCCTGCAGTCCACGTTGATGGTGCAGGATCTTCTCGCCCTTATGCTCCAGGCTCCCAGCGTTCCTCCTGAGATTGCCATTCCCAGGATTTAGCTGGGAAATGCCTATGCCCTGGGTTTCCTTTCCTGAAAACCACAGGCTGAAGGCCCCATCGGGCTTCAGATAAAAGGCAAGAGTATGGTCCCTTCTTCCCCGGTGGAAGAAGCATGACCGTCCATGTTGGCAAGCCCCGCCTCTCCACTCGGCATCAAATCTCCAGGTGACTCCTGAAAGCAATCCTGGTGATATTCAACATTGCATCGGGGCTAAAAGAAAATCTCCAGGAATGGCTCCAGCCACTGTCGACAGCGCAAAAGCCACGTCAACCAAAAGCCTCTTGCTTCCCCTTCCCCTCGGATTCAAAAAGGAAGAGGAGAATGGAAAGGAGGAAGAAATGTGGAGGCGAGGAGAGTGGTAGGCTAGAGGATTAGAGGGAGCAGAAGTATGGAGGAGGAAAGTAGAGTGCTGGGATAGAGCATCAGAGACATGCTAGCCTACCACTTCTCTCTCCTGCACCCTTCCGCTTCCATTCTGTTCCCTTCTTCTCTTTCACATCCAAGCAGGCGCATAGGTGGTGCTCTGGCGAGTAAGAGGACAGCATTCAACCCATTGTTTCAGCAGGGGTAGCATGAACTGAATCACGGCCTGATGCTTTCTCAGGTCTGTTGCCTCTGCGCTACAAAACAAGACTTAAACCTTTATCATGCTCCATGTACACGGCTGGGAAACCTGGGGCTTCTGGTTTCATTTACAGGAACAGCCCATTCATGCTGAAGTCCCTACTTCCAGGTTTCGGAGCTGTGTGTGAGGAGCAGGGTAAAGGGGGGGGAATGTTCTGCTTCTCCCTTAAGTGAGCACAGAGCAGATCATTGTAGCTTGCCTTGGTGGCAGGCTGGACAGAGGCAGTGGCAGATGGGGCAAAAGCAGTGATGTCATGCAGGGGGAACGCAGGGGAACTCAGTTCCACTAGTTAAAATTAGGGCTGACTCCGCCCACTTCACTCTCCCTCCTCCCCCCTCCCAATTCCTCTGCAAAGAGCTTTTCTTCTTGGTTGGCCGGCACTCAGAGGGTTAAAGGGAGCGACTCCGGATTCCCAGGGGGGCGAAGGCAGTGATGTCATTCAGGGGGAACGGACCAGAACGGGCGTTCCGGATCCTAACGGGCTCCGTGGCTGGTTCCGGGTTCCCGACAAGTGCCAATCAAAAGTGAGTTCCTGTTCCTAAATCATTTGAATGATACCACTGGGCAAAAGCCACTCTAGGTCTATGCCCTCCGCCCCTCACAATCTTCTGCTAGTGCAACCCACGTCAGGTGCCCCCCAGGATGGGCCAGCCCTGTGTCTAGGGCACCAGGGATGCTTTGCTAAAGCTTCCACTGCATGGAAGTAGACTAAATTTCTGCTTCTGTTTTCCTGTAACGCAAGACCTTGAGTTTGCCTGTTTCCAGTGACAGGGCTCCCCATGTAATACCAAAATGACAGGAGGCCTGCTTCCCTTCCAAGTTTGTATTAGTTTCGCTAATCCCCACACCTGAAAAATGTACAGTCCAAATTTAATCCTACCCCATGTCATATCAGACACGGAAGCTTTTGATCCGCTTCAGAACATACAGGATTTATTTAAAAGCTTCTTGACGTCCGCCTCACATCTCTGAACTTAATAAAAATCTCCAGCTGACCTCGAGTTCAGCCTTCCCAAGAGGCAAAATGAAAAGTGCCAAATTGTCTCGCCTGCATTTCTGGGCTACGCTCTGTAGACAGAGGCAGAAATAGCCTGGCGAAGGGCGAGACATTCTGCCTGGCAATTAGAGAGCTGAGAAGGGGAAACGTCTTATCTGTGCGTTTGGGTGGGGAGGGGGTCGAGGTGACAGTCAAAAAGCTATGAAGAGCCACTAAGACACCCAAGTGGGGACGAGGGTTTGAAAGGCAAAATAACGATGATGGAAGCAGCCTGTTCGGGTACTGAAGCTGAGAAATCATTGGAGGAAGGAAATTCTGATCCAGTCGTTCTGAAGTTGGTCTGAGAGCTGAGGAATCTCACAGGGATAGGTGGGAGAAAATTGCTTTATTTTTTTTGCAGATTTCAGTATTTTTCGAAGCTGGCAGGAAGCGGAGTTCTGCGTTTTTCTTCAAAATTTACATTATCAATCAAATTGATAGACTGGTAATTATAAATTATAACTGCTTTTAAACTGTACGAGACAGGTGATATAGGTGGTATTATTGTCAGTGGATGAAGCTACAGTCATTATCCGTAACCCTCCATTAAACAATAAAAAGCAAACCAAAATGGGTGTGTTTTTTTTGCAAATTTTGTTTTACAAAAATGAGAAGTGCAGAAAGCCGTGTTATGTGTTTTATTTCATTATTACTGTTTTCCCTCATCTCTGCTCATGGGTGTACACAGGGCAAATGTGAGAAAAGGACTGGGAAATGGGAGGCTGGTTGTTCCTGTGGGAAGCAGCTGCCCCTGTTGAGAGCATCAGAATCTCTGAGTCAGCAGAACACACACAGTCATTTTATACTGAGAGCATAATCCTGAACTGGAGTTTGTTGTTGTTGTTGTTCAGTCGCTAAGTCGTGTCCGACTCTTCGCGACCCCATGGACCACAGCACGCCAGGCCTCCCTGTCCTCCACTAGCTTCCGGAGTTCACCCAATTTCATGTTCATCGCTTCGGTGACACTATCTAACCATCTCATCCTCTGCCGCCCCCTTCTCCTTTTGCCTTCAATCTTTCCCAGCATGAGGGTCTTTTCTAAAGAGTCCTCTCTTCTCATGAGGTGGCCAAAGTATTGGAGCTTCAGCTTCAGCATTTGTCCTTCCAGGGAGCAATCAGGCTTGACTTCCTGTAGGATGGACCGATTGGACCTCTTTGCAGTCCAGGGGACTCTCAAGAGTCTTCTCCAGCACCATAATTCGAAAGCATCTATTCTTCGGCGCTCTGCCTTTCTTATGGTCCAGCTCTCACAGCCATACATAGCTACTGGGAAAACCATAGCTTTGACTATGCGAACCTTTGTTGGCAGGGTGATGTCTCGGCTTTTGATTAAGTTGTCTAAGTTCGCCATAGCTTTCCTCCCAAGAAGTAAACGTCTTTTAATTTCATGGCTGCAGTCACCATCTGCGGTGATCTTGGAGCCCAGGAAGATAAAGTCTGTCACTGCTTCCATTTCTTCCCCTTCTATTTGCCAGGAAGTGATGGGAGTGGTGGCCATGATCTTAGTTTTTTTTATGTTGAGCTTCAAGCCAATTTTGGCACTTTCCTCTTTCACCCTCATCAGCAGGTTCTTTAAGTCTTCCTCACTTTCTGCCATTAGAGTGGTGTCGTCTGCATATCTGAGGTTGTTGATATTTCTCCCAGCGATCTTGATTCCAGCTTGTGAATCATCCAGCCCTGCCTTCCTCATGATGTACTCTGCATATAAGTTAAATAAGCAGGGTGACAGGATACAGCCTTGTCGTACTCCTTTCCCAATTTGAAACCAGTCGGTTGTTCCATGTCCAGTTCTAACTGTTGCTTCCTGGCCCACGTACAGGTTTCTCAGAAGACAGATAAGGTGGTCTGGTACTCCCATCTCTTCAAGAACTTGCCACAGTTTGTTGTGATCCACACAATCAAAGGCTTTAGCATAGTCAATGAAGCAGAGGTAGATGTTTTTCTGGAACTCTCTGGCTTTCTCCATGATCCATCGAATGTTGGCAATTTGATCTCTAGTTCCTCTGCCTCTTCGGAAACCAGCTTGTACATCTGGTAGTTCTCGATTCACATACTGCTGAAGCCGAGCTTGTAGGATTTTGAGCATCACCTTGCTAGCATGTGAAATGAGTGCAATGGTTCGGTAGTTTGAACAATCTTTGGCATTGCCAAACTGGAGTTAGGCTGGCATAAACTAAGCCAGCAAAGTTTGGCCAGCACAAGGGCCACTGTAAAGCATGTTTGGACACTCTCGGAGTCAGGGAGGATGGCTCATGTCTGTGTGTGGCCTCTCTGACAGTGGTCCAAAGGTGCTTTATGGTGGCCCTTGTGCTGGCCAAACTTTGCTGGCTTAGCTTGTGCCGGCCTAACTCAGTTTAGGATTGTGCCCTGAGTCAGAGACTCAGCCTATCTAGGTCAGCACTGTGGACTCTGACTGGCAGCAGACAAATGTGGACTCTCAGGCAGACAAATGCCTGTTGCCAAGTCCTATAACTGGAGTCATCGGAAACTGACCTGGGACCTTCTGTAGACCTTCTGTAGACATGGAAAGGTCCATCGTGGGCTATAGGCAATGATGGATTGTGCAACCTCCTTACAAAGGTGGTGGGCCACTTCAGAGTACCGGGTGCAAGGGAGTGGCAACAGGATGCAAGCATCTTGTTGTCTCATACCTCCCTGGTACACCTGGTGGGCAGCTGTGAGATACAGGAAGCTGGACTAGATGGGCCTTTGGCCTGATCCAGCAGGGCTGTTCTTATGTTCTTATGTTCTTATGACATGGTTGTTGCTTCAGCACTGGGCTGTGGCCAAATCAGGGTTTGGTATTATAGTACTTGAATGGGCTTTATATTCACACCTACCTTCATACGCATGAACACAAAGCCAGCCTCTATGTTTTGAACTGGTGTCTTGGCATTTTGGCTTCTCTTGTATCTGCTCCTCCTTTTGGTTGGTATGAACCTGTGCTCTCGATCACTTATCTGGAATAGGTTCCAGCCAATAGCGTAGCTAGAGCAGGAGGCATGGTACGTATTGCCAGCCTTGCAGTGCGCTCTGTAAACGGCATCTCCCATTCACCATCTGAGCTATTCTGGGGAGCGACAGCAACTCAGTCTACAGCCCTAGGCGGAAGGAAGGAAGTCCTATGGAACACAGTCGGGCAGCTGAGTAAACATACATAGGCTAGCCTTCCAATATATTTTTAATATTTATCTGGGATTATTTTAAAATTCCATTTTTCAATTCTCATTCTTTTCTTTTTTCAAGCTAAAGAAATTCACTCCAAGAGTGGGGAATGAAACGAGCCACATCTTCAAAAAAGGATACATTTCAAAGTAGAAATAAGTGACTGGGGAAGAATTCACTCAAATGAAGACATTTTAAAGTTTATTTTTTCTTCTTGTTGTACTCTTAATGGGACATGGATACATGGAAGGTGGGAAGAGTGAAAGTGAGCTCTCACTGCACCACTGTGTAAAAGTGAAGTGTGCCCTCTGTTTTAGCTTGACAGCAGCACGGGGAAGCATGCCTTGGCTATCAAACCTTGGGGAGATGCTGACCAAATGCAACAATCCTATTTGTAATTCAGATGTAAGTCCCAATGTGTTCAATGGGTTTTATCCCAAGAAAGTGTGTAGGAATGCAGCCTTTCAGTTTATGGAAGTAGCAGAATGAATGCTGTACAGATAAAGTTCGCTGATAGATCTATCAATCTATAATTCACTCATAGATTTTAAGAAAAGGAATCCCAATTCTTTCAACCCTTGGTCTACGGTCGTGCCTTGGTATCCACAGTGGTTCCGTTCCTGGAACACCCGCAGATACAAAATTCCGTGAGTCATTAAATCTGTGGAATTGGACAATCCCCACTCACCAAACCCAACTAGGGGGTTTTCTGAGGCCCGCAGAGGACTTCCAAGCCTCAGAATGCCTTGTTGTTCAGTCGCTAAGTCGTGTCCGACTCTTCGCAGAATGCCTTATAAAGGCATAAAAACATTTTCAGTTTTCACCCCAAAACCAGAAGTACCTTTTTTTGTTTGTTTTGTTTTGCCTTCAACTGCCATTCTGGGTCCTGGGGAAGCCCTCTGCAGTCCGGAAAACCCTCTTGAGCCAACTCAGGCTCAGCTTTGGTCAAAGCCAGAGGGTTCAAGTAGTGCCTGATTGGGCTGAACCCCACATTGAGCCAAATCCGCAGATAAAATCTGAGGATAATCAGGCACCACCTAAATTTCCAAAACACTGTATCAAGCATGGAAGCACTAAGTGTATATTTTCTCAAGGGTAGTAGACATTCTCAAATTTGCTTCTAAGGCTATTGAAACAAGACAGCAGAAGGGCAAGAAAAATGCAAACATCTGTACGCATGGTTCATTTTTCTATGGAGCACGTAGTGATCCTGGAGATGAACTGTATGCCTTTCCTCCAGTCCCCGGTGCCTAAAACAATTGCTGCATTTTCACAAATGTGTATAGGCTGCCGCTCTTTGATGCTGCCAGTCATCTTGTAAGTACGTTGCAGATGAAAGCATGCAAAAATTTATGGACGGGCTGATCATATCAGATCCTTTTTCTCCATATATAAATCTGCACACACTACACAGTTTTGTAGGTCAGTTCAGGGTGTCAGTGCTTATCCAGTCTGTCCTTAGGAATATATTATGGGCACCGCTCGATCTTGTTGTTATCAGTGCTGCAAATAAATGTTAACGCATGTGTCAAAGATGGAATACATTTCTTCCTTTTCCCGTTTCGCACAGGTCGCCCCAAGGGCATTATCTACTGGGAAGTTCTCCTGTGCACACCAGCTCCAAAATCAATGGGAACTGTACAGGAACTCTTGCTCCCCACCCGAATTTCAGTGGAGATTATACAGGACAACTGCCAGTGGATGCTACTGCAATGTCAGAACTACTGGCTTGTATTTTAGGGAACAGATTCAGAAAGTAAGGAGTTTAAGGAACATTATTTAACTTTGGACAGGAAACCAGCCATGTTGTTATTTTATCCCTGATGTTTTGTGTGGCTGGCTGGCTGGGTGGGTGGGGGGTCATTAAAAAGCTCTCCAGTTAAATGCAGTAAAATGCATTTTAAATAGACTTCCATAATTGATGTCCTCTTGTACTATAGAGAGGTCCAGTTTATTCCATATGCCTTTCTGCTTCATACAATGGGTCCTCAGAACTTCCCTGTATCCCAGAAGACCTCTCAGACATAGCTTCTGGTTGCATCTGGAAGGTCCTCTGCAACTCTTCAGTGCAGGCTTGCAATCTGCCACAGTCAAATTTGTGGATTGCAAACCTGCGGCTAATGAGTGTGGGCTGTATTATCATTTCAGGATCAGAGATGCGGCTGATGCATGATACAGCATCAGAATGAGGGCTATGATGAATCCTGCCTCCATTTGGAGGGCAAAGAGGGATTTGTCCAGTTTGTTTCCTCAAATACCCTTAACTGTATCTCCCCCCCCCCAATGGCTTTTTGCAGCTGCTGTTCACTTGCCCTTGCATTGATGCCAAACTTTTTCCAGCTTTCTCCATACTCCCAGTGATCCCAGTTAATCGAGGGTCATGTAATGACAGTGATGATGTTGCCACACAATCGAGCCGATTGGATTTGGATATATGACGTTACAAATCCTATTTAGAGAAAGGGCAGGAAAACAATTTCACCTCTCCTGAAAAAAAAAAACAACTAGGTGAGGCAGGGAGCGGAAGCTGCCGCTCAAACGTGGTCATCCCAAGGTTAATTCAGACATCATTTTCATCCTGTTTTTGCAGTTCCTCTTCCAAAAGAAACCATGGAAAGGGGTGGCATTTTATCACAGCTGATGAAAAGCAACTTAGTTTGGTTCGGCCCTAGTTAAAAATAACATTTTAAAAGACTTGTTTTGAAATTCCACATGGAAAGCTTCAAACCTTTCTGTGAAACATGATTGTTTTTCAGGCTTGTCCATATGACCGTATGTCCAATTTCGCTCTCATCTTGCAGTGCAGGAAAAGATAGCTAATAAATTCATACTAGTGATGTCACTTCAGGAAGCAGCTTTCATAGGTGGGATCATTTCTTTACCTCCATCCTTTTATCCTTGAGTGGAACTAGGCATTGATGCTACGGGTGGGTCTGGGATTTGGGGCTGCCACTAGTGCAGAGAATGTGGAGAGCATGCTTTGCAGTAGGTTGAAGGGGGGCTGCGTCAACCTTTCTCACTTAGTCGCCGCCTTCTTGCAATGCCCCCAGCAACTTCATTTGAAATTACCAGATGTCTCGTTTTGTATCTGAAACTTGGCTTTGGTATCTGAAATGTGAGTGCTTTACACTTGTTGATATATCCTGATGGTTCTGGCAGGCGTCAAATATGAAATCTCATCAAAAAATGTCAGCTGTCGAGAGTAAATAGCATTGCATGTCAGCTATCGGAAACAGTTCAATTATCAACTTTCAAATATAGGCAAATCAAGTATATGAAGAAATACAGAGTGTCTAAAAAAAGGTGCACACAGTTTAATGAGCTCTAATTCACACATCCTTCATTGTAGAAAACCTACAACAGTTGAACATCTATGGGAAGCCATTGAAGAGATGTGTGGACCATCACAGCACCAACATTGGTGGCTATCTGCAGATCCCTTAATCAAAGATGTCAGCAGTGTATAGAGGCCACTGGGGAACCTTTTGGTCTAAATCATTAACAAATTAATTAATTACCTGGGTCAAGCAACTGTTTCTGTGTACACCACATGCAGGGTACATGTGAATTATAGCATAATAAATTTGACACTATGCAGTGTCTGTTTTCTCGAGATATTCTGCATAATGGAGGATTTAGGGAATGCCTACGTTATCATGTGGATATGGCATTGAAGCCTCTAATGCAAATTGGCTGAGACTGCTGCTAGCAGGGCACAGAATTCTCAGTTGTTCACGGAACTCAACAGTTTTAAAGTCCAGATTCTGGGAGGGAAGGGAAAGTAGTGTGGATAGGATTACAATTGCACGTAAGGCAGATATGAGTGGGATTATATAATAGGCAAGAGGTGCGGTCTGGAGGTTTTGCTGTTGCCCTGCCTGAAGTTGCTAAGCAGGATCAGCCTTGGAGTGGCCTTGGATGGGAGACAGAAGTCACTGACAAGTCACTGAAGCTCGCAGTGGAATGTGAGGAGTGTGGAATGTGGAGGAGGTCAGCTGATAAAAGACAGATAAAATCTTGAGAACTGGCCAAGGTGTGATCTGTGGCTGCCTGTGAAGGCTCAGAAGGTGCAAAAGTGCAGCCAGGGCGATGACCACACATTGAAAAGGAAACGTGGAGAAATGGAGGGTTCTGTGAATTGTGCATAGGACAATAATTGTAAAAACCCCATTTGAAAAAATGGGGTTTATGAACAGCCTGCCAATGTAAGCCGCTTTGTGTTTTTAGAAATCTTGAAAAAAGGTGGTATAAAAATGCCTTTAATAAATAATACCCTGGGCTATAGAGACAGAGAGCCCAGAGTCAAATACTGTAAAATATTCAGTGGACAGAGGCTCTGATGAAAGGTGATGGTTTGTGGATGGTTTCCTGCCTGGGAACCAGGGCAGGGGGAGGCAGTTTGGGTTGGGGCAGTCAGCACAAAGAACTCACGGATATCATTGCAAAGGGGAGGGGAGGACCAGATTCATGTAACATACCCATAATGATTTGAACAGACCCATCAGTTCCTGCACTCAGACCTCTACTGTACTCTGAAGAATATTCAACATCAAAATTCACTGAGTATGAGGGGAATGTTCAGGAAAACGCATTTCAACTCTACCACTCCAGAAGTGGTTTGTTGTGATGAGGTCTGCCAATTGTCACATTCAAGGGAGAATCATCTCAGGGCCATCAGTTGGAAGGGGGTGCAATGAATGGCCCTGGAGGTCATCCTTTCTGTCTCGTTCAGCTGGCATTGTGTGCTCATTGCGTTCAGATTGGCAGGCTGTTTCCTGACGACAAGATCCTCTACCCTGTAGGGGTCAGCATCATTATTTCTTCGTCGGGCAGCTCTTTGGCAAATGTTTACTTGTTTTATGTGTTGCAAACTATGAAGCAGCTCACCATAACAACACAGCCGTGACTTTGGCTTTTTCCAGCAGAATCTATTTGAATAAGGACCTGTATGAAGGAGAGGAAGAGGAAAAGTGACCTGAAATGGGGCATTTTTTCCCTGGAGTTTCAAATTTTTAATTGGTCAGTGACCAAAGCTTTGGAGCCTGATCCACTGGGAAGTTGAGCCCTGTTGAAATTAGCAGGATCTGTGCAAAAATGTATTGTTTGTTCTGGATATTTTCCTGCAAGATGATGCTATTTATTATCACTATTTTGAATTGCAGTCAATGCTCATTGCCTGCTAGGGTGAGTTTCCTGGAAATCCTCATAGATAGCAAATTCACAGACAACGAACCATTGATCCTATGGAATCAGTGGGGTTAGATGCAATGGGTACCTTATCTGCCATCAGAAGAATCCAGCAGAGATTCTTCCACCAGGACGCCAGCAGCAGGAATTGCCAGAAGATCTCTGAATGCTGCAAAGACCGTCCAGAGGCTGCAGAGACCTTTGAAATGGCACCTGCAGTTGGCAGGGACCCCTTAAACATGGATGCTTCTGCTGGCCATTTTAAAGGGACAAGTGCTGGTCACAGGTGCTATTCTGAAGGTCCCTGCAGCCTTTGGAATATCTTTGCATAGTGGATAATGAGGCGCACGTAACGAGGTAAGTAGCAATTCTGCTTCTCGCAGATAAGTGAGGTTGCAGATATCCAGGTCGCATATAAAAAGGATTGACTGTATTTGTATACCACTTTTGAACAACATTGATAGCAAAAATGCTTTAGAAAGCCAAACTCTCTCCTAAAAGGGTTCTTAATCTCTCTCTCTCTCACACACACACACACACACACACGCACACGCACACACACACACAGAGAGAGAGAGAGAGAGAGAGAGAGAGAGAGAGAGAGAGCGCAATCCTGTGCAGCACCAGAATGGCGAGGTCGATTCAACAGCGCCATATCCAATGCTGCATAGGAGAAGCTGGAGCCCCCCCCCCCGGCAAGGGACCATTCGCTCCCTTACCATAGGGGAGGCTCCAGCCTCCCCTATGTGCTCCTCGGATCTGCACCTGCTGAAGAGTGGGCGCAGATCCGAGGAGACCGCGTGGAATTGGCCGTATAGCCATCTCCGAAGCCCACTCACGTCCCGCCCAAGTCCCACCACCCGCCCCCCTCCCTCCCACCAATCCCCGTCCTGATATGGGACTTCGGTCGGTGGACGGAGGTTCTCCATTCGTACTCTGAAGCTGACGCTATGAGTAGCGTCAGCTTCAGAGCTGGAGCGTCAATGCGGGGGTGCTGCTCGGCACCCACGTACCAGTGCAGCCTACGTCATTGATGCTATGACGTAGCGTTGATGCAAGGGGAGAGGTAGGATTGCGCTCACACACACACACACACACACACACACACACACACACACACACACAC
>JAJKFI010000011.1:17759031-17791732 GCA_029204185.1 Lerista edwardsae
CACACACACACACACACACACACACACACACACACACACACACACACCAAGTACTAAGAGAGAGACATCAGCAGAAAACAACTAGGAGAGAAGCTGTCCCGGGATGAATTGTTCCAACTGCCAAGTAAAAGCTGTTTGTTTGTTTGTTTGTTTTTAAAAAAGATGCCTCTGCTCAGTTTGTAGGAGTATATGGTGCAATCCTATGCATGTTTATTCAGAAAGAAGTTCTAAGAGTTCAATGGGACTTTATGCTCAGATAACTGTGTCTGAGTCAACAGTTGATTAAATTGGTAGTGGCCAAATTAAATACAGACAAGTCTCTTTATAAACGAATTGCAGTAGCTATCTGCAAATTCACATATCAGCAAGAGGCAGAATTGCTACCTGCGTCTTCTTATTCATGCCTCTGTTCTCATTATCTGCTATGCAGAGACCTTCCAGGGACTGCAGGCACCTTCAGAATGGCACCTGCAACCAGCACCGACCCCTTTAAAAGGTCATTTTAAAGTGGTCCACGCTGGTCACAGATGCCATTCTGAAAGGTCTCTGGAAGGTCTCTGCAGCATTCAGAGATCTTTTGGCACTTCTTGCTGCACTCTGCTGGCTTCCTGAGGGTCTCTGCTGGATTCTTCTGATGGCAGGTAAGGTACACCTTCCCCCTGGGTACTCCTTGTACCTAGCCCCATTGATCTCAAAGGATCAATAGTTTATCTGTGCATTTGCTATTCCTGGAAACGCTAGTTTCCATCATCCTACCTAACGGATAATAAGATGTGACTATAATTAAGGCCAAATTTCAATCAGAGGGCTGAGGGGGGGGCATGAGACAACACCTTCATTTTGGTAGTTTTTCTTCTTGAGGTTCTGGTGCATTCCAACAACAGGGATGATATTCAGCCTGGCCTTTCCTCCTTAGCAGTTGCTCAAGTTCAGACATTTTTCCGAGCCGTGGTTTGAGCTTCCAAACTTGCCCTACAACGGAGCAACTTCCCTGCTTTCATTGCCCCCCATCTCAGGTCACTCCCCTCTTCCTAATGCAAGCAGCCTCTGGAGGTGGGGCGATGGCTGTGAAGCCTGCCAGTTCAGCCAGTGTGCCAAACCACATCGTTGGGTGCGATGTCTGAACTGAGCCACAGAGTGTTAGCTTTTTAAAAGTTATGTTACATTTCTTGCAATGTTGCCAAAGGGCACCTGTATTGAGGTTTTGGTAATGTGCACATTGATTTAAATTTTTAAGCTACTTGGCGAATCAGTTTAAAAGGCTGGTTATAAATCGGTGAATAGCTCAATTTGTCCTCATGCACAATCCACGCTTCTTCCTGTTACCCTCGTGTTCTTGAAAGGGAATAAAAGGTAAAGGTTTCCCCACGACTGAATGGTCTAGTCATGACCGACTGTAGGGGGCCGATTTAAGGGACGTGGTGGCGCAGCGAGTTAATCCGCTGTTGCTGGGCTTTTGACCGCAAGGTTGGGAGTTCGAGACTGCATGATGGAGTGAGCTCCCGTTGCTTGTCCCAGCTCCTGCCAACCTAGCAGTTCCAAAGCACCTAAAATGCAAGTAGATAAATAGGGACCACTTCGGTGGGAAGGTAACGGTGTTCCGTGGAGTCATGCCGAAAGGGAATAACCAACAGTAAAAGCAGTGATATTTTGAAGGCTCATCGGTTTATTTTGGACTGCAGAAAACAAAAAAAAATCACACCCTTCAAAAGCTGATAATTCTATTTGCAAGTTTTGTCCGTATGTTGCCAGGAAGGTGTTGCTGTCTTTGTTGCGCACTTACAGTGATGACAACTTCCAGATAGTTTACAGATCAGCCAGCAAAACAGCAGCAGTGGGGTCTGCTGCAGGATTTCTTCTCTGTCCCATGTCATTGCCAGGAGGTTGGAGGAATTTGACAACCTTAGCTGGGCCCTCCCCTGGGGCAACAGCTAGACCTTCCCTGGGGCAAGGGCATGAACGTGCCCCTGCCCCGAGGAGGCTCTCCAGGACCCCAGCACACCAAAGCTGTGCTGGATTTAGCACACGCCCGCCAGCCTCACTATTCCAGTAAGCATTGCGCTCTGAGATGCATTTTGCTTCAACAGCTGCTTGGAAAGCTTTTCTGAGTTGACTAGAACAGGCTCGACTCTCAGGCCCCAGATCAAATGCCAGCTCGGGGTGCAGCTGATGAGTTGTGTGGAACCACCAAGCCTCTGTTGGGAAGGTGCATGACCAGTGGTGTCATTCAAATGATTTAGGAACAGGAACTCACTTTTGATTGGCACTTGTCGGGAACCCAGAACCAGCCACGGAGCCCGTTAGGATCCGGAACGCCCGTTCTGGTCCGTTCCCCCTGAATGACATCACTGCCTTCGCCCCCCTAGGAATCCGGAGTCGCTCCCTTTAACCCTCTGAGTGCTGGCCAACCAAGAAGAAAAGCTCTTTGCAGAGGAATTGGGAGGGGGGAGGGGGGAGAGTGAAGTGGGCGGAGTCAGCCCTAATTTTAACTAGTGGAACTGAGTTCCCCCTGCATGACATCACTGTGCATGACCCCCATGCACATTGGAAGTATGAGACCGCCAGTTCAAAGGGTCCAGGTGACTATGGCAGCACACGCCTGCAGCTGCATTGGCCGACAGCACAATGCCCAACTTCTGCGCATGAGTCTTCCTCATGGGGTCAAAGGTGCAGCGGATTGTGGCCAATTTGCCCTCCTGCCTTTCTAAACTGCCTGCCCTTCTTGCAACATAGCTGCGGAGTCTGTTTGCTCTGCATTTGCATACGGCTGTGACTTTGCATACTGTATCTAAGCCCCACTATATGCAGAGTCACAGCTCTTTGAGCGCAGGCTGTAAAGTGAAAATTCAGCTCACCTTTTTTTTCTTTGTCCTCCACATTAATTAAATCTGCTCTTTCCTCCTGGGTGACAATTAAACATCTGCAGGATGTGGAGAATTTTAGCACTGGGCAGGGAAGGAGAACTCTTTGCATCTTCCTCTTCTTGGCATAATTGCTTGATTTTTAATGAGGAAATTTTTTTGGAAAAAAAATTGCCGAATGCCAAACGATTGCGGCAGTGGCGCTTGCAGGATTATTTGCATATCACTTCATCAAGTTAAAAAGGGTGTGAAAATGCCACACTCTTTTTCTATCCCTGTGCTAGGTTTTAATGAAGGATAAAGTTTCTCACTAATGACAGTGAGGAAATTAGTTTCAAATCCCTGAGGACTCTTGAAAGAGGCACCAAGGATATCAAAAGAACAAAGAGGAAGGCACAAAAAGGAAAAAAAAAACTCCCCCCCCCCAGAGACCAAAATCCTACCACGTAGGCTGCAGATATTGTGGAAGTCTTTGGCTTTTGTTCATCCATGATCCCAATGAGCTTGGTAATAAATTTCTTAATCAGGCAATGCTATAAGACTGCTCAGACAGGATTACCAATGTTGTGCTAACCAGATAACTAATGCAGACAAGTGAACTATGTACAATCAATCTATCTTCAGCTTTGCTAATGCAAAAGATCACCACATTTGTCTTTCTTTCCTTCTGCTGCCTTACAAAGGACCTGTGACTCTTGATTAGTGCTACAGGCGAATGACTGGCAGATTTCATGTTTTCAAAAGGCGAATAGCTCATGCCCCTTAGCTCTCACATGCGCGGCCACAACTTGGCATTTCTTTGGCCAAGGCACAATCTTTGCCCCAGCCACAGCAGTTCCCAAACTTTTTTGACTAGCAGCTCCCTTGACCTACTGGGTCATTGGCTGTTGATCCGTTACATTGTATAGAGTGGTGTGGTTGGTTTGTTTGTTTTAGCAAGGATTTCATGGCTCCCCCAGTTGGTTTCCATGGCCCCCCAGAGAGCCACGGCTTTCAGTTCGGGAACCACTGATCGAATCTAATTAACAGCCGAATCCTAACCAACTTTCCCGGTCCGATGCAACCACAATGCGGTCCCAAGATATAATAAGAAGACAAATATTCCTTTCCTTTGGGGAGGCCTCGGTGACTGCCCCCGGGGAATGCAATGCATGCCCCATTGAAATGGAAAACTGATTATGGCTAGGCAGTATAGTAAGCCTGCAAGAAAGATAGGCTCCTCCTCCGTTTTGAGAGTGTTTGCCAACTGAATAATGGGTCTTCCACTGTATCCAGCAACATGGTATTTCCTCTGTCCTATAGGTTGTTGTTTTTATGTGTGTTGTCCTATATATTGTTGTTTTTCCTGAGGGGGAGGGAGGGAGGGTTGGACTAGCATCCAGTCTAAATAACAGTTTAGTACCCACCTCTCATGGGCCCTAGGTCTAAGAAAGACATGGTTTTAGTTTACGAGCAGGATCAGGAGTGGGCCAGGCTCACTCAACTGACCTTATTTGTCTGGTGGCAGCAGTGCACCAGCTGGCTGAACAGAAGACTCATGCTGATTTTTCTTTCCTGAGATTTCTTTCCTGAAACTCAGGAATGCCCCCTAGGGAACTCTGGATCTTGCAGAGTCTCTAGAGCAGGAGTCAGCAATGTGTGGCTCACGAGCTCCTGGTAGCTTGCAGGGCAGTTACTGGTAGCTGGTGGCCTGCTGCCACCCCCGAGTTTCCAAATGGGCAGGCCTGGACTCCTGGCAGGAGCCTACACACAGCCAGGGAGGGAGTGCCCTGTCCCCAGGGAGAGTGTGGTGACTCTCTCACCAGGGGTGGGGCTTTCCAGAGCCAAGGAGCACAGCTGGGGGTTAGCAGCCATCAGATCAGATTAGAGCAAGGCCAGAGGCAGTCCCCCGCCCACCTTTAGAGACCCCTCCCCAGCTGAGAGCGCATTCAGTGGATGTTGCAAGGGGAACTAAGAAGGGAGGGGAGGGGGGGTTGTGTCACAGGCAGAGGGTCTCCAGGCCTCGGCAAGGGATCTTGCTCCACATCTCGTGTTGGTGATGTAAAGACAGAATATGTTTCAGGAGGAGGGTCTGGAAGATGCACAATCTAACAGGCATGGAAAGGTAAAAAGGTACAATTACAATTGTACCTTTACAATTGTACCCACGGGGAGGGATTGGAAAGTGTTCTGTTCCAACATGACCTCTGAAATACTGGAGTCAAAATCTCTCAAATAAATGACAAATAAGAGATGACAAAATAAAAAAGTAAAGGTTTCCTCGTGACTAAATGGTCTAGTCGTGACCAATTGTAGGGGGCGGTGCGCATCTCCGTTTCTAAGCCTGTAGAGCCGGCGTTTTGTCCACGGACAAGCTTCCGTGGTCATGTGGCCGGCAAGACTATATGCCGAGGCGCACAGAATGCCGTTGCCTTCCCACCGAAGTGGTCCCTATTTATCTACTCGCATTTTTAGGTGCTTTTGAACTGCTAGGTTGGCAGGAGAATAAATGACAAAATAAATGATAAATAAATAAATTTATTAAGACAAGTGAATAATGCAAATAACAAAGAATTGGACTTCGTACATCACAGTAGCTCTTCGGCAGTTAGTCATTTTGTAAAGTAGCTCATGTGTTTCCAATGATTGCCTGCCCCTGCTCTAGAGGATGCTACTATTGGCCAATGGGGAAGGCAGGAGAAGGAGCTATTCCACAAATCTCTTCTCCTACCCTCCCCAAGCAGCAGTAGTATAGCTATAGGGGGCAGCGTGGTAAGTTATTTCAGGTGCTGAAATGCACTGTGTAACTAGCCCCTCCCACTCACCATCAGAGCCATTCTGGGCAGCGATTGAATGACTCCGATGGTAAATGGGAGGGACTGGTTACACGACATGTTTCAGCTCCTGCAATACTTGCTGCACCACCCCCTGTAGCTATGCTACTGCCACATGGCTCTTCTTTCTCCTACAAGGGTGGGAGGGGAAATGTCCATCTCCATCACTGCTGTCAAAACCTCTTCCTCACGCCATGCACTGCAAGTAAGCCTGGGGATGGGGGGCGGGGGAAGTGTGCATGCCATGTGGACCGAACCCAGGGCTAGACTAAGAGTGCAATCCTAACCTGGAGTTAGGCCAGCAAAGTTTGGCTGGCACAAGGGCCACGGTAAAGCATGTTTGGACCACACTCAGAGTCAGGGAGGAGGGTGCACGTCTGTGTGCTGGCCTCCCTGACTCCCAGAGTGGTCCAAACATACTTTACAGTGTCCCTTGTGCCAGCCAAACTTTGCTGGCCTAACTACTGGCCTAACTCCAGGTTAGGATTGCACTCTTAGTGGTGTTTCTGGAGGGAGGCAAAGTGCTAAGTTTTTTAGACATGTGTAAAATGATCGTGTAAAGTTCCCCCCCCCTGCTTTTAGAGCCATTCACGGGACGCGAGAGCAAAGTGGAAGTGTCTTTTCTGCTTTGCTCTCATAGCTGCGAATGGGTCTGAAGGTGAGAGGGGGCGTTTTACATGGTGCTTCAGGCATGTGAAAACCTAGGTCTTTGCCACCCTCTGGGAACACCACTGTCTGGACACTGCTGCCACAGGGTGAAACTCTGCCAGCCTCCAACTCATGTTGGAATTTGTCAAATGACCAATCTGATGGCTTGCCTATTTTGCTGAAGGCTTCCCACATCATCAGCCATCAAAGTCCCTATGCAGAGACCCAGAGCCTTGAGATAAATGCTGCAGGGCTTCAGTATTCACTCTTCTCCTTGTCGCTAGCTGAGGACAAGGTGGCTGTCTGCAGCCCAGGAATCTGTAATGCGTGCGTGAGAAGGCTTGTCAAGGGCAGACTCTTCAAGCAGAAGTGCAAAGGTGTGGAAAAGCGTTTGCTAATTCTTTGCTTCGTAGCCCTTGCAGTGATGTGTTCTTTGGTTTGCCTCAGGCCTCACTCATGAGCAATTACAAGAATGACATTGGGAGAGGCCCAGGATCCTGCCCTGTTCGTCTTGAATGGGAGCCTGTTTCGGAGGAACTTTTGGTCCTCCTGCTATCCAGCGTTCTAGCTCAGCACTCCACTCCATATTTCTCTTCCCCTCTGTACCCCTCTTCCAACCCAGGGTAAAAGGTGGAGCAGTGGAAGCAAGATGGGCACCCTAACAATCTGCTGCCTGATGCTTCTTCAGTTGGTCTCATGGATGGGCTGACCATGGCAGAAAACATGCCTTTGAATGGTCCAGAACCCTTAATAAGATGCTTAAAAATGGGGAGACACAATGAGCCTGCTAGATTACATTGTAAAAGGATGGGTGTGGGTAGCTTTTCCCCTTTATCTCAGCAGCCTGCAGGGCAAACTGAAGACTTCCTTACCCCTGGCAGGAGCTTATTAAATTAAGATGGCATAAAATCTCTAGCACTTCATCTTAAATGTGTCTATCCTCACCCCCATCTTACAGGCTGTGGGTCCTAGCCATCTTTCCAACTTGAATGCAGATGCAATGCAGAAACAAAATGTTCCTTTACCTTGAGGAGTCCTCCATGGCTGTTCCTCCAGTGCGCGAGGCAACACATGTCCAGTGGGTACGGCAGCATCAGTGCTGGATAGGATTGGGCCCTGGGTTGCTTTCAGTCCAGCCTGAAGCAGCCTTCTGTCGGATCCAAAACGTGCTTACCTTGTTGTGACATTCTAGTTGGTCCTATTAAACATATTCTCTCAATTTGGCTTCGGGACGTTTTTTCCTAATACATCTTCATGGCTACCTACAATATTTGAGTGAGTGTTACCATGAGGACTGGTGGATGACAATTCATCTGGATCTTTTCTATGGCCTCGCCTGAGAGACCTGTGGTCCAATGTTTCAACAAGCATGGACCTGCTGGCTGCCCGTAGACAAGTTGGGAGGAAGAGGGATAGAAAATTAGTTGCAATAGACAGTCGCCCTAGAAACAGAGCGGCGGAACCTGGAAGAATTTTTCAGTTACTGCCAACCACTGTGCTCCAGACTCGGTGGCAAACCTGCAGACCTTTCCCAGGACACCAATGTAACTTGGCACACTAGTTGATTCAGAGTGTGGATCTTCTTAATCCGTTCTGTAAGCCCCTAACGCCCTCTGAGTCCCCAACTATGATGGCTGGGTATGACTCATTTTGCCTTGCATGTATGCCTGCTGTGTCAGAGAGACCAGCGTGCCTGTAGCATCTCCGGGAATGCCTTCTTTCCATGCTTTCTCATGCAGAGTGGTGGACCTTGGACCAGCCCGTCTCATGCAATGGTGGAGTTTCCCTTTCTGGACGAGGTTTTGAAACCGGTTAAACAGAAATCTGTCCGGGATTCTGTAGCAATTGCTGGCATGGAGCAGGCGTGAAGCACCCTTCCAGCTGTAACACCCTCTGATTCCATTCGTCGAACTGCCCTGAATATGAGCTCTGTAGAAGAGCTTATCGAAGATCAGACTCTTAAGGGAAGTTCTCCAGCGCAATTGCAAAAGTGGCTAAATAAAGGGAAACTCATCCCGAGCCAACCCTCCCCTCATTCCCGCTGTGCTTGATGTGACTGTTATAGGGGGCAACTCAGCACGATGCTCCGGCCACTCCCTGATGTACGCAGCAAGCGATCTGCAGGACAAAGCTGTAATTTTCACTCCAGGGGATATGGCTGACTGTAGTCATTGTTGTTCCCGGAAAAAAGGCTCCCTGGCTAGTACAGTACTCTCTGCAGCCGCAGGAGCCCCTTTAATAGCTTCTCTGGTTTGTGACAGTGAACTCAGGGGCAGTGATGCGCACAACTCCATCTGTTGCTGGACCCTTGAATGGAGTTGCTTCATCACCTTGTACAAATGACAATGAAGAGAATTGACGCCTATGGACTATTCCCATAATCCCAGCACCATTAGGAATGGTGACATGCTTCAGGGCCTCGCTGTGGCCGTGAACCCCCAATGAATAGAGAAGTACCAGAAGCCTGAACTCAGGAGCCATTCTCTGCTTGGAGATGGTACCTGGGGGTACCCGGTACCTACTACAAGGAGTAGACCAGCTGCCAAAGCCATTGCGTGGCATAGGGATTCCTTGAGCCTGTGCAGGTAACTCTGCTGTTCCCTGTTCAGTGGGAGGTTTTGCCTCCCAGTAGCGTAGCTAGAGGTAAATGGCTGTATGGCGGGTGCAAGCTCGAGCACACCACACAGCCTGAATCGAGGCCATGCAACCTGGGGTCAGGCATTTGGATGTGACCTAACAGCTGCATCCAGAATCCACTCCCCTTCTAAGGCTGGTCCACCCCCTGGGACTGATTTCGGGTGCAATTTTGTACTCTGCCTTCGTGAAGAGCAGTGTCCCAATGTAGCTTGTGCAGGACCCTGTTATAGGTCTTCACCCCTAGTTGCACATTGTTGATCTTTCCAGTGTGCTGGGACAACACAGAGTCATTGAATTGCAGCTGAAGCTCTCCTCTTCATCAGTATGTAATATCTGACCATAGGGGTCTCAGGGACTAGCAGAGGTGTTTCTACAGGGAGGGCAAAGCTCTAAGTTTTGCAAGAAGCCTTACCCTGTCATGTAAATCCCTCCTCTCCCTTGCTTCTGTAGCCAGTTAGCAACGCCAAGATGTTGCTGTTCCCTGTGAGGATTGGCTAAAACGGTGCAGGAGAGGAGTGATTTCCACTGCAAGGTAAGGCTTCTTGCAAAACTTAGAGCTTTGCCCTCCCTTAGATCTGCCTCTGACACCCAGCATAAATTGAGAGACCGGGATCCTGAGCAGGGGTTGACAACAAGATGAGCTGGTCCCACTAAGAGCAACTCTGATCCATGGCTCCATTGCATACTTTGCTACTGGATCTGAGAGCTGAGATATTTGTGAAGCATACTCAGTCCAGTGAGTTCCTGCATCAAGAAGATATAAGGAATGACATATACTGGATAAAAATCTCATTTTTTATGCCTCATCTCAGAATTTTTAAAATGGTTTTATATTCTAAGGGTTGATTATTATCAGTGCAGCCAGAAGCCTCAGCTCCTTCCCAAGTTTCTTGCTGGAAAGAAATTGAGCGTGCAAATAGTCTTTCATCATAATCACCCTGGCGCTGCAGAGTAATTCATAAAAGAGGTAGAGATATATTGAGATCCAATATTGTTTTAGTTTCAATCAATATTAATAATTGTTTGCATTTTTAAAGCGCCGTATACAATTGAAAAATGTGCAAAGCTCAGCCGGTAGTCACCAGCACATTAAATTCCCTTATTATACTTAAAGGCACCATAATTTAACTTTCAAATCTTCCCCTAAAAAAGAAGAAGAAAATACAGAAGCTACCATTGATCTGGAGAAGGAAATAACAATCTTTTATTTATTTGAAAAATGTTAGAGCCCGCTTTAATTATACATGAGCTAAAAAGGTCAGTAACTGTTTTATTAAGATCTGCCGAGCAAAACTCGAGAGCTTCGTACAAATAATATTTATACAATGCTTGACTATGGAGATCTTGCCAACCCGTCAGCTGTTTACGAAGCCAGAAGGTTACGCACACATTAGCAAAGGTTAATTCTGGAGTATCGAGGATGAACCAGACCTTTCGCATCCTCGACAACAGAAATTGCATTAGAGTTTTCGGAGGGGGGATTTTTCCGTTTGCAATTATGGCAAGATTCTTAACTGAGCAATGGTCTTGCCTTGAAGATGTAGAAAGATAATAGATCCTTTGAAAGTTAAGATTCAGCATTTTTCAGTAGCTGATTCCAACTTTAAAGAACTTCTGCTCTTTTTTCTTGTACTTTTGATTTTGACAGTTTATGAACAAAGGACCCCCTGGCCCTGAAATCATACAGTTAGGGAGCAAACCTAACCTGCACTGGAATTGGCAGGCCAGCTCACCTGCACTGCCTCCTAACAACATTAGGAGGAGGAGGCACCTCAGTGCAGGTTCCCCTTGCCCCGGGGTAAGCCCCAGCCAGCCCTGTGGTCTGCTCGGATCTGCACCCACAAAAGAGCAAGCACAAGTCCATGTGACCAGGAGCGGCCTAAATTGGGGCCACCTAGCCAGAGGACGGGGGTGTTCTCTGCCCATCTCTGCCCATGGCTCCGCCCCATTGCTCATCCCACCCACCTCTGGCACGCTCTCAGCATGGTCCTGCACTGGCAGTGCTAAGATGGCATTCGACCGGCGCCGTGGACGGGCATGGTGGTGCCTGTGAGCTGGCGCTGCTGCTTGTGCTGGCCCAGTGACTGAAACTATGGTGTAGACATGCCTTATGACACTTTTGCAACAGCACGGGTCCGGCGCACCACCAGGTTAGGATTGCGCCCTCACAAGGGACCTATGAGATTATCAAGTCCAACCGCTTACCATTGCAGGCTGTCCATAACTCCAACATCACCCAAAGACCTCTCATTGGACCCTCACCTAATTGAGCAGAAGAAGCCATGGTTAGGTCCCATTGAAATCTAGGGGTAGGTCCAAATCGAATTCACATTGGCAGTAAAATAGTGGAGAGTGGAGAGTAAATAGGAAGCATATCTCTGCCTCCCTTGCCTTCTGCAACTGGTCGGTTCCTACTGACCTCACCAGGATTCCAGGAGAGTCCCTGGCCTTCGAATGACCATTTACCTTAGAATGAGCTTGACGTAGCTCCTCCTCCTTTTGCACTCTGTATCATGTCTGAGCCAGGGTGTCACTCTCAGAAGCTCTGGATCCAGATGCTGAGAGAGCTTGCTGGAGCCCAAACAAACACCTGTTTTGTGTTCATTTTCACAAATACCAATAGTGTTGTTATAGCAGTGTTTTGATGTTTGTTCTTCATGTCATTTTCTTTCTCATTTGCCTTACTGGCCTACAGTGCCATGGAATTCTCTTGGTAAAAATGTGCGGTCATTAATACAATGTGGCTAATGGAAGTTTGAGGACAGAGAAGGCAAAGCTGGAGGTGGACAATGGCATTGAGGGCGCAATCCTAAACTGAGTTAGGCCAGCATAAACTAAGTCCGCAAAGTTTGGCCAGCACAAAGGACACCATAATGTTTGGGCCACTCTTGGAGTCAGGGAGGCTAGCACATAGGCATGAGCCATCCACCCTGACTCCAAGAGTAGTCCAAACATGCTTTATGGTGTCCCTTGTGCTGGCCCAACTTTCCTGGTTTAGCTTATGCCAGCCTAGCTCCAGTTTAGGATTGCACTCCGAGGGTACAATCCTAAACTGAGTTAGGCCAGCATAAACTAAGCCAGCAAAGTTTGGCCAGCACAAGGGACACCATAATGTTTGGACTACTCTCCGAGTCAGAGAGGCCAGCACACAGACGTGAGTCATCCTCCCTGACTCCGAGAGTAGTCCAAACACGCTTTATGCTGGCCCTTGTGCTGGCCAAACTTTGCTGGCTTAGTTTATGACAGCCTACCTCCAGTTTAGGATTGCACTCTGAGTTACAATCACTGACAATTACAAGCTGTGCAACACAATGTGCTGATCTGCATTGGACCAACACCAACATTCAGTAGCATGAATACATTTATGATAATTTGTTTGCCTGGGTTGAAGGTGCAAATATTTAATTTAGAGAAGCAAACATCAAAGCAAATATTTAAATTACAGTGGTACTGTAGAGCTTGCACATACATTTTGGGAGGGCAGGGGCTCAGCATTCGCCAGCATTCTGACTGGGCTGGCCCAAGACCTTCCGATGCCTGAGGCTACCCCCTCTTACCCAATGGTGCACATACCCCTCCTCTGCTGCAACTCCTTTTCCTGAACTTGAAAAGGAATTGGGGAAGAGGAAGGTTGGTACCGTGGAGAAGGTAGGTTAGAGTGTCTGATGTTCTAGCACACCATTCTCCTCTCCTCCCCACTTCCTCTTCCGCTCCTTCCTTTTCAAATCCTAGGAGCAAAAGGAGCAGTGGTGCCAGTTGCACCCATTAATCTGCCTCCCTGAAGGTACTACCTCCATTGCCCACATGGATGGGGTAGCCCATTATTAGTTGTTTTGGTAATTAAAATGGAAGAGCATAGAGGCAAGCTTGCCCTGTCCTTTCCTTTCCCCTTCTAGTATATTAGCGTCAATAGCCACCCTGAGGTTCTTATGCAATTCATTGGTTCTTTGTGCCATTGGTTCAGATTGAGTTGTCATGTGTTGCAAAAAGCTGTACTGAAAACACACCACAGCTGTGGGAGAGGTTGAATGTTACAGTTTCTTTGATGCAGTACTTTATATTTTGATCAGAACAGCGCAGACTGATCCCTCCTGGTGGATGAGAGGTGGATGAGGCCACCGTTCTTCCTCCCATTCCATAGATTCAAAAGGGAAAAAGAGGTGGAGCAGAAGAGGAAGAAGAGGGTGGTGGGCTAGAGTGTCGGAGGATTCGTTTCCCCACTTCTTCTGCTCCATCCCCTTCTTACTTTTTTTAAATTGAGGAAGTGGTGGTGGTGGTGGTGGTGGTGGTAGTGGAGATAGAGAGAGGTGGATGCCCCCCACCAATCCATCCATGATTGCCTCAGTTGGCCTTGTGGATCCAGAGCCATAACACATTACCTAGTGCCTGGGACAGTGATGTCACGACGTCATGTGTCATCAAGATGTCACTTCCAGGTTCTGCCTGGAGAGGGGGCACCTGCTGCAGCAGCTTCATGTACCCCATTCCTGCTCTGGGGAGGCTGGGAGCCTCCATAGGAGAAGGAATGGGGCACATGAAGCCACCAGTACCGCCTCCTCTGGGGAAGACCCGGAAGTGACTGCCTCTCACGGCTTGCAGTCACTTCCAGGTTCTCCCCAGAGGAGGGGGAGATCACTGCGGCGGATTTGCGCACCCCGATTTGCTTCACCCTGTGAAGGCTCCCATCCTTCACAGGGGAAGGAATGGTGCGTGCAAAGCTGCAAGTGCCTCCTCCATAGCTGGGGTGGAGCCTGGGGTAAGTCAGGCCTCAGGGACAGGGACAGGTGCTCCTCAGGCTCTGCCCTAGTTACTGCTCTGTACAGATCAAAAGGCCCTTCACCAGATCTGAACCTCAAGCCCAAAGAAAGAAATGTTCAATTCATGCAGGTGTTCATGCCTCCAGTTTGCCAGCCAGACTCCCAGAGTCTTATTAACTCGTGGGTGGCTGATGTGTGGAGGGAAGAAAGTGTTTTCCAGAGCTCTTTTTAATTAGAGGTTTCACGTTAACAGCTCAAATCAAGATTAGCAGGGGATAGCTCATCTCGGAATAATGCATGCGAGCCGAAAATCACCTTGACAAAACAGATGGAGCTCTCAGTCATTAGGGAGAAAGTGTTTGTGCTGTTTCAGTGACAGGCAAATTAGTCACCATGACTTTAAAGATTAAGAGGACTAGTATTGGGTGAAAACAGCTTTGATGTACGTGGAGATGAAAGTTGTGAAAATAATGAAGGAATTGTGCTTTTACCATGACTGCTTGCAGAGCCTCTGTCTTAATGCTGGTGAAGGGGCTACAACCCCTCACACACAGCGCTTGAATTCCGGGGTGGGGGGGGGTAGATGAAGTGTAACCCTCCTTAGCCACTGTTTTTCTTTTGGGGTGTTCACAGGAGCAGAGGTGGAGAAGCAAACAGGAGCAGAGGCTGATTGTGGTTTCAGAAGAAATTGATTAAGTTCCTGCTACCTGTGGAACAGAGAACCCCAGAGCTATTCTTATATGGATGTGTGGGGGAGGTGTGCCTTTCTCCTGCTTCAATAATATGGGAGAGAGAATGAGAAAAGGGCAGGAAGGAAATAGCATTAAGGCCCACACCTCCTGCAAGGATCGGAGAGGGCAAGGAAAGGTCTCAGGTGTCTGAATAGTTCCCGTCTTCCACAATCCCACAGGCAGCATTGCATCCAAATCCCAACAGGATGCAGGTGATTCTATTGACTTGGTCTTTGCATGTATTGCCCGCTGCAGCCCCTTAAAATAACACCCCACTTATCCAAAATTCTTTCACATCCAGACAAATGAGCATCTGCCCTGCTTCGTTTTGTGAAGGCTTTCTGCTTCAGTTCCTCATTATTTCCTGCCAGTGGCTGAGTTTTAACATTAGCATGCTGGGATATGGGATTGTTTTTTTGCATCCCTTTAGAGCGTCCATTCTGTCCCATCTGCCTTGCTTGGACAGTCATTTAAGAAACCTTTTCTCCCTGTCAATCAAGGCGCTTTACAGACTGGCTCCAGTCAGAAAGGAGTGGGCCTGTTTTGTGAATTACAGTATCTGTCCAGTTTACATTCTGCTTCATCACAAATGTGTTGGGCATTACAATAAGAAGGGGGGGATTCACAAAGAGACGGAATTTTCCTGAAAATAGAACCACTTCACAAACTGCGCGGTGGCTCTGATTCTCCCTGGAGGGGAGGAGAAACCGAATAATCGAATAAATCTTTATTGTTTAACTCATAAGTCATTACAATAATAGGCAAAGAAATTTCACATGCATATAAACATAAATCGTGCATAGAAACTTCACATACATACAAACATAAATCACATGGAACTCAACCTTTTATCGTCATCAACAAAGCAACGTCTCAGCTTTTTGGCAGCAATAGCAAAATGAGCCACTGCATAAGTTATTTTGGCTTGCAAATCCTCTAAAAGGTAACAGACTATTTGAACAGGGGTGTAACCATGCAAAGATTTGGTATAAGGATCCAGAAAACAAGATCGTGGGTTTGTGTAGAGGGGGCAAAAGAGCAAATAATGAAGAATATCTTCAATCTGCCCTGCAACCATAAATACAAAACCTCTCAGTCGGTGGAATCTTTTTATATCTTCCCTCAAGATAAGCTGACGGCATTAATTGAAACCTCAGCTCTGTGAAGGCCCTCCTTAACTGAGGAGAAGTCAACAATTCCAAGTATGGAGAAAGAACATGCTGTTTATGATAAAAAGGATACCAAATAGAAAACCGAGACTCCCAAAGCAAAGCTTTATCCTGGTTAGCTTCCCAGTTAAAGCACCACTCTCTCAAATCTTTGGGAGACAGAGCTTTGACTTTATCAAGATCTAAATTATATCTATCAAGTTTGGAATAAATCAATTTGGCCCAACCACCGCAAGCTAGCTGTTCACTCGGGAGGAGAAACAAGAGCAACTCCTCCGTGAGGCCGAGAGGCAGCCACTTCAAGCAGCAGATTGTGGAGAGGTGCCCAGCTCTTCATTTGCCCACCAAGCTGCACCCCTTCTCCTCCTCCCACTCCCTGCAGGGCCGGCTCTAGGAGTGACAGGGCCCAATGCGGGGCATTCCTGTGCCCCCCCCACACTCCCCACAGGGCCCCCCACTCACCAAGAAGAGCACCTGTGGTGCCACGCACAAAGTGTGGCACCTGGAAGTAGTTGGTGGTGACAGGATGACGTCACTGCCAATTGCTTCCAGGAGGCCCATTTTGGACACTTCAGAAGCTGGGGCAGGTGAGAGGGCCCAAAGTAAAGCTGCTCTGCTTGCCCCACTGACCTACAGTCCTAAGAGATCCTGAGTGCAGCAGCAAGCAATATGCTCACTGCACTGGTGCCCCCCCCCCAAAGCGTGGGGCCCGATGTGATGGCATTGGTCACATTGGCTTAAGGCCGGCCCTGACTCCCTGGATCTGAAAAGGAAAAAGAACGTAGCGCGGACGCCTAGTTGGACACTGAAGCCCACTACTCTTCCTCCTCCACTCTGCCCCCTCTTCCATTCCGAATTCATGGAGCAAGAGGAGGAGAGGCAGGAGGGACAGGGTGGAACTGGGAGCTGGGTGGCCAGCTCTGACTGCAGATTTTTCTTTTTGGAACCAGCAAGTGAAATTCCTGGCGGCCTTGTCAGAATCTCGAGAATTGCTTTGAGTAGTTAGATGCGGATGCTGTCTTAAAGGGCTGAAAGGTCCTTATTCTCTGCAGGTGTTTGTCTCCTGGTGGATTGCTGGAACAAGGCTGATTCAGGCAGTAGCGTAGCCAGAGGAGGTGTGGCATGATAAGTATTGCAGAAGCTGCAATGCACTGTGTAAGCAGCCTTTCATACTCACCGACTGAGCCATACTGGGCAGCGATGGCAACACAGTTGCCATCGCTGCCCAGAATGGCTCCACCGGCAAGCATGAGGGGCTGCTTACATAGTGTGATGCGGTGCCTGCACCACCTCTTCTGGCTACACTACTGGATCCCAGCAGCCTTGCATCTCCTAGCCAGATTGCTCTCCCTGTCACTTCTGCAAATGCAGGGCTGCCTGCAAGGAATGACACGATCTCATCATCTCTGTCCTGGTAGTGAAGAAATCAAGAAATCTCCTGTTTGCTGTTTATGCAATTACAACGGAGGTCAGAAAATTTTCCTCTGAACAATAACAACAACCACATTGCTTGTGGTTGTTTTTGGACCTAGAGGAAGTATGAAAACTACTCATCAGGGTCCTTCAGGACTTGCTCATTAACGTGCTAATGGATGTAGCATGTTATAATGAAGACGAGTAACTCAGAAGACCTGCAGTAACTTGTACCCCTGAAAGCTTTGGGAGAAAAGTCTTCTGTGAAGAGCTGTTGCCTGAACTTTCTTGTTCATGCCCTGTAATAAACAATAGAAGCTCCGGTAGATGTGCTAGATATGATTGGAATAGAGAAAGCCATTTTTACCAATAATTATAATGTTTTCACAGAGTAGACCTAAGTATGTTTAGTCTCACCATGTTCACTGCTAAATAAGTGGGCTTTGTATTGCAGCCTAAGCGCTTTCTACAAGTGGTGTTCCATTAATAGACTTGAAAATGATTTTATTAGCCTATCTGCGTATATGGACAAGGTAGTCATTGTAACACATGGAGGGGCTGAGAGAAAGAAAATGTTTGCAAAGTGCCCCTGCCTGTTCATCCTTTGCAACAGGATTCAGAGATTGTATTATCTTGTGTGCTCCCTGAGACAGGCCACTGTGAGATACAGGAAGCTGGACTAGTAGGGCCTTTGGCCTGAACCGGTGGGACTCTTCTTATGTTCTTAAGACCCAGACTGGGGGCGCAATCCTAAACTGAGTTAGGCCGGCATAAACTAAGCCAGCAAAGTTTGGCCAACTCAAGAGACACTGTCAAATATGTTTGGACCACTCTCGGAGTCAGAGAGGCCAGCACACAGACATGAGCCACTCTTCCTGTCTCCAAAAGTAGTCCACAAATGCTTTATGGTGGGCCTTGTGCTGGTCAAACTTTGCTGGCTTAGCTTATGCCAGCCTAACTCCAGTTTAGGATTGCGCTCTGGGTTGCAAGTTATTATTTACCTCAGAATTTTACCTCAGAATTCCAGGTCAAGGGAGTGGCAACAGGATGCAGGCGTCTCGTGTGCTCCCTGAGGCATCTGGTGGACCACTGTGAGATACAGGAAGCTGGACTAAGTGGGCCTTTGGCCTGATCCAGCAGGGCTCTCACTGACCACAGGCAACTGGCCGTTCATTCAACTGACCTACCATAGTTGATGCAAGTGTTCAGGCATTCTTTAAGGTGTCACTTTGTGATAGCTCTTCACAATTTTTGCCATAAACACATCATCTGCATTCTTCTCCTGGTCCTTCCTCTTCAACAATGTGTGTTGCGTACATGCAGGTAGGCCTCTGTGTGTGAATAGATGGGAATCTATATAGGGAAAATGGCTCTCTTGTGGATCCCAATTAGAGGTTTTCTTCCTCAGCAAATAGCAACAGTGGGGAGCAATCTGGATTGGGAGTGTGGCAGGGATAATTTAAAGCCCAACTACATGACTACAATTCTGGAGGGCTGATCTGGCTGATGCATAACATTACAAAAAGGAGCTTGTGCTTAAATTAACAACTAGCTTGAGTCACAGGGATGTCTGGGAGTTGCAAGGAGAGAGTGGCCTTCACATTTTGATCTGGAAACAAAGCATCCTACTTGGTGTGGCAGCTCTGTAGTACAGTAGACCCAGTGATGTCATGCAGGGGGTACGCAGGGGTATGCAAATACCGGTTTCTAGGATTACAGCTGGCCCTGCCCATTCGCCCGCCCACTCGTCGACTCCACCCCCTGCAACGTTTGAATTTCCTGCATGTTTGAGTTGCCTGCACGTTATCAGAGCCAGGCAGGCAGGCAGGCAGCGAGTGGAGCCTTGCCTTGCCTTGCCACTGAAAAATGAGCTGCTCTGGGGTTTTGGAACTGTTGGGTCACTTTAACATGATGCCAGGCCTCCTTAACATGTTCTGGGGGTGCTGTGGAATACTGTTGCAACTGTTGGGTCAGTTTAAAATTGTCTGAGGCCTCAAAAAGGGCTTTTTTCATGTCACTTCCTGCCACGACCTCACTTCCGGCTTATGATGTCACTTCCGGTGGGCGGGTCCCAACACATGCCAATCAAGAGTGAGTACCTGTTGTTAAATCACTTAGATGACACTACTGAGTAGACCCTCAGTATCCACAGGCTTGGCACCCACAGATTCCACAATTCACAGATGCTGAGTCTGTGCCTCAGGGGTCCTCCAGGCCACGACAGTAATCCACTTAAGGCACAGCATGTGGCCCCCTCCACAGGCCTCATTGCACCACAGAATACCATCCGGAAGCAGCCAGAAGTTGCTTCTGGTTGCATCCTGGATGTAGGAAAAGGAAGAGGGAGACAAGTGTAGAAGAGGAAGTGTGGAGGAGAAGAGTAGGCTAAAGCTTTGGAGAAGGCTTCCTTTTCCACTCTGTCCTCCTCTTCCATTTCCAATCCAGGCAGTGGGAGAAAAAGAGGCTGGCACATCCCCCAGGTAACAGAGGGCACCTCCGCAGGTGTCGAGACTTCTTGAGCTGGCATACCTCTTGGGCTGTGGCTTTGGACGCAAACTCTCCTGATTCCAAGGATGGTTTTCCTCAGGTAAATGCATTTGTCTGCCTTGCTAGCTTAGAAAGGCACTTCCCCCCTCTATATTTTCTAGTATTTCCTATTTATGTGCATTACAATAAATGAATGTTCATCCTCCACTTGTGCAAGATGCCACGACAGCTTTAATTTCCAGTTAACGCAGCATGCAAGCAATGAAACAGTATCCTGGCAATATCTATCCTGGCGTGAACTATGCCCCGAACAAATGGCACATTATTGTTTAATGTGGGCAAACAAGAACAATAAATGTAGGTCTTTATTTAATTATGACTATAATACTAGGCACAAATGAGCTGTAAATCCTTGCCGAGACGACAAGAGTCCCTTTTATTACTCTTTCAAATCGGTACTGGGAGATTTCAAAATGTCATTGGTTACCTGCATGGTGAACATTTGCAAGGTTGGGGATTTTATGGGCATTCATAAACATTCATAAGACAAGCCCTGCTGGATCAGGCCAAAGGGGGCCTATCTAGCCCAGCAACCTGGTTCCCTCAGTGGCCCATCAGGGAAGCCCACAAGCAGGAGACGAAAGCAAAACCTCTCCTGCCAGTGCGACTGGTACTGAGAGGCAGACTGCAGCTGAACCCAGAGGTCGTGCAGGGTCACCAAGACGAGTCGTGCTTGATATATCTGTGGAAAGATGCAATGATACCCGGCTGCCATCTTCCCTGGAAGCGCATGTATGCAGGCTATGATCTTCCATGTGCACTGCAGTAGGAATCTTTGGCACTGTGATCTACAGAGCCAAATCTATATTTCACTAAATATAGATCACTAAAAATATGTGATCTATATTTTTCACATATTTAGGAACTGAGAGGTGCTTCCTGGGAGTAACAAACATTGCATTAAATCAGTGGTTCCCAAATGTTTTAGCATCAGGACCACCTAAAAAAAAGTTGCACTACCAGCCACTTTAGCCTCTATGGCTATAATGGTCATTGGGCAGCAGTGCCCCCCCCCCGCAAGCAGCAAGTTGTTTAACCCTTGATTCACATAGCCTAATCTACCCTGTCAGTTTTGCAGCCCACCCAAAATTGGGTTGTGACCAGTGGTGTCATCTACAAACAAGGAACGGGAATGCTGTGCGGGACTTGGGCGGGACTTCCACGTGATTGGCAGCCCGCCCGTTTAGTTCCGCGGCTGCCCTGGCCTTGGGGGGGGGACTGCCCCCGGTTTGTGCGCCCCACCGCTGCTCGCCCAGGCTCCGGTGCGCCCCCTACCCGTCTCCCCCGGCGAGCAGGCACCCCCCCCCCCGAGGCCAGGGCAGCTGCAGAACGGGACGGGCGGGCAGCCAATCATGCGGAAGTCCGCGGAAGTCCCGCCCAGCATTCCCGTTCCTTGTTTGTAGATGACACCACTGGTTGTGACCCACTGATGGGTCTTCACAGTTTGAGAGCTGCTGTATTAGATGTTTTGAAACATACTAGTGACCTGTGTCTATTGTGGTGGAACTCCACTGTATTCTCAATGGCCTTGTCTTCTTCTTCCCCATATGCCCAGGGACAACATGAAACTAGCGGCCCGATGCTGTCCCCTCATAATGCTCAAGTACTGTGAGGTACACCAGTACAGTGGGGCCCAATCATCACACCGGTCCTGCCCCTACCCCAGTTGTTGTCGTCGGCTGCACAGCCACCAGTGCAGCAGCCAGAAACCTGTGCGCTGTAGGTACAACCCTGATGGCAAAGAAGCAAGGAAAGGAGCAGGGATCAGAGAGAGGTGACTTGTGAAACACAAGCAGCAAACAGTTACCACAGGGTGTACATTCTCTCAGGTGTGGATTATTACCACATCAGCTATTTATAGAAAGGGATACTTCTAAACCATTTCCCCGCAATTTCAATCCGCAGACAGTTGTTCCCAATTTTGTTTACGCTGCATAAACAAATAATCTCAAGAGCTCCGGAACGTAACCTGTACTGAAGTGGAGGATCACCTGTATTAATACTTTTATCCTCCTGCTCCAGATGGCACTGGAATGGAGAGCAAGCTAAGACTCTGAGATGATGACTGCGCCCGCTTCAGAGCCGGAATATCTTTTCTTCTTTTGCTGGGTCCAAACCGGATTGATTTGAGGACCTCAATAATGAAGCTGACCTGCATGTTCTCCTTCATCCTGCTGTTTGGAGCAGCTGGGCTCGTGGTCTTCATCCACTTGCAAGATCCAGAAGAAATTATCCATCAGCAAACACCAGGTTACCTTTTTCATGTCTCTTGTTGTGAAGTTTCTTTGGAATGGTTTTCTTCGACATGCTAAAGCTGAGTGGCAAGACCCTTGAATGTGTTTTTCAGTTGATAGGCTCAGGATTGATCCGTCTATGAAACCAATGGAGGTTGGTTGATGTGTCTGCCCATGTTGCCTGTCTTGTGTCTTTGGATTGACAAGGAAAAGTGGAAAAGAAGGGAACAAAATAGAAGAGGGAGTGTGGAGAAGAGTAGAAGTAGTAGTAGTCCACCATTAAAGCACTGAAAATGCTCTAACACACTACTCTCTTCTCCTCCGGACTCCCTCTTCCATCTTGTTCCCCTTCTTCCTTTTTGAATCCAGGAGGGCAGAGGTGTGGGGAGGAGGAGGTGGCGGCTAGTGCACTGCACAGTAAGGGGATAATTATCTGGTGCGCCTTATCAGGGAGATCTTGAGTTGGCATAGACAAAGGCTGCATTTGTCTAGACCAGCCATTTTCAACCTTTTTCATCTCATGGCACACCGACAAGGTGCCAAAATTGTCATGGCACACCATCCATGTTTTGACCACTAACAAGGCACACTGCACTGCTGTTGTGGGCTCACTTCCCTAATGGCCCTACTGTGAAATGACCCTCACCCAAACTTCCGCATCGCGCCTCTGGACCATTAGCAGCACACCAATGTGCCATAGCTCACTGGTTGAAAATGGCTGGTCTAGACCATGGGCCCTTAGTATCTGCAAGGGTTCTGTTCCCCATGCATACTGAAATCTGTGGATGCTGGCATCTGCCAGGGGGCAGGGTCACAGCAGGGCCATATTATCCATTAAGCTGAGTAAGCTGAAGCCTAGGGGCCCTGCAGGGACTAGGATCCATCAAGCTGGTATGTCTGGGCATCAGCCAAATGCATGAGTCTTCAAATCTGGGGACCTGGGGATTCCCCATCTGGCCCACCAACTCTCTAGCTGGCAAGAGACTACAGCAAGCCTGATCTTGCAAAGGCAAGGCTTGCAAAGCTCTCCAAGAACCACGTGGGGCAAGGCTCACCTCCCAGGATTGAGCTGGGCTGCATGTGGAGGATGCATCTCTGGGGAGCTTCCAAGCAGGCCTGGGTCTATTTGTGACTCCCACCCACCCACCTTTTTGGGAACAACTTAGAAGTCCCTGGCTTTTCTGTATTTTTGTTCCTCAGATATATTTTATTTCTGCTGTTTTAGGAGTGGGGGTGGGTGGGGAGCTTCCATGCAAATCTGGGTCCATTTGGGGTGATGTATTGAGTGAGCTGCAGAGGTCTTATCTGTAAAGGGGGAGAGGAGAATCTTGCCTGCCCACCCATCTACCAGGGGCTTCCATTCAGGGCACAATCCTAACCTGGAGTTAGTCTGGCACAGTTAGGCCAGCCAAGTTTGGCCAGCAAAGCGCATTTGGACCACTCTCTGAATCAGGGAGATGGCGCGCGTCAGTGGGCTGGCCTCTCTGACTCCAAGAGTGGTCCAAACATACTTTATAGTGGCCCTTGGGTTGGCCAAACTTTGCTGGCCTAACTGTGCCTGGCCTAACTCCAGGTTAGGATTACGCTCTCAGTGTAGCAGGAGCTTTTCTGTAGAGCAGTGGTCTCCAAACTCCAACCTGTAGGCTGGATCCGAAGACCTCTGTTTTCCTCTGCCCAGTGACCCATGCTTACCATTCGGCCAGGGAGCATTGGGAAAGCTGCGACTACAGCCCCCCAGTGTCACTGCAATCAGCCACTTCCTGGTCCTGTCACCCCAGCAGGCTGTGCATGCAGCGTTCTGGGCAGGCGTGGGTGGCTGCGGTGGCACTTGGGGCTTTCCCAACACTCCCCGGCAGAATGAAAAGCACCAGTCGCATCAGGAAGCCTTTTCAGCACTGCAGTGGTCTCCGTTTGGAGACCGCTGCTGTAGAATTTGAAGGGGTTTGTAGGTATCTGAAGGGGACCCCAAATACCTGAAAGCCTAGGGGTCCAACCATGGGTTAACATGGCCCTGGGTCACGGCCGTAATTATTCATGTAAGGGCTGTTCCAGGCCCTCTGGAGGCCATACTCGTCCTGCGGCCCACTCCTTGGGCCTCCCCACCTCCTCCGGTGCCCTCCAGGATGCAACCAGAAGTAGGGTGGGCCTCCACAAACCTCAGAATACTTCCCAGATGTGACAGGAAGTCATGGATGCTAACCAGAAGTGGCTTCCGGTTGTGTCCTGGAGGCCTTCTGAGGGGTGTGGAGGCCATGGAATGGCTTCTGGTCTTGTCCTGGAAGCCTTTTGAGGCAATGGCTCAGCATCTGTGGATGGTGGAATCCACAGATGCTGCATCCACAGATAGATATCAAGAGGAAAAATAACATTGGAAGCATTCACATTATCATCTGCAGCTGTGGGGTGTCAAATTCTGAGGTGTTCCCACAGAGAATAGTTTTGAGGGCACACAGGGAAGTCTCTTCCCTGCAACCAGTGAGGCTAAGAACTGAGCTATACATTTTCACAATATTTGAGCAACTGCCTGTATACCTGGCTCTGTATACACTGAGGTACATTTGGAAGATCTTCTCAGTTATGTCTCATGACCACCTGCCAGAAGTGGGCAACAGTGCATAAAAAATGAAGTCAGTAGGCCCAGAATTGTTAGGAGGCAACTGCATCTCAGAGTGGGGCAAGGGGCTGCTTTCCCCTGGCCCCAGGGTAAGCCCCAGGCCAGTTCAGATTGGTTCCTCCCACTCACCATTGGAGCTATTCTGGGCAGTGATGGCGACACAGTTGCTCTGACAGTTGCTGTGACAGTGGCTGTGACAGTGGCTCTGACAGTGGCTCTGACAGTGGGTTGGAGGGGCTGCTTACATGGACCATTGCGGAACTTGCAGTACTTATCGTGCCACCCACCCTGTAGCCATGCTGCGTTTGTCTGCCGCTCCTTTGCAATTGCACATGCCACTTCCAGATAGCACAGAAACCGCTGCTCCAGGCACCTCATGCTCTCCTGCACCTGCACACCCCTCTTGCCCCTAAGCAGAGCAGAGTTATACTTGGAGGACAGAGCCATTGCTCACTGTTAATACATTCAGTCCTGCTTCATTTGGGCTGGTGTAACTTCTAAAACAAGACTAATAAAAGGCTGTTGGTTGCCTTAGCTTCTGCTGGCTGCTCTGCAGGTGGCTCTTTCCTGCTTTCAGCCCAAGCTACCATCATACAGAACAGAACCCTTGATGTACTACTTAAGCCAGAATAAAACAGGAGTCATAAAACTTTAAGTAATGCTTACATTACTTTCCGTCAGCAAAGTACTCCTGACAGTAGCTGTTTGTGTTGATTTGTTACCATTCATTTACTCTTTCCCTGTGCTTCACATGGCAACCTAATTGTAATCCTGTACTGAGAAAGCAATATCAAAGTAATTTTCCACAACATTAGTTACAATTTTCTTCTGATCTTTCAAGTGAAACAATCCCATCCTGTTGCCTTCTCTGAGCATATAAACCTTGATTACATTTATCTGTTGGAAACGAATGCTTTCTCCCTCTCTTTCTCTTGCTGTGTGTGTGTGTATAGAAAATTGTCCAAGATGGTGGGTGGTACACAGCCTTTTCTTTCTGCTAGTTGACAAGCATTCTAGCCCAGTTCTTGGTGCAAGGCATTTTGTTCTAAGCAGACAGAGCTGAAGATAGAGAGGCTTTTTTTTTTGGTAAAGGACAAAAATCAGATTTTGTCAGCCATGACATTAAATATCACACATGTTTTGCTGGCTGCAACAGACACGATAGCTTCACCCACAACAGACCTGCATAGGGATATTCTTGCTAATGAATGTGGGTTTGGAATTTGTAGGGCTGCACCAAATGTTCTGTAATTTTGATAGCTGCTTCGAAAGCAACACTTCAGAGGTGGCTGAACAGACTGCCAAAAGAACTCATTTGCATCATTCCACTGCTGTTCCATGCCCTTTTATTCCACTGGCAGTTTGTTCTGGGTACTAGTATTTCTTGGCTGAGTTTCCAAGCTGTTGAATCTGATTGGCTGTGGCGACCCATGTGATCATGAGTGTCCATGATGTCATCTCATCAGACATAGTGCCATGGAGTCATGGACAAAATCACAGGTGGCACCACTTTTGACGTAGCAGGTCCAAGGAGTTCTACGGGGAAGCCAGAGCCTCCCCTGGGGCAAGGGGACGAACGCGTAATCTAGAATTCCAGCGTAATCTAGAATTGCGCTCCCAGTGCCTTTTTACTGGCAGCTTCCCACGGTCTGATACACTTTAGGGGAGCCAGCTCAAGCCACGTTGCTGTGCTGCTGCCTCCCCAGCCCTCTCATGGGATGTCTTGCCACCATAGCCTATTGGCTGCCCTGCCACGCACCATCATCCTCATTCCAGTGGAGGTGGGGCTGTGCTGTCTCATCCCTGGTAGCATCACCACCCCTGGTAGCAAGGTGAGTCTGGAAGTGGACAGGCCATGCCTACGTATGTTAGAGTATTGTCCTTGGGTACAGAATTATCTTTCTCATTCTCATTAACAGTAAAGACCTACATGGGGTCTTCTGCAATGTTGTCTCCAGATAAGGCAGGTACACTGTCTTTTAAAGTGTATTACACATAACGATTGCCATGATTCTACTAACAGGATATTTGCATAATGTCTTCCTTCACACAGCGTGAGAGGAAGCACCCAAAGATTTTACATTTGCGGTAAAAGACCTGGTAATTGCCTGCACTTTTTTTTTCATTTTGGTGGCACAGAACCAGCTAGCAGACAGGACAGTCCATTTTTATTGCGCTCAGCAGTGAAATCACTCAGAATAATGTCAGGCGTCCTACATATGGGGAATGTATAATGACTCAATCAACACTTTACCTTCGCTGGCCAGGCCTGACCCCCTTAAACCTGACATGATTGCAACTTGGCAGCTAAAGGCACTCTGGGCAAGTCACGATCAGCCTTCCCTGTAAACTGTGCAGCCACGTGGCAATGCAACTGGAATTTGAGCCCCCCACATAGCTTCCCTCTCAGCGCTCTGGAGCTCGGAGGTGATGATTACATGGTGCATTGTGGTGCCTGCAATACTTAACCAAGCATGAGCTCTACCATGCAGTCACCTTCTTGTGACAGCCATTGTGACTACCTGTATGCCCAAAGACCTGTTGTCTTTCTGAGGCAGGGTTGCTTAAAAATGGACACCTCCATAAGGAATAGCTTTCACAGCTGGCTGCGGCTAGATGTGCAGAACGCGGATGGACATTACAGGCAGGGCATTTGGGGACTCAAACCCAGCATTTGGAGGTTTGTCTGTGTTTTTAGACAAGCAGGAGAGGCAGTTGATTTCACTGAGCCTTTCCGTTATGCTGCTTCTCAGAGAGTCCAACCAACTTTCCAGAGCGGATGCAGTCATACCAATGGGGTGTGTGCTGTATCCTGCAGTGTAGGGTCAATCACAAGACCTCCTCAAGGTAAGGGGATGTTTGTTTGCTTACCTGAGGGCTGCATTGTGGCTGCATTGGTGCTGGAAAGTTGGATACGATTGGACTCTCATGTAGGACTTAATTGCAGCTGTCAAATCCTTATTTGTCATTTAAGCTGGTGTAAGTAAGGGGTTGAGCTGCTCTCCAGGGCTTCTCCAGTTCAAATCTTTCCTCTGCCATGAACCTGCTAGGTGGCCTTAGATACCACTTCTTCTTGGCCTCAGTCTTCCCCATCTACAAAATAGGGATAATAATACTTACAGCCCAATCCTAACTGGGCTTTGTGACAGCAGAACAGTATACAGCAATATACAGCAACTATACACCAGTGTGCAGTGCGGTGGTGTACCTAGGGTATGGCAAACCTATGCCCTGGGCACCATTTGAAAGGGGGTGCCAGCTGCTGCTGTGAGAGCACATGCACTCCAGTTGCTTCCAAAGTCAGGAAGTGACTGCAGCACCTGGGCACTCACAGTGGGATCAGGGGCAATTTTGCCCCAGCTGGCAGTGTAAGTGCCCATGAGCTCCAGCCACTTAGTGATTCAGGAAGCGGAACTCAGAAATGATGTCATGTGACATCATGCTGTTGCATGACATCTCATGATATAACAGTATTGCTGCCCTGAGCACCACAGTCCCTGGGTATGCCATTGGCACAGTGCATGCTGATGGAGACCATTCTGGAACTGCTGCTGCAAATGTTGGCAGTGTCAGAGCCCCACTCCTGCAGATGGCTTACATGTAAATAAAGATTTAAATCCCCTTATCCCTCCATAAGCCTCCCTGCCCCTTTCTCTCCTCGGACCCACACCAGCTCCAAAAATGGCCGCCAGTGGAGCGCTGTGGATTCTGAATGCCTATGATATAAATTGCCAGTCTGAGACTGGCTGCAGATTGAGGAAGGGCCATAGCTCAGCAGTAGAGCATCTGCATTGCATGAGGTCCATCCCTCAGAGTCACCTCCAGGTATAACTAGGGTTATTACAAATTATACAAACTGAAACAGAGTGCCTATACCTTTAACCTCATCATGGAAGGGTTTTAAGCTGCACCTGCCAAAATTCCTTCTTCTATACAGTGGTTAAGGGTATAGGCACTCTGTTTCAGTTTTTATCTGGTAACCCAAGGTATAACTGAGAAAGTTTCCCCCCTCCTGAGCCCCCAGAGAGATGCTATCAGTCAGTGGCAATGCTGGAATTGATGTCTCCAGGGTCATACTCAACCTCCAGTGCCCTTATGGTTGGGTGATTGAGCATAATCCTAAATTGGAGTTAGGCCAGTTAAGCTAAACCAGCAAAGTTTGGCCAGTACAAGGGCCACCATAAACCCTAGAGTAGGAGTCAGGGTGGATGGCTCACGTCTGTGTGCTGGCCCCTCTGACTCCGAGAGTGGTCCAAACATACTTTACGGTGTCCCTTGTGCCGGCCAAACTTTGCTGGCTTAGCTTTTGCCGGCCTAACTCAGTTTTAGGATTGCGCCATGTATCATGTAGCAAAACCGCAGCTATGTTCTACAGCACTATGGACAATTGTTCAAGATTTCATTGGTTCAAGAGGCACTTTTTTAAGTGGTGTCCTCTTATATTTAGCAGGGGGAGAGCAATTGTCCCTCTTCACCCCAGCACAGTGTCTTTCTCGTGGCTGTTGCTGGTGGTGTTCTCCATTCTTTTAGATTGTGAGACCTTTTGGGACAGGGAGCCATTTAGCTTTATTATTACTATTTGCCTGTAAACCGCTTTGTGAACTTTGTGTTGAAAAGCGGTATATAAATACTAGTGATTGATTGATTGATTGATTGATTGATTCATAGGCAGCCGTCAACAACATGGCACTTGGCTGCATGGTTTGTACACTACACAGCACAAAGGTATCAAGGGCAGCAGTTACCACATTGTATGCTGTGATGCCACGGCAGGGCTCTTCATGCTTTGTGAGAAGGCAACTAAATAATTGACAGCGATGTAGATTCACAGTATCTTGTAGAAGGGGAGTCTTCCTGATATGCCTTTCCATTGAACTGTGATTTTGTCTTCTTCCAATCCACCTCTGCTGGGGGTAATTCTGTTGCACCTCTGTATGTGGTGCCATTGGATTCGACATGCTTAGAGAAGCAAAGATCGATTATGTGTCCACAAAGAAGGCAGGACTGAACTGATGAACAAAGTGACAACCCAATCCCATGGCACTGTGCATGCTGTTACAAAGCCATTTACAACACGGGGGACTATGACAGCCTTTGTGACAGTGCACACAGCATACTGTCAGTGGACAATTCCGAGCCACTGCTGCAATGTGGTGGCAGCATCAGAGGATTGCTGCTATCGCAGGCAGACTGCATCGGAGTAGTAGATTTTGCATTCATTCATTCATACATTTTTATACCACCCTTCCTCCAAGAAGCTCAGGGCTTCATGATTCCTTCCCTTCTTTTCTCCTCACAACAATCTTTTAGGTAAGTGAGGCTGAGCGATAGCGCAAGGTCATCCAGGAAGCTTCATGGCTGAGTGGGGATTTGAACCTGGATCTTTTAACCATTTTGCTTAGGATTTGCACTAACGTGAGAGTGCAGATGCCACTTCCCCTTTTTTGTTTGTGGTGTATCAGCAGTGGCCATACATGGTCAAGAGCAAAGACTTCGATCCTATACGCACTTGCCTGGGAATAAGCCCATTGACTATAATGGGACTTACTTCTGAGTAGACATGCATAGGATTGTGCTGGAAGTGTGTTACTTGAAGGAAAACACACCTAATATCTCAGTCTGTACTGTGCGTGTTTCATTTCGTTTTTTTTTTTTTTTTGACATTTACACTGCAGTCCTATGCATGTCTACTCAGAAGGTGGTCCAACTGAGTTCAATGATATTTCATCCCATGTAAGCATGGAGTGGGAAGTGGTGGCGCAGCGAGTTAATCCGCTGTTGCTGGGCTTTCGACCGGAAGGTTGGGAGTTCAAGACTGCATGATGGAGTGAGCTCCTGTTGCTTGTCCCAGCTCCTGCCAACCTAGCAGTTCGAAAGCACCTCAATGCAAGTAGATAAATAGGGACCACTTCGGTGGGAAGGTAACGGCGTTCTGTGAGCTATGGCGTATAGTCATGCCGGCCACATGACCACGGAAGCTTGTCCTCGGACAAAAACGCCGGCTCTACAGGCTTTGAAACGGAGATGTGCACCGCCCCCTACTGTCGGTCACAACTACACCATTCGGTCGTGGGGAAACCTTTACCTTAAGCGTGTATAGGCTTGCAGCCCTAGTCTTGGGGTTCACTACTTAGGAACTGGCATTTTAAAAGATTGCTTTGGCTGGATTTGATTGACACAAATGTAAATGTCTTGAAAATATGTCATGCAAAACTGTACTTTTCATATCTTTTCAAAAGTGTTGTTGTCTGTACTATCCATGATTTCATTTTAGGTTTAAAACACATTAATAGCCTGTCATAGTTGATACCTTAATACAGGTTGTTGTCTTGATCGCCAGATGAGTTATCTTATTTGTTTATGTCACATGATAGACACTCTTAGTCTTGGAATCGTGCCATCATAATTATCTACAGATATCCGAGGGGCTGTCATGTGGAAGAGGGAGTGGATTTGTTCTCAGGTGCTTTGGAGGGGAGGACCAGGATGAATGAATTTAAATTAAAACAAGAAAGATTTTTATTAAGCATTAGAAAGATTTTCCAGATGGTACAAAGTTTTGTCAGTGGAGCAGTCTGCATTGGAAAGTTGTGGGCTCCCCAGAGTTGGAAGCATTTAAGCAGTAACTGGATTTCCATCTATCAGGGATGTTGTAGTTTGGATTGCCTGCCTTGGCAGAGGGGTGGACGGTGGTCTTGTAGTTCCCTTTCTACTCTGATGTTGTGATTCTATGGCTTAACCTGACCCTAAGAGAATACCTACTGCAGAAACAAAGAGTGTAGAGTCCTGTGATGATGCTTTTCTTGGGATGATTCTAAACTCTGTCATACTTTAAATTGAAAGATTTTGGGGTGTAAGTGTCTTCTATTTTGCACAGGAAATAAAGCATGTCTCAGACATCATAATTTTGGGAGATGCTGTTCTAGGGTCAGATTTGTCTCTTGAAAGAGCTGCAAGACAACTAAAAATATAGCAGCCACTATAAAAGAAGAAAATGTGCCAGAAGTAGTTTTTCTCTCATATTGCTATACTCAGATACTATCATTCTCATTCGCTTGTTTTTTAAATCATTTTTGGATACAGAGCATGCATCAAAGTTTGTCTCCAAAAGATAATGGCCATGAAAATGACAAAGGTCACACAGGAACTTCCTTTTTTTGTGAACCCATTGAATTCTTGTAGCCACTGGAGCGTCAGACTTGGTTATTACTCAGATAAAAAGGGAGAGTGAGAACCCTGCATCCTATCCTGAGCACCTCAAAGGAGAAGCTGCTTAGTCTTGGAATTACAACATTGGAGGCCTAGCAGAAAACAGCTATTTGGCTTGGGCCCCAGCAGAATCCTGCAGCACAGCAGAACTCCAGCAGAATTAGCAAAACATGAAGATGTGGTGACAGGTGGCTACGTTTAGGAGAAAGGCTGGCTGTTGTGGATATCTATTGGCCAATGCCCATGATATCACAAACACCCTATCCTCCAACAATACTTGAATTTTGCAACTTAAAAATAATGTTTGCACATTTTGACTTGGGAACACAGAGAATGAATCAGTAGGCCACTTAAAGTATATTTGTAAAATATATACATGCCTAATGATGAGCAAGTGATGAGGCACAGCTGGGGATAAACAGATCTCCTTGGTATGAGAAGCCACTTGATGACTCAGCATTCACTTTGGAATAATTCATTATTCACCTCGCCTCATATGTATGGTTGTAATGCAAGTCCCTCTGGGGATGAAGAAACTGCTGGGAACCCTCTTTGAATGCCATGTCTGTCTTCATCCAAAGTCTGTCCAACCAGCCTAGAGAGACACCACCGCTGGTTTGAGAGTAGCAAAGAATTAGAAGAGAAGGTGGGAAGACTTATAGGAAGAAAGACCAGAGTTTGGCTTCCTTCCACTTATTCTCTGCAGCTTATCACAGCAGCCAGAGCCTTGAGATCTGCATCAATGTTGCCCTGCAATTGCTGCGATTATTTATTCCAAACACATGCATGCATCATGTTAGGTACAAATTACAGAGCTGTGTACACAGTGCAGCGATAACTGCTCATCTCCATAATGTTCTCCTGCTCGACAATGCACAGCTTGTTATCTGTACAAGGAACTTGAAAGGAAGAAAAAAAATTCTTGACAAAGCAACTGAGGATAAAACAGGAAGCTATATGCAGTTGGGATGAAGCTTATACCTTCCCCGTGCTACACACACACACACACACACACACACACAGAGAGAGAGAGAGAGAGAGAGAGAGAGAGAGAGAGAGAGAGAGAGA
>JAJKFI010000011.1:17791742-17816697 GCA_029204185.1 Lerista edwardsae
GAGAGAGAGAGAGAGAGAGAGAGAGAGAGAGAGAGAGAGAGAGAGAGCCTAGTCTAATACAGGCCATGTCCAGAATATTCTGAGACAAAATAAGACAGAAAAGACTTTTTATTGGCCCAAGCCTGCATTTGGGGAGGAGAAACAAAAAGGAGGCTTGGGAGCCTCTTGTGGCTGTTCTGTGGACGCAATGAAAATGGAAGGTGAAAATGAACAAAGAGTGCCCGGTAGGCAGTGTAAATACTTCAACTTACTCTTGAGAGCGCTTCTTCCTGCGCTACCCTGGATCAACTCAGAAATAAACCAAATGGTTTTCGCACTCCCAAATCAGGAAATACCTCCGCTTGTTCCTGAGCCAGTCTGAGTTACCTTCATCGCACCCTGTACATCCCCAGCTCTGCTGCCCCTTCTGCTCCATCCCCTTCCCGCATGTGAATCCCCTCTCTTCCTCCTTTTAACCATCCCTTTTACCGCTGTGGTGGCAAGAGCAGTAGCTCAGTAAGTGTGGCCAGAAAGAAGCAGAAGGGGATGGCGGGGCCGAGTGTTAGGAGGGTGCGAGCAACCCATTCCTCCCACCTCTACCTCCCTCCTGCATCAACTTACCTGCACTGGGACTCCTGTGGTGGCCACCATCGTGTGAGAACTGCCGCTCGTCTCTTGAGGTGGTGGTCAGGCTGCACTCTTGGGGCACATCGCCATTTGCAAGGGCCATAAAGCACAGGATGTTACTGGAATGCGCATCCCAGCAACACAGTATCTTAATAAAACTGGACCGTGGGCTGCCTTTCCGCGTAGCACACCACAACACCAAACAAAACACAACCAATAAAATTGAACAACTCCCCGCACACCCCTGAAACTGGCCAACAGTGCAATATCTGCAGACAACAAAAATGACACTGCTACACTGAATGCCAGCCAGATGCATTTTACTCCCTGCCGCAAAGGGCCACCACAGAAGAAGCCTTGCAGATGTTAGAAGGAAGGTTATTCCACTGATTCCACTATACTGGTAATTGATGGATGGATTACCCTGCAGCATCCATAAAGCCACTAGTCCACTTTGGTAGGTGCTGCTGCCTTGCTACTTATTAGGTGCCTTCTCCCAAGGTGGAACTTGTGGGCGGGGGGGGGGAGTCATGAGACAAACTGAGGCCGTTGCTTCAGTTGGCAGATTGGCAGTGACAACCTACTTGCCTCTCCTGCTTCTCCTTTTTCCACTTCTTGGATTCAAAAAAGAGGAAAGGAATGGAAGAGGAAGTCTGGAGGAGAGTGGTGGACCAGAGCATCTTTGGCTGTCTACCCACCCCTCTTTTCTCCTCTGCACTTCCTCTTCTGCTCCATTCTTCTTTTCAGAGTCAGGGAATAGGAGGAAGAGGTGAGGTGGCAGCAGCTGGTGTGCTGTCAGCTAAGTGGAATAACATTTGACATACTGCTTCGGGTTCCAGGAGGTCTTGAGCCAGCCCTGATGGAACTTGATTCTTTAATTCAGTCTTGCTCTTTCTGGAGAATATTCTGCCTTTCTGGGGCATTCAGCAGAAGTGGAACTGTCAGCAGGCCTGGCATAAATTTGATTTGAAGCTTCCCTTCCCTTGTCTCCTTTTCTGACAGTGCCCTTTCTCTCCTCAACAGAGATTTGTTAAAGAGGTGTTTGTTTTTTTCCAGATAATTCTATTTTTAAAGCCTTCGGAGGCTGACACCTCTTTGTTGTTTCTGGCAAAATCAAAAGCAGCGTGCTGTCACAGAGCTCCGGTTCTGATTGGGCGCTAGGCAAGATATCACAGGCAAAGGAAACAACAGTGCTGTGATGTGTCAGGAAAGATCAATTGTCGTGAGTTAGAAGTCAAGAGGAGGCAGACACCCAGCCCCCTCCTAAAACCCTGCATCATTGTTGCAGCCCAGGCATGGAGAAAACAGGCTGATGGCTGAGGGCAGTGTTCAAACCACAGGACGGGTTAGGGATCTCAGGCACATGGAAGTGTCAGCAGTCTATTCTGGGCATGCAAGCCTGTTTTTTCTTTTTCACATTTTGATTCATTTTAATTCAATTTGTTGCAATATGAATTGCATTTGATTTCTCCCGTTCTTCATGTTTTCCATATAGTTCAATCAGGCAGTCTTCTGATGCCTGAAACATCAACACCAGCAGTGGCTTGGCATTTTCCAGTGTTCTATGAACCCTTGAAAGGATCAGTCCTGCCACATTTCAGAAACACAGGACAAGAGGGTTTACGGCGCAAACCTAGCCTGGAGTTAGCTGGCACAGTTAGGCTAGCCAAGTTTGGCCGGCACAAGGAACACCGTAAAGTACCGTATGTTTGGACCACTCAGAGTCAGAGAGGCCAGCACACAGATGTGTGCCCTCCCCCCGACTCTGAGAGTGGTCCAAACGTACATTATTGTGGCCCTTGTGCCAGCCAAACTTTGTTGGCCTAACTGTGCCGGCTTAACTCCAGATTACGATTGCGCCCTTAGTTTGATAGGCCAGGTTAGTCCAAGGCCTCCTGGAGTCATTCACTCTGCCCCAAGTAGCGACTCTGAGCAACCCAAGGAGGTGGAACAAGCATTGAGCCTGACACGAACTAAACTTTGAAGACCCCCAGAAGCAGCACCCTGAACGTCTGAAAGAACTCATTCTTCCCAAACCAGGAGCCTTGCACTCCCCTGAGCCTGAAAACCAACACCCTCAACCAGTAAGGCAAGACTTGATCAAGTGGGAGCACAGTGCAAGGCTCCAAGCCCATTTAAGGTCTGTACTCTTCAGGCTGGGAGGCAGAATCCAGCAGGGTTAGTCTGCAGAAAAGTATTACGCTGATCCTTCTTCTTCTTATCCTGGAGCTTCTTCCTGTGGAGCTCTCCAAGGTCCAGAACATTTGACCTGCCTTGCTTCCTTGCCCATCTGCAGCTCCCCACTCTGTGGAAATTTGTGGTCCAGACTCGATACCTGGCACGTGAGGCAGTGCATCAAATGTTTCCCCCCTTTCCTACCAGATGCCAGCGCTTCTTTTCTTCTCTTGATCCTTGCTTTTGAAGGGGAAGAAGGGAACAAAACCAGAGAGGAGGAGAGTGGTGAGCTAGAGCGTCTCCGTTATAACCTCTCTTCTCTTCCACACCTCCTCTTCTCTTTTCCTCTTAATAATCCAAGGAGCAAGAGAAAGACGGGTGGCAGAGAATGGTGACAGGTACCCCCACCAACTTGCATTTTGAGTTGGTCTCATGAATGTGCCAGTTTGTTTGTTTGTTTACTAGATTTCTATCCTGCTCCATCTCCCTAAAGGATATTCGGAGCGGCTTACAATATAAAAGTACAGTAAAAACATTAAAAATCTACAAAGAAGGCAACTTTACAGGCAACCTTACAACAGTTCATCAATTTCCTTGCCCCTTCATCCCTCTCATCCTTCCACCTTAGCAACACTTCTGAGCCTGCCATACAGTATGCAGGTTGTCCTATGGCTCCTGCGGCATCCCATAAAACAAATGAAAATGAATGAGAGACAAAAGAAACACTATCTGGGCACCTTGCCACAATTTTTTAAAACCACAAAAAAGTAATGTTTTTAAGGAGATAAGGAATTAACTTTTGTTAAGCCCAATGAAAAGAGATAGGCAAAACCAATCTAAGGGAGAGAAAAATAACATCAGTAAAAGGCCATCTGGAAGCTGGTAAGCAGGAAGTCAGCCATACTTCACTGGAAAAGTAGTTCCATAGGCCAGATGCTACCATTGAAAACACTCTGTGCCCCAACCCTGTGTCCCAGCCAGCTGAGCTTCCTAGGCAAGAAGTCACTTGCCCACTCTGAATCAGCTCTCCTACTGATCACCAGCACTTCAGCTTTGCCCGGATTACATTTCAGAAACTGGCCGGGATATGGCTTTTCTTTGGGGGCCCATTCATTTCAATTCTTATTCACTTGCACTGTAGACATGAATAAAATGAATGGAGCTCATTTGTTTTAATTTGTGCTTGTTCTTTAAAGCAAACAAATGCCCACTCCTAGCCTCTTTCATACTTCGGCCTTAAAAGTAACAACAATCAAAGGCCCTGATTTAAGATCCATGCTAGGCATAAGTGAATGTTCTAAAATGTATTTTCAAAGTTTTTGCTTCTGTTCGAGCTGATGTGGGCCAAGGGTGGGCCAAGGCTCACTGACAGGACATTTGCTTGGGATGTCAGTCTCTACTCTGCCCATTTTAAAGAGTTTCAAGCAGTAGTGCTATAGAAGCCTTTTTTTTCTGCCTGAAAACCCCTGAGAGCTGCTGCCTGATTATCTATGCTTAGACAGTGATTCTTTCGATGTTGATGAAACTCAACATTAATTACCTAGTTCAGAATGCAATTATGCCTAGCTTGTAATATTCAAAAGCAAATTTTTGCTTGAGCTTTTCTTTGGTTTGGAATGAAAATGTGATTGTGCACATGTGCGAGGTAGAGGTTTTTTATTTTATTTTATTTTTTAACTGAAGTCTGTTTTTAGTCTAAGATCACAATCCTAACCTGGAGTTAGGCCAACACAGTTAGGCTAGCAAAGGTTGGCCAGCACAAGGGACACCATAAAGTATGTTTGGACCACTCTCAGAGTCAGAGAGGCCAGCACACAGACATGCACCACCCTCCCTGATTCCGGGAATGGTCCAAATGTGCTTTATTGCAGCCCTTGTGCAGCCAAACTTTGCTGGCCTAACTGTACCAGCCTAACTCCAAATTAGGATTGTGCCCTTTGTAGCAGGCCCAATGGTATGCTTTGGGAAGAACCAGCTACTTCCCGTGGTGCCTGGGATCTAGGCCTCTCCACCTGTGAGTCAGCCGTCCCTTTGAGCCTTGGATTATGGCTGGCTTATCGGGTGATGGTGGAGAGCAATGGCAGCCAAGCCCAATGTGGAGGTTTGCCAGGATTTGCTCAATCATGAGGCTCAACCAACTGGAGGTTTACCGTAGCCTGTTACATTTGTTTGACCAGAGTTGAGAGTAAGAAATCAGGAATTGTCTACCAAGAAAGGACACCTCTTTAATCCACATCAAGTTTTCTGAAAAGCTATTGTCTCTCTTCAGCCTTCATCCAAACTTCCCTGCTGTAAATGATAGTTGTATGCAGAAGTGAGCAGCAGTCTATGCCAGGGGGCTCCAAATTCTGGCCCGCGGGCTGGATCCTGTGCCCTCTTGCTCCTTCTCCAGTGTGAGCAGCAGTTTGTCTTCTGCCAGGAAAACCGGGAAAGACACCTACAACAGCGCCCAGGGGTCTTCACAGCCAGCCAATTCCAAGGTCTGCCACCCCAGCAAGCCATGCTGCTGGTGTTCTACACAGAGGCAGCTGGCCGCAAAGACCCCTCAGAGCTGTATTGCCTGCATTGCCATCCATGAGGTTTGCATACAAGTCCTGTTGAAATAGGGACGCAGTGGCGCTGCGGGTTAAACGACTGCTGCTGAATTTGTTGACCGGAAGGTTGGCAGGAGCTGGGACAAGCAACGGGAGCTCACTCCGTTGCATGGTCTTGAACTGCCAACCTAGCAGTTCGAAAGCGTGTAAAAATGTGAGTAGATAAATAGGTACCACTTCGGAGGGAAGGTAACGGCGTTCCGTGCACCTCGGCGTATAGTTGGGCCGGCCGCATGACCACGGAAGCTTGTCCTTCGGCTTAGATGAGCACCGCGTGGGGAAACCTTTACCTTTTTTTACCTGTTGAAATAAGACCCCTGGAGTCTTTTGCAGCTTCTCCGGCAGAATGCAAAGTGCCATTCGCACTGGAGAATATTTTCCCTGCCGCAGCCATCTCTAGTCTGGAGGTACCTGATCTATATGACTGAGAGTGCAATCCAGCCCCATATGTAGAGCCAATGTGGGGGTCATACCGGCACCCCCACATCAGCGCTAGAGCACTTGGGCAGATGCTAGGAGTTGCATTGGCCCAAGAGCACCAGCTGGCGCAGCTGGCGCAAGAGCAGTTCTGAACGCAGCTGGCGCAAGGGCAGTTCTGAACGCAGCTGGCTCAAGGGCAGTTCTGGGAGGAGGGTTGGGGGGAGAGAGGGAAGATCTGGCATGCCAATAGGCATGTCAGCCCAGGGAGGTAGGCAGGGTTGGGATGCGGCCATTAAGCCGCATCCAGGGGCCAGTTCCTGGGCTGCACATCCCCGATTCAGGCCACGTGGCTTCCTCAGACCTGTGCCCACAATTTTGCAGGCACAGGTCCTAAGAGCCCAGCCGGGAGGCTCCTGCTGCCTTCTCACTTGTTCTGCAGGTGTGTGGCCTGCCTGTTCCAGTGCTATTTGGATTGTGCCCTGGGACTCCTCCACCCAGCAGTGCAGAGGTGAAACCTCTCTTATTTCAACAGGACTTGTATGCAAACCTCATGGATGGCAATGTAGGTCCAGCTGCAGTAATGCATATTACTCTCCAACGTTGCAATTGGGTCTCAACAGGACACACTGGAGCTTATTGTGAGAAGAGCCTGCTTTTGTCTCCTTAATGTTCAGGAATGCTGCAAGCACTTGAAAGATGTGGACAGGCCCAGTGTTCATGTTGAAGCCCTAGGGAGTTCTGGACCTCCGCCAAAGTGCACAAGAAAACAGGGCAACACTCATATTCTTCAGCACACACCATCGCCTTTCATTGTAGCAGTACCACACGCCTGTTTAATTAGTCACATCAGGGTTTGAGGGACCCCACAAGCATACCCCTGGATATTTGTAGTTATGCAACAAATGGGTTCACATTTGTTTGTGTTTCATGCAGAAGAAATCTGTTTCCAAAAGATCCATCCACAGAGATTAGTTTTGCCAGGCACATTAAGATACGTTAAAAGGAAAAAAATAAACGATTAAAACCAGGAGCAAAAAAAAAAAAAAAGTCTAATTAAATTAGACTACAGAAGTCTAATAGCTGCAATTTCCAAATTAATCTTAACAGACCACAGGCCCAGAAATCTGTATTGCTAAAAGTTCCCAAGGGTGAGAAAATGATGGCAGAGGGAGGAGAAGTGGAACCAATATGGAGAGTTGCCGATTCTCAACACAGCCGACTTCAATCTTAAACGCAATAAATGTCCCTGGCAATATAATGATCTAATTATGCTCTATAGCATGCGAATCTCAAAGAGACAAAACAGTCTTAATATCTATGACATTCTTCCTCCTCCAGTTTGGAAGCCACAGATCCCATTATCTATTCCGTATATTTCAATCAAAGCCTTGTTCATTCGAAGACAGCTTTGCTTCCTAATTGAGGCCCAGTGGAAATGAGGGGGCATCATCACTGTTATTATTAATATTTATCATTTTTTAAAAAATTATAATATGCAAAGAGTTTTCTCATCTCTATCATATTCTTGCTCCTGGTGTCTCCGGGAATCAGGACTGGCAGAAGAATCGGATTCCACTTGTACAGTGATTCCACTGAGAAGGGAAATCCGGATGGATAAATGGCTCATAATGCTTAGTCCCAGACCTGCTAGTGGAGCTTCAGTGACTTGTTGGAGCACCAGGACAATTATTTGTGGGGAGTGGAGTCCAGATATGTTGGGGTGGGGAAGAAATGTGTGGTGTAAGAGAGTATAAGCAGCAAAATGAGAAACTTCACATAGTGTGGATATGGGAAAGATAGGCATGTGAGTAGCTCATTGTGAATTCTGCAGTGCTTGATCAGGGCCGGCCAATCCAATGAGGCCAATTGAAGTGGTTGCCTAAGGAAGAAGATTGATGAGAGCACTCATCTCCATCCACCTATTTGGTTCCATTACTACTACTTCTACTCTCTGGTTTGGAAAAGGAAGAGGAGGACAGAGTGGAAGGGGAAATGTGGAGGCATGGAGGAGATTGCTGAGCTAGAACACTGAAGAGCAGGAGGAGCAGAGGCTGGCATGTTGTTGGGTAAGGGGGCTAGCATTTTGCATGCTGCCTATAGTGGGCCGACCCTGTGCTTGGTCATCCTTAATGGTTGAGGCTAATCATTCCCATGCCTAATGACAGACACACATATTAAAGGGATCAAAGCATAACAGTGGGTAGACTCTTAACAATTGCAATTGAGGGCGCAATCCTATGCAGCGCTATATCCAACTGCTGCGTAGGAGAGGCTGGAGCCCCTCCCCATGGCAAGGGAGCATTTGCTCCCTTACCATAGGGGAGGCTCCAGCCTCCCCTATGTGCTCCTCAGATCTGCACCCGCTAAAGAGCGGGCGAAGATCCGAGGAGACCGCGTGGCCCAAATCAGGGCCTCGCGGACGGACTTAGGATGTGGCCGTATGGCCACCTCGCAAGCCCACCCATGTCCTGCCCCATTCCTGCCCCACCTCCCTCCCTCCCTCCCTCCCTCCCTCCCTCCCTCCCACCAATCCCTGTCCCAATATGGGACAGAGCCTCCCTTGTGCTGACCGGCTTCGGTCGGCGCAAGGGAGGCTCTCTGTCAGCGCTCTGAAGCCAACGCTACTCGTAGCATCAGCTTCAGAATGTTAGTGCCAACTCAGGGGTGTTGCGCAACGTGAAGTCTAGGATTGCGCTGCCCGTCTCCAATAGCAAGGGAGTGTCTGTTTACACAACAAAAGGCTGTTAATGAGGTGTCTAATAGCTTTCCTGCAAGACCTCAGTAACACCTCTTTATGGTGTAAACAGATGCTCTTCAGGCTGCTGGCAGGCAAGCTTCTGGAAACTTCATTAACACTTTTTTTGTTGTAGAAACAGACACTCTCTGCTGCAGCCAGGCAATGGAGAGGCTCTTAATGCAATCCATAGCCTGCAGCTGCAGCCAGCCAGTATTTGTTTAAAGAAAGAACAGGCTGTTCACATAATAATCCCACAGAGCCGTTCCCAGCGCTCAGTGCGCCTGAAGGTGGGGTGACATCATCCTGTCCCCATCACGGCCAGCCAATGCCCATGCCTCACCCAGCCTCACCTTCCTGCGCCTGGAATGGTTCCATTAAGGAGTGATATGAGTGCAAGGGAGGGCGGGGGCCCCCCCCAAAATGCTTAGGTTGTTTTGTGCTGCAGTGCCTTGCCACTGCTGGAGCTCATTGCGCTTGCCATCCCCTGCAGCACCCTCCCTCCATCTTGGTAATCCCATTGTGATGGGTATTTGAGAACTTCACCCCTGTCATTAAGCACACCCGTATTATGACCATCACTCAGATGATGAGTTATTCTCCAGGGCTTGTCCTGGACAACTGGTCTGCTTTTTCTGTTTTTAATCTGGTTTTAGACTGTGACAGGTGAGGGATCCTGGGGGGACCAAGACTTGTTCAAGGGCCTGTAGGAACCAGATGCTAGCACTAGAGTGCCCTTGTGGTCATTCCACTCTCTGCCCCTCCTCTCCTTCTAACTGATAAGGTGGATTGAGCACATTGCAGCACAGGCTGAGTGCCCCCCCCCACTTGGTGGGAAAACAGGAGCCACTCCAGCTGCCTGCTCCCCCAGCCCTCTTGGCTCTTGAGGTGGGTCCACTTCTGAGGTGGAACCCATCTCCTGCCAAACTGAAGGAGTCCTACTCCTGTGCTACTCCATCTGTGGCACTTCTTAATGTCTCACAGATGGTGGGGGAAAACACCTCCAAATCTGGGCGAGCTGCATGTTTCTTGTTCCCAGTTAGGACACAACTGAGGCATTTGGGGGAAAGAGTTTGCCCAAACTTCTGAAAAATTATATCCTCCCATCTGCAGCAAAGTGTATTCCTCATTGTTTATTTGGGAATGATGAGAGCATCGAACTCCTCTCAAGTAAGCCAGGCACGCTTATCTTCTGAAGGGAAATCAGTCACACGGTTTCCTTCTGCCATGAAATTACAGAATTTATGCAGGAGAAAACCAAGCCGAATTTTGCTCTTTCCCCATCCCTGACTTCAAAGCTTGAATTACCCTTGATTTACTCCTCACATTTGTCACGGTGCTGCCAATATCCCACCACATTTGAAGTATGAAGAGAGACCTATTGCTATTTCTCCTCTTGGTGCTCAAAATTTAATTATGGTAGCCTGATCTTGGCATTTGTCTAGAATACACTCTCAGATCCAAACAATGACTTCTTTGTGGCTGCATCATTTTTAAGGGCTCCTAGAGAGTCAGGTGTACAACTTGAAAATGGATCTATTGAAGCCAGTTCCATCACATTATTGTGTGACCAAGTCCCACCTGTGAAGAGGAGGCAAGAGCAGCCATGGCTCTTTCATTGATTAATGATACTTATACCTCACCTGTCTGTTTTCTTAGAACATTCGAAGCAACTAACAATATATGCAATTACAATAAGATCAATCAACAGTACAATTGAATAGGTAATCCCCTACCTGTACAGTTCAGGCTATTTGTTTGTTTGTTAGTGCAACACAAACAAAATTGTGAGTAAGAACATAAGAACATAAGAAAAAACCTTGCTGGATCAGGCCAAAGGCCCATCTAGTCCAGCTTCCTGTATCTCACAGTGGCCCACCAGATGCCTCAGGGAGCAAGCAAGACAACCAGATACTTGTATCCCGCTGCCACCAGAGGCGGATCTACAGGGAGGGCAAAGCTCTAAGTGTTGCAAGAAGCCTTACCGTGTCATGTAAATCCCTCCTCTCCCTTGCTGCTGTAGCCAGTAAGCAACGCCAAGATGTTGCTTTTCCCTGTGAGGATTGGCTAAAACGGTGCAGGAGAGGAGTGATTTCCACTGCAAGGCAAGGCTTCTTGCAAAACTTAGAGCTTTTCCCTCCCTTAGATCAGCCTCTAGGGCTGCCACTCCCCTGCATCTGGCATTCTAAAGTAGACTATTACCCTTGCACCACACCCAAGGAAGACACCAGACTGAGGTTGGGGTTTAACTTTATTAAACACAATGTAAATCATGTAACCTACTGAACACCCATCCCTCTCTCGTCAGTCTGGGGTAGGCAAAACAAAAAACAAAAACTGCCATCCATGGCCAATTTGGATGACAGAAAAAAAATTCCTACCCGACCCTCATGATTAGTGACCTAGACATACCCATCATAGCTTGTAACCTGTAATGGAGTTTTCCTCCATAAATCTATTCAATCCCCTTTTAAAGGCATCCAGGCCCAACGCCATCACCACATCTCGCGTCAAGGAGTTCCACATTCTAATTACAGGCTGGGTAAAGAAATATTTTCTTTTGTTTGTTCAAACTCTCCTAACACTCCATTTTAGAGGATGTCCCCTGGTTCTGGTATTGTGTGAGAGGGAAAAGAGATTCCCTTTATCTACTCTATCCACTCCGTGCATAATTTTGTAAGTCTCAGTCATGTCCCCCCTCAGGCGCCTTCTTTCTAGACTGAAGAGCCCCAAACGCTGTAACCTTTCCTCGTAAGGGAGGTGCCCCGGCTCAGTAATCATTTTGGTTGCTCTTTTCTGTACTTTTCCTAATTCCACTATGTTCTTTTTGAGATGTGGAGACCAAAACTGTACTTTCAGTACAGTTACTGAATAACTTTCAGTAAAGGTTGAAAAACAGCATAGAAATAAATACCGTATTTATATAAATAATTGATAATATGAATCACAATTCACTCCCTACTGAATGCACATCCTGCTTGTTGTTGTTGTTGTTGTTGTGTAATGTATAAAATAGGCCTTAGAGCAGCTTAGATGGGGGAACTGCATTTGTATTAGTTGCAGTTTTCAACCTCCATTTTACAAAAAGGTTCAGATTGCATTTGTATTAGTTGGAGAGGGCACATGAGTACAGTTCTAGAAAGTACTGTACTGACTCCCCTCTACTCATCACTTCTGTATCTCCAAAATGTAGTACAAGTCCAACCTTTTTATACACTGATTTTTGATCCATGTATTAGCCTCAACACTGATGGCCAAATAAGAAGGACCTGGCTGATATCTGGAGAAGGGGAAAAACACTTTAAAACCCCATTCTAAAAACTGCTTTTCTAGGGCAGAAAAATGTCATAAGGAAAAATAGCTACCTTTCTCCTCATGGACTGCAGCTCTAAGCCCTTCCCAGCAGTTATTTATTGGGGGGAGGAAGGAAATTTGGGGCTTATGCCTGTTTACTGATGAGAGGATTAATGTCACGTGTGGTTTGGCCCTGAGGCTGGAACATTATTGGTGACCTTCCAGGCACCAACTGGGTGCAGGGAAGCCATGATCAGGAAATGACCACAAACAGAGGAAAGCTATTTTGGCTGTGCCTTAATCACTGCTCCATTCCCATCAAGAAAGGGAAGCAAGCTGTGCCTCGGTGTGTGGAAAGGTCTCTCCCAGCACTAATTATGTAACTACGGGAGGATGCCTCCGTTTTACAAGGTAATAACCATATCCCAAGCTAAATAAATTGAAGCTATCAAACAAGCTTAACTAGCTAATTAGCTAAAACTCTGTTGATTAAGTCCATCAGCCAAAACAGCCACAAAGGCTACCTGCATGGATCCGGGTGCAGATTTGATCTGCAGCTTCCCCCTTGCAGCTCATTGTATGCATCAGTGGTTGCTTTTCTTAGAAGGTTAAGACCTGAAGATTTCAATTGCAAACTACTAGCACATACAATAGCAAAATATGTTGTAGGTCAGGCACTCACAAGAACACCACCGGCCAGTTTGCCGCAAAGGGATCAGGCAGGGATTTGGCGTTGCTCATCCACTTTCCCCGCGGTAAGGGAACAGGGCAGGCAAGCAGTCCACCCGCCTCTCTTTCGGCTATGTAGGGGCCCTACATGGGATCGGCAGGGAAGATAGGTGACATTTTACCTCAGAAGTCAACCAAGCTACTTCACAAAAATGGCAGAAAAATAGATTGGCCTACTGGAATGTGCTAGTTCCGTCAGCACAAAGAGCCAATTGGATTGTGAAGTTGGATGAGATTTTACTTCAGAAAAAAACCAAGCTAGTTTTTTTTTCTTTCAAAAAAGCAGAAAAATAGATTGGCTTAATTCTGAGGCAAGTTCAGACTTCCTGCCACCCTCTCCAATTCCCAAAGCTTTTCCCCTCCCTTCCTTTTATGCACTCCTTACTCACATCTGGATATTCAACCCACCCACCTGCCCTTCATTCAGTCTGAGACTAGTTGGTCGCCATTTGGGGGCCAGGTAGGACTTTTTTTTTTTTTTGCTGCCAGCTTGATTGGTTTTTGGCTGGTGGTTTTTCCACCTACTGCATGTGGGATCATGTGGGACCCAGAGGCAGGTTGTGATCCTTGGCGTCATTCTGAGACAGCAAGGTCAAGGGGCGAGCCAGGACAGCTCCCAAACTGTCAGTTCAGAGAGGCTGGTTGGCAAGCCTTTTGACTGGCAATGAATTCCGCATGGCTTGGCCTGTGAGGATTCTACACAAGCTACCCCCTTTAGAATCAGCCATGATAAGCTCACCCTGTGCATGATGGGGCACAGCCAGAGGCAGATCTAAGGGAGGGCAAAGCTCTAAGTTTGGCAAGAAGCCTTACCTTGCAGTGGAAATCACTCCTCTCCTGCACCGTTTTAGCCAATCCTCACAGGGAAAAGCAACGTCTTGGCGTTGCTTACTGGCTACAGCAGCCAGTAGATTTACATGACAGAGAGGAGGGATTTACATGACAGGGTAAGGCTTCTTGCAACACTTAGAGCTTTGCCTTCCCTGTAGATCCGCCTCTGGGCACAGCTTTCAGTCAGGTAGCATGCTGCTTGTTTGCTAGGGGGAGGCAGGTAGTCTTTACCATTTCCCCTGCCTTAGTGCCGCACGACTGGGGGAGTTGAATTAATCCCTGCTGAAATGTGTTATGATACCTTAATAAAAGTGACAGATGCAGTTTTAATCCAAAGCATCTATCTGGCATCTTCATTTATTGGGTGTGTGTGTGCAGAGGATTCCTGAGTGTTTTATGTCTGGACTGGGCATTAATATTTTCCAGTATTTTTTTTAAATATTTGGTAGTGTTGCTTGATAGCTGATGGCTGGCTTAGTGGTCTCCCTCCCCCCACCCCAGACATTAGTCTTTCTCTTCCGACTAACTGCAACAAGCTCTTCTCCTGCAGTTTTGTTCAGCCCTGAGACAGAGTCCTTTGGGCAGCTTGGAAGAGGAATTTTAATGGACTTGTGGTTGCTAAGAAACCATAGATTGTGCTTCCCAACCAGCTCTAGGTTGACCACAATGTGGTGAGAGAACATGCCTGCTTTGGAGTGGCTTATCAACCACAGTCCTGTTTCAACCTTCCACAGAGAAGGAACATGGTGGCCAGGCCAGACAGTTCTTTAGAGGAGGTGCCAAGCACCTGGCTGTGTTGGCCAGTCCTACTCAGGATTTCAAGCGATGCGGAGTCCTCACTGTACTTTGAATTATTGTAGGGCAGTCTTCCTAGCGATAGATTTGGTCTTAACATGGAAAAGGAATGCATGCCAAACTCATGACAATCTCTTCCAGGGGCAGTGCAGCTTGGAATGCTGCCCAATGCCCGTTCTGGCCCATTACCCGTGCACTAAAAAAATCCCCCCAATGTGGTTTTCCTTGCTCAGCATTTGAAACCTGGAAATGCTGGGGAAACTTCCAGCCCATAGGGAACTGATCTGCTTTGCACTCACTCCAGGACAAAGCAGATTACTCCTAAATTGAGGGAGGCAGGCAGTGGCACTTGGAGGGAGGTGGCAACAATGGAAGGCTGAAAGTCAACCCAAATCCACCATGCCTCGGACCCCTTCCAATCTGTGGTCAAAACAGCCTGCTTCCAGTGGCTGCATGCATGGATTGGCTCCGATCTCTTCAAAGCAAACTTGCTAGGTTAACCCACTATAGAAAACTATTGTGTCTTTAAGAGGCAAGAAAAGAAGCATACTGTATGAATATGCTCTCTTTTGTAAACTCTTTGTGTTTTGTTCTACCTTAGTTCAATGGACATAGAGTATGAAGCCACCCTCCATGAACAAACCATTGGTGTATTCCAGCCCATCCAAGTGAAATAGTTGCCATCAGTGGAAAATTGATGGGGGTGGTGGTGCCCATCTTCATCTGCATCTCCCTGTCCTCCCCCCACTCCCTCAATTCAAAAAGGATGAGGTGAATGGCAGAAGAGAGACGAGGAAAGTGGTTGGCTGGCAGGCCTCATGGGAGATGCTCTAGGACACCATTCTCCTCTCTCCTCCACACTTCCTCTTCTGCTCCTTCCCCTCTTCCTGTTCAAATTTAAAGGGCAGGGGGCAAAGCAGCAGAGGTGGATAAGCTCCACTTCAGGACCCAGAAGATCTTGGGCCAGCCCTCGACAAAAATGACAAGACTGCATTGTGTCAGCTATCCAGGGTATCAGGCTGGTGTCTCTCCCTCCCTCCCCCAGCCCTTCTGGAAATACTAGGACTATAACTAGGGGGCACCTGCATGCAAAGCAGATTCCCTACTGTGGAACTACAGTCCCAAGGGATAGCTTGGACCATCTCCAAGATGCATTTTACATATTGCAATGCGTTCCTTTCCTTTTTGTGCCGTTATTTTTAGCGATCCTTTTACATTTTAATTGTAAATTGTTTGATGAATGGAAATTAATAAAAACGTAGCTAGACAAAACGACGAGCATTGCAATTTCTTGAGCATTTATTTCTGAGCCATTGACTACAGAAAGCATTTAAATGGCTGCCTTCTGCCTTTGCCGCTGGTGGCTGCATATGGCTTATTCGTCGAGGTACTGTGAGTACTGCTGAATGGCTTCTGTATGGAGTTCTGTAAAGACCCAATTTAAAAAAAACTGCAGAGCCTAAGAACACTGCAGCCACCACTTCATACTCCTAGCAAGCAGAGCTGGTCAGTCCGTGAGACCAAATGAGACCATTGCTTCAGGTTGTGCATGAGCATTTGCCTCCACCCACCCACCACCCACGGTGTGCCGTGCGGGGGGGTCGAGGGGATCACATCAGTGGTGTCATTCAAATGATTTAGGAACAGGAACTCACTTTTGATTGGCAGTTGTTGGGAACCGGGAACCAGCCACGGAGCCCGTTAGGATCCGGAATGCCCGTTCTGGTCCGTTCCCCCTGAATGACATCACTGGATCACATGGTCTGGAGTGACTGCGGAGCTGCAGCTGCAACTCACCCGCCCATCTGCCACAATCACCACAAGCACAAAGGCAATTGCCATTTGGCCCATCTGCCTGTCCTTACGCTCCAAGCACCCTGAAATGGAGCATAGCGTGCCAGCGGGTGTGCCGGGGCTGGCACCGGGTGGTGGTGGTGGGAAAGTAGCAGCAGGGGCAGCGAGCGTCAACCCTGCTGGAGCAGAGTCTGGCTGGGTCTGCCACAGCCACCCACATGCCTTCACTTTTCCTCCCCCTCTTTCTGATCGCTAGATATGAGGAGGAGATGGACGTGGGAGTGGTGAAAAAGAAGAAAGTGATGGTTCTTTGACCTATTGTACACTTCTACTGTTCTAATATCAATGTATGTGCCAACTCTAGAGCTGAAATTAATTGGGGGGGGGAGGACAATATAAAGCAAGTTCTCCTCATTAGAATGTATTTGCAGCCTTTCTTGTGCATCTTAACTTAATTTGAAGGGTTTTATTTCACTCTTTCCAATTATAGATACTGTGGGATTAGTGTTTTTCTAAAATGTAAAAATATAAGATTGGTCGGGTTGATATTTCACAGCACTGCCTTTAATTATGGCTAGTGGCTGAAACGAATAAACTGAATTGAGTATTGCCATGAAGTTCATCAACCAGAATTATGGTTTTCAATGGTCTCAACGAGGGTTCTCCAGACATTTCAGTTCAAGGGCCACATTGCATATTTTATAGATTTTTGTGGTTTTAAACAAAAGTTTTAAAAATGAATGAATGACATTTAAATGAATGAATTTTATTTGGGTTTTTTTTTTGTAATTGGCATGATATGATTCAGAACAAAAGAGAAATTATTACAAAGAAACAATGCCATGCTTAAACTGAGAAATGATATATAATGAGTAAAATTGTCAAATATTTTAAGTTGCTGCTGGGTGGATAAAATGTTGTGGCGGGCCAGATGTGGGCCATAGTTTGAAGTCCCTTAGTCTAAAGGAAAGTAGTTTTTCAAAAGTGAAATCTGATTGTCTGGCAAAGTCATTGAATTTAAATTCTGAATATTGGATTTGCACAGAATTGCATGGCTCTAGTCATCTCACTAGATTAGATACACTTAATTACACTTAGTCTTGCATAACAGCTATTCAAATATAGAACAGTGTGGTGTTAGATTTCCCATAGCTTCCAAACATCCGAGGCATATATGTATCTGTGATACTTGGAAGAGTTTTTTAAACAGGTGTCGAATCCTATCCAATTTTCCAGCTCTGATGCAGCTGTGCCAATGGGGTGCATGCTGCATCCCATGGTGGAAGGACAGTCACAGAGGTCTCCTCAAGGTAAGGGATGCTTGTTACTCTGGGCTGCATCATGGCTTCATCAGTGCTGGAAAGTTGCATAGAATTGGGCCCTAAGATGGTACTCAAATGTAGGGTCAGTTCTACAGACTTCTGTCATCTTATTGTATCAGAGAACTTTAAAAATTGTTTTTAGGTGCTGAGGGTGAGTGGGCTAACTGTAGACATTCTCCGTACTCTCACACAAGTAAAACTACAATTCTCTCTCTCTCTCTCTCTCTCTCTCTCTCTCTCTCTCTCTCTCTCTGTGTGTGTGTGTGTGTGTGTGTTTCTCCAGTTATCAGTGAGGTCCCTTTTAGATATGCCATAATTTATAGAGGTAAGAAGGATGGTGGACTTCTAGGGTAGTGGCATCCACATTATGGAATTCCCTCCTTTCTGGTTTTTGAACTGCTCCTCCTTTAGAAGCCTCCTTTTTTCAATAAAAGAAAAAAGGTTTCTTTTTCAACAAGACTTCTGAATTTAGCCTGGTGGTTTTAGTGCCTGACTCCTGCTAGTTTTATTGGTGCTTTTATTGTTTATTCATTGCTGTATTTTATAGGCTGTGATTCTTCTGCTCAGTATTATCTGAGCACCCAATTTTTGGTGGTTTGCGAAACTGACGGCAGATGAAGCTATGTGCATCAAGGGTTAAATGTGTGTGTTTCTGTGTGAGTGAGACACACGTAGCTGTCAGGGAATTGGCTGTTTCAACATTCTGACCCTTCTCCAAATGAGATGTTCTTCCATGTTCAATCCCCCCAAGCTCTACTCCACAGAGTGACCACTGCTTAACTAAGATGTGCTGTGCAATGAACTCAATGCTTTTATACAGTGAATGTGGCAGACAGTCCAATGGGAAATGTTCCTATCATCACCCAGGTGTCTTTCCACACTGCTGACTTCATGCGGCAAGATGCGACCAACTTTTTTTGTGTCACGGATTGTGGCATGCATGTGCCATGCATCTTGCAGCCTGCATCCCAGATTCTCTCCCAGGGCTCAGCTTCACCTCTGACCAGCTCTCTGGGACACCTAATGAATGACTTTTAAAATATCACACCACTGAGGAGATAATGTACCTACTGCCTTCCTTCAAAATCTATAGTGAATAGTTGGTTTAGTAAACCAACACACGTCCAATAACAGAGGGGGGAAATGGTTAATGGCACATTTAGGATTTATTTCCTCCTCTCCATCACCACAACTTGGGGAGGAAAAGCTACTTTGGTCAACTTAGGACAGTTGGTGCGACTATTATATGGAAGTGAAGAAGGAAAGTAGCATAGCTAGAAGGGGCAAAATGGTAAGCAGTGCAGGTGCTGCAATGCCCTGTGTAGGCTGCTCCTCCCACTCACCATCAGAGCCACCCCCAGGCAATGACAGCAACGTGAGTGGAAGGGGCGGTTCCACGCTGCATTGCAACACTTGCAGTACTTACTGTTTCGTGACACCCAGATTCACTACTGGGGAAGGATGCTCAAGTACCTCCTGAACATTTCAGCAGGTCTCAGACACCTTCCTGCCCCCAAGTGACTGCACATCGCAATCAGTGCACTCGGAGAGCCTTTTGAGTATGGCAGGGAATGGCCTTCTCATTCAATAGCAGCCTTTTGACACAGCAGCCTCCAGACAAATTCCAGAGGGGCAGCCATGTCAGTCTGCTGCAGCAAAAGCAACAAGCAATGTTGGCACATAAAAGACAAATGTTTAATTTGGCTTGCACATCTGGGGACTGGAGCCGACATTGCCACATGACAACTGGAAGTACAGTCAAGCTGTCCTTGATGGGAAGGCATGTTTCTCCAAGCATGAGGCAGGATCAGGTGGAGACAAAAAAAACATAACATTTTTAAGAGCAGTCAGGGAACTGAAAGCAAATGTGTCCGCACAGAGCTGACCCAGAGGCGGATCTAAGGGGGGGGGCAAATCTGTAAGTTTTGCAAGAAACCTTACCCTGTCATGTAAATCCCTCCTCTCCCTTGCTGCTGTAGCCAGTAAGCAATGCCAAGATGTTGCTGTTCCCTGTGAGGATTGGCTAGAACAGTGCAGGAGAGGAGTGTTTTCCACTGCAAGGTAAGGCTTCTTGCAAAACTTACAGATTTGCCCCCCCTTAGATCCGCCTCTGAGCTGACCCAAGATCTCCTGGCACCTGAGGTGGGGAGCCAATTGCTGTTCCCCCCCTTGCCTGGGGATAGGCCAGCCTCTAGCTTTCCCTCTCCTTGGATTAGAAAAAGAGGGCGCATGGAGCAGAAGAGGTGGTCTAGAGCACTGGGGAGACTGGGGGGTCTTCGGCTGTCTGCTGGTGCACAAGAGCCACTCCAGCATGTGCCTTGGCAGCATGTGCCAGTGGAGGCAGCTTTGCAACTGCCGTAAAGCAGCCTCCGCCACGGCAATGCACAGTACACTGGCACCATCCAGCATATGACTGAGCAATAAATTTGTGTTTAAATATGGTTCTTTTTTTTTTAAAGAGGGAAAAAGAATCCAGAGATTTTTAGTGGATGAGAGCAGAACAAAAATCAAACGTATCCATGTGAAGTTCCGGTTCAAAGAACAGAAACAGCTGTACCAACCCTCCAACCCTAGCAAGGTGCTTTCTACATCAAAAGCAATGTCCGTAAAGATTAAGTATAATTAAGGTTCCCTGCTCTGATCTTGAACATATTCAAGACCAAATCGCAAAAAGAATTGAATAGCAAAGGAGGCTCATTTTAAGATAATGTGCTATGGCTGCTTTTTAATAACTCATCATAAGGAGGTTTAGGAGCTCTTGAGGACTAGTTGCACGTGGCCTTTGAGACTTGGAGGTGTTGGGAAACAGCAGTCCTCTCTGTTTCCTAAAAACAAAATCCTATGGATGTTTACTCAGAAGTAAGTACCATTGCACTCCTGGGGCTTACTCAGTGGTGGGATTCAAATAAATTAACAACCGGTTCTGTGACGTCATAGCCGGAGCAAAAAAAACCCCGAAGCCAGCCGAGGTAAGCGAGAGGGTGGGACCCGCCCCCGCCCCCGCCCCCGCCCATTTAACAACCGATTCTATAGAACCTGGGCGAACCCACTGAATCCCACCACTGGGCTTACTCCCAAGAATGTGTGCATAGGATTGCTGCTTAAGTGGCACCACTTCAATCGTAAGAAGGTTGGCTGCTTGTGGAAACATGCTGCGTAATTGCATGTGCTAGAACTGCCCCCTTTCATCTCTCTTTCTGGTCTCTGTTCTCTGTCCCTAGAAAAATCACTGTCCCTCTTTTTGCCTTGTTAGCATGAGTTACAGGGCTGTCCCAAGACCTCTCAGTGTTAACCTAGCATACAAAATATTGCTTCCCCCCCCAACTTCTTGTCCCTGAATTTGAAAGGAGGAGGCGAACTGAGCAGAGGAAAAGAGCCAAGAGGAGAGGAGAGTGGTGAACTAGAATGCCTCTGGTGCTCTAGCCTACCACTCTTATCTCCTTTATGCTTCCTGTTCCATTCTGTTTCCCTTTTTGAAGCAAGAAAGGGGGAAGAGGAGAAGCAAAGGAGTCAGGCAGGTGGAGTGCTTGCCCTGGCCACTCCAACTCCTGAGGCAACTCCCTCAGTTGGCCTCAAGGACAGCCCTGGTAAGTTGAATTTTCATTCTTCTCTAGTCTCTAGGAGTTTAGTGTGTGGGAAGTGGGTGCATTTTTTTCTTTGGTGCGCAGGCATGCGATCGCATGAAAATTAAGGCATGAGCTGTACACAGCCTGCCATGTTGGCCCTGCAGCTGCTGAAACACATTTTGAATGGTTCCTAACCTTAACATAACCCTTTGTCTTTTGAACTCATCTTTGACAAACCAACACATGTTCTCTTGGTGTTTAAAATCAATGGAGGTCAAGGCCGCAGCAGCAGAAGCTCATGCAGTTGGTGGAGCCACATCTTCAGCAATGGGCAATAATGGCTGAGATGGCTGAGAGGTTGTGGGGCAGTGATCCCTTTGCACAAGAATTAGGGTGCAATGCCACCTGAATCCCCATAGTTTTGCCATTCCTGACCTCACTGGCATGATAAGCGGGGAGGGCAGGCAAGTGGACCAACAAGAGGCAGGCAGGGAAACCAGTGTGCACCCATGGCTAGGGAGGGGGTAAACCAGTGGTGTCATCCAAATGATTTAGAAACCGGTACTCACTTTTGATTGGCACTTGTCCAAATGCCAAACAAATAATGATTTAGGCCAGCTCAACTTCTAGAAACCGGTACTCGCGTAGTGGTGCGTAGTGGGTGCATGACATCACTGGGGTAAACCACATCCCTGGACTTATCAGAAGACAATGTACAGCTCTCAGCAAGTTGGAAAAGGATCAGCGATCCAGTGAAGCAAAAAGCTGGAGAGGGCAGCAGACAGATGGGTTGGGGGCTCATCCACCACCCCTCTAAGGTGCACGTGGCCATATCTGTTGCTTCCTGGCAAGGCTGGCCCTGCTCCAGCCACAATGGTTAACCTCTGCTCCTTCTTCCTGCACTAGCCCTCCTCCAATGAATTGCCTGCTTGACTCTGAGTTACGAAGCCCTCTTTGACCCCTCGCATTTGAGTAGACCCAATTCTGCGGGAACTGCCACACAAAAACATATACCTCTAGATGGAGCTGCTTTCTGTGGAGTCAGGCCATTGGTCCCACCTGCTCAGTATTGTCTGCTCAGACTGGCAGCAGCTCTCCAGGAGTTCAGACACTTTCCTACCCAGCCTGAATTTTTTAAGCTCCCCAAAGAAGGTACAATAAGTTCCCCCCTTTTTTTCCTTTTGGCCACTATTCCCTATGTCTTATGGATGTTGTAGAGTCCTTTTTCCATTTTCCTGCCCCTTTTTATCAATCAATCAATCAACAGGTACTTATATACCACTTTTCAACACGAAGTTCACAAAGCGGTTTACAGGCAAATAGTAATAATAAAGTTAAATGGCTCCCTGTCCCAAAAGGGCTCACAATCTAAAAAAAAGGCAGACCGCCAGCAACAGCCACTAGAAAGACTGCGCAGGGGTGAAGAGGGACAGTAACTCTCCCCCTGCTAAATATAAGAGGAACACCACTGGAAAAAGTGCCTCTTGTCCAGTTAGCAGGGGTTTTTACTGTGCCTTCTATGTGTAATCTTGAGTTTGTCTTGAATTCTGGCTTATTGTCTATATGCTTGTCTTGTGCATTTGTGACGCATTTATGTACATAAGATTATATTTAAGGACTACATTTGTGTAATTGAGCTGATGCATCTTGGACTGGCCTAAGACCATAATAAACTAAATTCATTCATTCATACCCAGCCTGAAGGTGCTGGGTATTTAAACTGGGCCCTTCCACATACAACACTAGGTGCAAGCCACACTCTCTGCCCTCATGTGCCCTGTTCCCCCAGACATTCAACGTTCATGTGCACCTGTGTCTAGGCTATATCATGTCAGGTGGAGGCTCACACGATGGGCTGGTCCTCCCAATCGATTCTCTGTCTGTAGAAAGGAAACATATCAGGGAGAAAGAGAGGATACAACCTTTAATGACCGACTAACTCAGGCATGGCCAAAGCCTCCTTGATTCTGCTCTTCCACCCCCACTTCACACATACATGTACTGTGCCAGCCCCCATATCAACCCTCCCTCCTGCTCCCAGGTTCCTTCACTATTTCTCATCACAGCCTCCTCATCCTGCTGCCTCCACTGCTGCATCTGTTGTCCTTCTGCTGTCCTCCATTGAAACAGCAGGGTGAGTGGAAGTGGAGAGACTCGAGTTCGAGTCTTCTGTGAAGGGTCAGCCACCACTCGCAGGCCAGAAGGGCACAGCTGAGACATGGGTTGACCATCTCCATGAAGAACAAACAAGTTGCACTGTTGTGGTAATGATGCCAAGGCAGCTCTTGCTTGACCATTCCAGCGGCTGCTTAACCAAACAGCGGGCACTAATATGCACCAATGGTAATAACAATGCACCAAGGAGAAATAAAAGGCTTAGTGGCTCTGCTGAGTCTTGCAGGCATTGATTCGGCCCTGGACGTGTGGGTCTGTCATCTTAGCAGTTACTCAATAAAGGGAGAGCTGGCCTGTCTCCTTCCTTTGTCATTGCCTCGAAGGTCCTGCTCCTTCTCACGCAAGCAGCAATTCTGAGAAATGAACTGCCGCCACCGGCTAATCAATTAATAAAGCCGGGCTTGCTTGACCAAGTCTTCTAATGAATGTTAACATGAAAACACTGCTCTGACATGCCGCAAGCCATGGTGATTTTGGAGCATCCCTTGCTTTACAGGCTGGAAACGGTCCCAGGGATGCAGCTTCACCGTGAGCTCCAAGGCTGCCTCAGTGGCAGATTCTGCATGGGGTTTGGGGGCAGCAGATTGGCAGGCAAGATGGGTATCATACTCGGGACAGGGTCGTTGGTGCAGGGCAAGAGCACTGAGGTCCCAATGTCCATCCTCAGCATCTCCTGTTAAAAAAATACCAGGGCTGGAGAAGGTCTCTCTCTGGCTGGGGCCTCGGGACATGCTGCAGATGAGGAGAAGACACCAGACCAGATGGGGAGTTTGCATCACCATGACTAACGCTTTATGGACCAGTCTTTATCAATATTTCGCTAGCTCACTTGGAAGTTCATTTTAGCCATGTTTGTAAGGTATAAATTGCAAATGATTGCAAAGATGAAGAGCTACTGCAGGACACACTCTGTCTGTCTGTCTGTAGAATTTTTACCTGCCTTTCTATCACACATGGGACACTCAAGGTAGCTTACAAAATAAACAAGATAAAAAGATTAAGCACCTAATCCTATCCAATTTTTTCAGCCCTGATGCAGCTGCAATGCATTCCTTACCTTGAGGAGGCCTCTGTGACTGCCCCCACCCCACAGTATGCAGCACACGTCCCATTAGCACGGCTGCATTGGCACTGTAAAGTTGGGTAGGATTGGGGCCCCAAAACAATATTAAAAACATAGCACAATTAAAAAATCCATGGATCACACGACTATTAAAATTACATTTAAAAAATGCCAACCCCATCCATCCCTCTGTGTCTCTGTGTCTGTCTGTCTGTCTGTCTGTCTCTCTCTCTCTCTCTCTCTCTCTCTCTCTCTCTCTCTCTTGTCTCCAGTCCATCAGGCAAATGTGCTACTGCACCAAAAGGATTCTTCACGTTGATTTCTTTCTGGGTACACAATTTATTTACCTGTCTGAATACATTATTTGGACTGACTTTTTTGTTGGCAGTATGTATGCTTTTTCTAAAAGAAAAAAAAAAAGAGTAAATCCACTTTTGGTTTTCCTGTGCACCCAAAGTGGGCCGTCTGTTGGAAACAGCCCTTTGATTGTAATTGAAATTGATTTTGTAATATCATTGCCACCTCTCAGGGAGTTTATGGGATTCCTTGATTGACACAGCTGTGGCACATCTTTCATTCATCCCTTGGATTCCAGATTTGCAAAGTGGTGATTCATGAATATTTGGGAAAACCAGAGGAAATAATTCTGCAAACACAAGGTGAGGTTTCTATCACATCCAGAGTTTTCTTCCTTCCTCTGAAGCATCCCAGAAGCTGCCACAACTGGTGATTAGATAGCAGATTTGGTGATTATTTCTTTTCTCAAAATAGCAAGTAATGATGGTGGCAGTGATCAACACATGCAAAAACCTTTCTTTCTTTCTTTCTTTCTTTCTTTCTTTCTTTCTTTCTTTCTT
>JAJKFI010000011.1:17816707-17830256 GCA_029204185.1 Lerista edwardsae
CTTTCTTTCTTTCTTTCTTTCTTTCTTTCTTTCTTTCTTTCTTTCTTTCTTTCTTTCTTTCTTTCTTTCTTTCTTTCTTTCCTTCCTTCCTTCCTTCCTTCCTTCCTTCCTTCCTTCCTTCCTTCCTTCTTTTTTTGCAGCTAAGGGATAATATCTAGTTCAGTGGTTCCCAAATGTTTTAGCAGTGGGACCCACTTTTTGAAATGACATGTAATGCTTTTGGGACCCACTTAGTTTTATAAGACTTTAGTTTCACTTCACCAACTGCTTGAGCTTCAATTTTCATCCTCTTTACTATGGTGTGGAGAACACCTCCTGGATCATTTGCTGAGCTCCAAGTCCATCAGATCAGGACCATTCTGGTGGCCTTGCATTCCTCTGCCTGGTCTGATAGGAACTGAGGCATGTTCACCTACACACATGTCCATGTGCATTTGTGGCTCAGTTTTTCTTTCCATAGGGCTCAGTACATTGTCAGCTTAGAGGAGGAGAGAGTCTTCCTTCTTGAGTGATTTTTGGGCCTGTGTTTATTGGATCAGGACCATTCTGATGGCATTACGGTCAGCGGCGGCATTCAGCCGGTACGCTGGGCGGGAGGAACGGGTGAGCGGCAGCCTGCCCGTAGCGTACCGCTCCATTTCGCCATCACGGGGGCGGGGAAACGGACCGGGCTGCCGCTCACCCGTTCCTCCCGCCCAGCGTACCGGCTGAATGCCGCCGCTGATTACAGTTCTTTCAGCTTTCTCTTGAGAACTGATCGAGGTATGGTTGCCTACTCATGAGTAAATGCATTTGTGCAGCCCAGTTTCACTTTTCCCATAGGGCTCCATACATTTTCCTTGTCACCTATCGGCTTGTCAGTTTGAATTTCACAACCCACCTACAGTCAGGTCCGGACCCCTGGTAGATCCTGAGCCAGTTTGGGAAACACTGATTTAGTACATGGACCCATTTAAAAGATTTAGATTAACAGTCCATCCTGGTGTCAATAGCCCTGGGGAAGAGTCTGCACTGGCCCCCACTGGCCCTCTGATGGGCCTTACCCCCACTTCCAGGACTGAGGGCTCAGGTATAGACCTCAAGTGTTGGCCAGCTTGACCCTCTTTGACCAGTACTGTGACCTTGACAAAGGCCACTCTGTGTGGAACCAGTGTCATCATTGAAGGTATTGCAGAGGGGTAGCATATGTAATCTGAAACATGGCGGGGGGAATAAGCGCCCCTCATTTGTTTCCTGCTATTCTTCTGTCCTTGATGGAAGAACCTAACAGCTCCTATGGATAGTGGTAGCCAGTATGGGCTGCACTCCATCAACCGCAACACTTCCTATTGGAAAGCAAGTACACTTTTGCTCCTATAGAAAAATATGCCCAGCAAGTATTCTTGTGCCACCTTTGTACCCTGTGACCATTTTACACTATTCATACATCTCTTCCTGTCATTCATCTGCTCTTCACAACCCCAACCCCACCCCTGCCGTCTTGTTACACAAACATTCAAATTGCACATTTAGAAAGCCATAGGCAGGCTGACTGCATGCACGGCAAACATGCAGCTTTGCAACTCTACTGGTTTTCATCACTTATTCTGCATGGGTTTCATGACCTAAGTATTTAGTGGAATACCACTGCCACACTGGCAGTGATGTCTGTATCACTTAACATGTTTTTTTAAAGAAACTGTATTCATCGCATAAAGGGAAAAATTAGAGGAACATGTGGATTATTTAGTATTTGCATGTTCTGCCCACCTCTGCCAAATTTAGACGGAGTGAGAACTCCAAAATGTGTTTGATTCTGTGTCTGTGCATTTTTGGTTGCTCCTGAGAAAAGTATCACCAGGGTATGGCATTTTGATTGACTTCTAACAGACCACTGTAGCTACCGTACCTTCTTATTCTGGTCTTATAGAAACTGATTTGGCTTCCCTTGAAAATCTCAGATGACTCTCTTTGGGAGGAACCATGACATTTGCTTGAAATTTCCCTTCATGTGACATTTTAGTATCAACCCTAAAAGAAACTCACACATTTTAAAGGAAAAAGTTACTGGAGACACTTGTGGATGAGCAAAGAGAGAAATTCTGACAACCTGCTTTCAATGTTCCTTGTAAGATGCCACGTCCTTGAGTGGATTTTATTCCAAAAATGTCTGAAAACTTTCTGCATCAGAAAAGCACAGAAATCTAAGTGATTTCTTAGAGAGAGTGAGAAAATCTGTGTATTTAATGTAGTTTTTAAAACAATCAGCAATAATCATCACAGTGTCTTAGCAATTAATATATCAACACTTGAAACTGACAAGTGTCTTCATGTTCACATTGCCCAGAATTTATTCTATATAGTTTGGCACTTGACTCATTGAATGGAAGTTTTTCGGCAAGAAAGTGTTTCTTTTCTTTCAATTAAACAAAAAATCAAATCACTGCGGTATGTGTGTGTAACATAACAGGTAAGGCCCAGCATAGCGGGCGATTACTCAGTAGGTGAAATCATTTAGCACAACCAAAGGGGAAAGTGGCCTGCAGTAGAAATGTCCTCTGCTCCTTGCTAGAGGCAGACCTGCTGGAGTGCATGATGCTTGGTGTCAGAGCTGGTTCCAGATTGGTCACATGGATGCTGGGGTGGGGGTTGCCACTAGAAGCAGGGGTTAAGATGTGTTTCCTCTCAGTGCCTCAATTCAGTCAGGATTTGGCAAATCCCAATCCACTCATTAAGTTCACAGTGCAAGATTAGCTGGTTGCCTTGGGGGGGGCAATTAATTTAATTAATTTTTAATAATTCAGTTTTGTTCAAACTGTGGGTCGGGACCCACTTGGTGGGTCACGACGATGCCAGGTGGGTCGCGGAAAGCTGGGAGCAGCCATCTTGGAAAGTGCAGACCTTACTCTTGTTATATTCCTTTTGTGAGGGGGTTTTAATTTTGTTTTTAGTTCAGTGCTTTTACATAATATTTCGTCCTAACCTTGCTTTCTGTCAGGGCTGTTTCATAGTTGTACAATCGCTGCAGTCCAAAAATGCCAATTTGCATTTCAGGAGTGTCATTTTGTTATGTTACAGAGATGGCATTTCCTGCTTGATTAGGTCACTTCCAGCCATGGCATCACTTCCCATGGGTCATGACATCACTTCCCATGGGTCATGACACAATTGCCATTCTAAAAAGTGGGTCCTGGTCTTAAAATGTTTGAATACCACTGAATGAATGAATGAATGAATGAATGAATGAATGAATGAATGAATGGTAATTTTTTGCTCTGCACATGATTGGCCTTGGTGCAGGGTTTGTTTGCTATGCAACCTTTTTCTTACTAGCCTTTTCACCACTTGCCTCACTCCACTTTCCCATGGAGAAAAGGGATACAGGGAACTCTTCATCCTTTTTTTTTTTTTTACCTTAGGGGGAAAACAGCTAGGGTGGGGTCAGTAGCATAGCTGGGGTTGTGGTGTGCTATGAATTGCAGGTCCCTCAACATTGCCTCCATGTTGCTATTGTCACCTGGAATGGCCCCAATGGCAAGTGGCCACTTACACGGTGTGTTGAGGTGCCTGCAATACTTAGCGTGCCACTCCCCTCTGGCTGCACTACTGGGTTGGGTTTGACTTTGAGCAAACAAAGAGCAGGCAAAGAAAGCATTAGGCAGCACCTTCCTCTCCTTCCCCATTTGGTTCTCTGTTTTATCTGAAACCAACTGAAGCTTCTTAGCATGAAAGGCAACCAACCCCACCGTGCAACATGTGATGTGAAGATTTGCTGCCATAGCATCTAACTAAAACTGCATTTGTGTTAAGGAATCTGCAATAAAAATGTCAATAGCCACATGCCTTTCAGAGTGCAGCTCCTGATCTTTTTGGTGTAGCATGATATACATCTCCCCACTTCTGCTTCTACTGAGAGAGAGGGAGACCAGTATTCCTCCAGTTTGAACCCTATGCCTGCAGAGGAGTATCTGTTTGTGGGCTCTCCGGATACTTCTATACAACGTGGAAGTAACCAGATTCTAGTACCCTAGTACAATGGTTCCCAAGCATTTTAGCACTGGGATCCACTTTTTAAAATGACATTCTATTGGGAACCATCTAGCTTTATGAGGCGGAGGGTGCAATCCTAACCTGGAGTTAGGCACAGTTAGGCCAGCAAAGTTTGGCTGGCACAAGGAACACCGTAAAGTATGTTTGGACCACTCTCAGAATCAGAGAGTCCAGCACACAGACTTGTGCCATTCTCCTTGACTCCAAGGATGGTCCAAACGTGCCCTTGTCCTAGCCAAACTTTGCTGGTCTTAACTGTGCTGGCCTAACTCCAGGTTAGGGTTGCATCCTAAAAACAAAGGTTTACCAGTCACGCACACCTCTGTTTATCCTTTTTACTATTGTGGCAAGGGCACCTTCTGATCCATATTGAGCTCCATGTTCATCTGATCAAGACCATTCTAGGGCCCTTGTATTCCCCTGAGCTTGATCTTCTAAAAGAGCCAAGGCACGGTCACCTACTCACAAGCAAACTAGCATGTGCTGCTCCATTTCAGGTAGGGTGTCATACATTTTACTTGTCAGCCATCAGCTTGTCAGTATCGCAACCCACCAAAAATTGGGTTGCAACCCACTGGTGGGTCCTGACCCACAGTTTGGGAACCACTGCCCTAGTAGATTCTTTCCCACCCCACCCCATCTCATTCAGGACAGGGCAACAAGGGCAGGGGGAGGCACAATGCAAACTCCCATGACAATTAAAACTGGGTTTATCCAGGGCATATCTCTGGGTTACAATCTGGCAGCACCAACTCACAACATGGCTTGATATTGAGCTAGACTACTGGTCGACCAAGCCTGGTGTCACCTATTCTGATTGATCCCTTTCCAGACCTTTTACCCAAGATCATTTTTTCCCAGTGCTATGAGGAATTGAACCATTGACGCTCTACATGCAAAGCTTGTCTTCTACCACCGAGCTCAGGCCCTTCTGAAATAGGGGCATATTTAGCACCACAACAGGTGAGATAAAACATTCCCCCTGCTATTCCCCCTATGGGGGGTTACTCCAGAGACCACGTAATTTAGAACAACAGCAAGCATTAGGATGCAGAAAGAGTGTTTTGAGCTTGCTTATGTGTTTCTGTTCGGGAGACTTATGACTCATCTTAGGGAGGGTAACAATCTCCCTAAGTCTTTGGAAGTAATGCAGTCCTCAATCCCTTGAGTGTCCTAGGAAAGAAACCTTCATCCAAGAAAGTGCACTAGTTCAAGTGGCCTTGGATTCCATCTCTTTTCCTTTTTAGTTTCTGAGAATTAGAAAAATGGATATTGTGCAGGGTGTACCAAGTGTATCTTGACATTAGAACACCACTGATACAACCATCATGTGTATGTCAAATGCTTAATGTGGGTGAATAGAATTGCGATGGTCAACCCCGTCCTCCGCCCTGTGTGTGCTCACTGGGCCATTGGTGCAGTCCCTCTGTGAAAACAAAATGTACACATACCAGCTCTATATGCATTGTTGGAGAAGACAATGGCCTCAACTATTCACGCAGAACATGCAATTGCCTGAGGGCGCAGTCCTAACCAACTTTCCAGCACCAGGGTAAGGGCAATGTAGCTCTGAGATAAGGAAACAAACCTTCCCTTACCCTTACCGTAACTACTACGCCACTGCAGGATACAGCACATTCCCTACTGGCACAGCTGTGTCAGTGCTGGAAAGGTGCTTAGGATTGTACCCTTACACACAATTAGGATATTGGTCCAGCCACTGCCCAATCCTACCCTGGGCAGGCCCATAACAGGAGTGATGCTGGTGCAGCTCTGCTACATGGTATGGGCCAGCTGGGAACCAGGCAGTGATGGAGGCAGGCACTACTCTGTTGTTCCATGGGCCCAATGGGCCTACCTGGATATGTGTCTGCTGTTTGGCTAGCACAAAATCGGGGGGTGGGTGGGTCCAAGGGGGCATATTGAGTCCGGGCCAGGGTCACTGCCACCACCCTTCATACACCCCTGGCTGGCCCCAATTCCAACCTCGATCCTTTCCTGGAACTTCTCTGGCCAGGGCTGTTGGAGCATGCCTGGGACCTGAGGCGTAAGTAGGATGAATCCTCAGGGGCACCTGCCTTGGGTGTTATGCCAAAGGCAGAGGCGGATCTACAGGGAGGGCAAAGCTCTAAGTGTTGCCAGAAGCCTTACCCTGTCATGTAAATCCCTGCTCTCCCTTGCTGCTGTAGCCAGTAAGCAACGCCAAGATGTTGCTTTTCCCTGTGAGGATTGGCTAAAACGGTGCAGGAGAGGAGTGATTTCCACTGCAAGGTAAGGCTTCTTGCAAAACCTTGCCCTCCCTTAGATCTGCCTCTGGCCAACGGGATGCAAGGTAGTAACTTCTGGGTTCTCCCCAGAGGAAGAGGTACTGGCCCCTGTTTCTTCTTCTGTTTAGAGTCCCTTTTGAAGGGGGTGCCCCTTCCACAGGAGAAGGAACAGGGGGTGAAACTGCCAAGACCTCCGTCTCTGGGAAGAACCCGGAAGTGATGTCATGAGGTCACATAACCTTGTGATGTCACTGCCCTGGGCTCTGGGGCTTCTTAATATGCCTCTGCCCAGGGCTACCAGCTTCTCATGCTAGTGGCCCCAGCCCATGTGTTGCTATTGCATCTGCCATTCTGCCTGGCCTTGCACTGACGGAATGCAAGTTCTGGAATGCTAGTGGTGCTTACTTTTGAATCCTCACCTAGTCTGCAGATCTCAAAGATCTCTTACCACAGCATGAACCTGTGCTCTGGGGTGACCTTCAGTGATCCTCCTTCAGGTGCTTTTGCCAGCTGAGGCAGGTTGGGGTACTGTTACCCCATTGTAAGGGGTCATGGATCAGGGCTCCCAATGACACCCTCCGATACTGAGGCCAGAAGCTATACTGCAACTTGTACTGAATGCAATGATGGGGGCGGGGAAAGCAAAATTTGGGGCTTGTGGGGGTGGGGAGAAGGCAATGCTGGAGCAAACTGTGGGGAGAAGTCATTTTGGGAGTGTGATGAAATGGCTAAATTTCATATGCCTATTTCTCTTTTGTAAGCTTTACCTACTTGATTGATCCCTGAATGTATTTCAGTGATTTACACTTGCCCCTTGCCTCTGGCTGGAGTGAACCCCAGAAGGTCTGGCCTATCACTCTCAAGAAAGTCCTAGCAGTGGTGAGGGGAAAGGGACCGATCAGGTATCAAGGTTGCTAAGCCACTGCCAACCAATCAGACACGTTTCCAGCTAAGGATCATGGGACCAGTGGAGAGTTCTTTCTCTTTCCTTTGGGCTTTTGGATGGACAAGCCGCAGGGAGAATCAGCAGCCCAGCAGTGAAGATACAGAGGCAGGATCAAAGTACTAGTAAGAAGCAGTCAGATTGTTTTGTGTCTGTTTTCCAATGTAAGATCTTTAATCTTCAACCTCAATCTGTGCCAGTCCTATGCTCCTGGTGGCTGGGACCCAGTAGATTACGCATGCGTCCTACTGGCAAGACATGTGTAGTGCCAGCTCCACCTACTGGCCGATCATATGAGCACCATATGAGTACTGTATAGCAAGCTTTTTCATATATTGTTTCATATAATAAAATAACAACACCAACAACAACAACAACACTTGTATTTATATACTGCCTTTCGTAGTTCACCAGATTTCTCTAATGACTATAACTCAACACGGTTTACATAGGCAGACTTTATTCAGAAACCCGAAGGTTTTTACAATTTTTACAGAAACGTTCTATCTTGCAAGAACTACAACACAGACAGATGGATCTTTCTGGATTTAGTCCTTCTTTCTGGCCACCCGTTTGTCTTCTTGCTGGCTGATAAGCAGCTTCCCTGCTCCCACCAGAGAAGCGGCTGTCTCGGCACAACTCCTCCTCTCCCAAAGCAGCCGGAGACAGCTCAGCTATTAATTAGTCGCAATTTACAGGTCTGCCGCTCACAGAGACTTCTGGTAGTCTCAAACTGGTGACCTTCAGCTCTTATCTTCAGGCAAACGGAGGCATTAACCCTCTCGACTAAATCTTCTGCCCATAAATCTTCTGTATATATTGATATACATTGTGGGCTATATAATAGGCCGTGATGGGTTCTGCAACCTCCTCACACTAGTAGTAGGCTACTTCAGAGTGCCAGACGCAAGGGAGTGGCAACAGGATGCAGGCATCATGTTGTCTCATATGCTCCCTGAAGCACCTGGTGGGCCACTGTGAGATACAGGAAGCTGGACTAGATGGGCCTTTGGCCTGATCCAGCAGGGCTCTTCTGATGTTCTCTGTTCAACTGGACTTCTTTATTCCCCCTTTTCCCCTTTAGCAATCTTTTAATAAAATCTTTTTTTGCAGAAATCAGTCTGACTTGTTCTGGACAACAGTGGAATTGTCAGCCTTCTTATTCTGCAAGTGCTACTGCAAGAATGAGTTAATAGGGATCCTTGTGGTCACAACCTAATCTAGGAGAGGAGTTTATCCTAGGAAACTCCTCTGGCAATCAGATACTTGGGCTGGTGGCAGCGGATTTGAATGGCCAAGGCATTTCCTCACTAAGCTGCATGTTGAAACCTCAGTGGAAGAGTGGGGGGTCGCGGGTAACACGCCCTCTTTTCCATGATGGGGGCAGGGGGACAGAAGAGACAAGGCAATGCTGGAGAGATTGGGCTTGAGAAGAGGGGAGCACAGAGAAGACCTGTTTTAATAGCTGGTGTTTGTATGTGCTTGCTATTTCTTCTCTGGATAAAACATGACACTGCTTTGTTTCACACCTGGGCAAGGACACAGTGGCATCCCATCCTGCTCAGTGGGCTGCAACCTTCTCGGTTATTAAGGTAATCTCCAAGCTGCTGCTGAGACACAGGCAATCATTTGGTGGAGGAGGCTGTTCCCCCACCAAAACGTGATCTTCTCCATCGCACACCTGAATTTCAGCCAAGAAATATCTTGAGTTTGGAATGTTTCTTGCTAATCACAGGGGAGACTTTTCTCATTGTTTTGACTGCGGCAACATATTTATATCATCATCACCTACCGTGTTTGCCTTCTGTCTGAAATTCATTTATAGAGACAAATATCATTAAATGTCTCTGCCTTTGTAGATTTCAGTTAGGTGGGAACATCTCTTGCCTCTAAAGAATCAGCTAGAAGGACCCAGTGAGAGGTAGTCTGACTGGAACGTTTCCTAGATGCATAATGCTTTTTATGGAACCTGAAGGATTGTAAAGCAACTTTAAAGATGGTTTTCTGTAATGTTTTATATCTTTTAAAAAAGGAGAGCTCAAGTGAATTTTCTTCTATCCTTTCGCCCCTAAAGTCAACTGAATTTTCCAGCATCTATTAATTTCCATTTTTTTCCCTGCCACTCTCAAACAGAATTACAGCATGGGGTTTGGAAGCTGTCCAGTAGCTTTTCTTTTTAAATTGTAAAGTTTAGTGGGACCCAGTGGTTAAATATTAGCAAACCACTGCCCTACAATATTATGAAGGTGGTCCCACATACTCCTGATGCAGTTTGAACCAATCTGTCAGTAAGGAAGCTCTTCCTAGCATCTAACTGAAGGATGTGTCGACATCTCTCAAATATTTCCAGGGCCAAGAAGGATAATTGAAGTATCACCAGTGCTTGAGCAGTGCTCCCATCCCTGAATTTGACTGGCTGGACAAAGGGAAATGCTAACTTTCTCCTTAGCTTCCATGAGCACAGTTGAAAAGCTGTTGCTCTAGGACCTGTTGAGCAGCCATCCTTTTGAAAGCTGCAGACCCACAACCTCCTCAACTTTTCAGACTGACTCAGCAGGCATAGATAGGCAACTTTGCCAAGCCTGACCACTGATCCATAAATTGCTGCTGCTGCAGAAGAACACCAGCAAACAGCCAGTCAGGCAGACACGGTGCTGGGGTGAAGATGTACAGTTACTTTCTCCTTGCTGAATGTAAGAAGAGCCCCACTTGGAAAAGTGCCTCTTTTCCCAGTTAGCAGGGAATACTAACTAGCCTCACTGTTGACAAGCTTCACATGAGATTTGATGGCTTGGGATTCTTGACTTGGGAATGGGTGGTCCAGTCATTGAGTCATTGTCCCATCCTATGTACTCCTGTCCTCTATGGTTCACAATCAGCTATGTGCTCTCAGGGTATCAATTGATCTGGGAAAGGTTAAAGAGCAGCTCGTCCCTCCTTGTCCCTTTGTTTCCCCCCCCCCATGTATTTTGCGAGCATGAATCTCGCTCATGGAAAAGCTGTCAAGGCAGGCAGCGAAACAGCCTTGCTGAGGTCCCCTGATAATCCCCAACTGCTGTTTGTCCATGTATCCTGCCTGACAGCAGCAAGATGAAAATCGAAATGAATCGCTCAACAAATGAGACACTTCTCAGCTTTGTCTTTCCAAATGTGACAGTGGCGTTTGTTTTCTCTGTCAGCCATGTTTAAGACGGCTTTTAGAAGCTCAAGCTGGCTGTCAGGAAAGGGGATGGGAGGGGCGGCACCCAGAGGCCAAGTGGAGTGGGTCTCTGTGTGAATTTGACGACAAAATCCCAAGTGCAGAGCTCAGTGTACAACTCAGCCCATTCGCGTTTCTCCCGCTCTAGTGAACTTGCTAGAAGGACCTCCAGCGTTCCTAAGCAGCAATTCCAAGGGGAAACTGACACAAGCAGTTGTCACTTTCAGATGCCAGCACTATCCATTCTTTGCGGTTTTTTGTTCCTACGGTTCCTTCATTGTATTGTTTTAATCCTGCTTTTACCCACTGCTTTCGGTTGCATTGTTTCACTGTTGTGCTAATATTTTGCCCTGCAAATGCTTCTGCAGAAACGTAGCCTATAGTTTTTGTTTTTTTTAAAAAAATGAAAATGCAGCACTCTGTGATGATGTACAGATACAGTCATGTTCAGTCCGTCTACTGTAAACAATAGCTTTCCCCTGTTTATATAGCTGTTTAGTCACATGGGAGCATGTTTCTACGAATGCTCTGACCTTGGAAGAAATGCAGGGTCTTTTCTACCTCCTGGTGGTATTTCTCAGTAAAGGCAGAAAATAAATCTGGCCTAAGGGTTGCATGTTCCGTTCTGGGCTGCTAACGTACATAGTACGTGAAATACACAGTTTTCCGCTTAGCTTTGTTCTGAGTGCAATAGCAGTCTCGGGGAGTGTCCAAGCAAGACCGTGACCATGGCAGGGGAAGGGGAGCTTTAACCCTTTCCCCCACCACTGGTGCATCGATCCAGCTCATTCCTTCACTGCTGCTATTTTCCCTGGGAAGGAAACTCTTGTTAGACAAAGTTTAGGCTTCGTTTTCACATTCTGCTGCTTACTAAACGGGTCTAGGTTTCTGTAGAATGATCAACAAGAGGGGTTTCTTTGTTAGAACGTTCTAGAACGAGACCAAGCTGCCAGAGATCCTCAAATGTGTTCCATCTCACAGGCAATCAGCCACTTGGAAACTCCTCCTAAACCAGCCAGGAGACAAAACTCTTTCGGCAGTTTTTCAATATCACCAGTTGTCACAGGGCTAATTAACTCACCGGTAGATTTCTCAGTCTGTAACCTGCTGAGTCTTCCAGGCAGCTGCCAAGAATCGCGGTCATAAAACACAAGGTCAACAAGCTGGAAACCCTGAATTGGCAACCGAGTCCCAAGAAAAGCAGAATCCTGTTGACAACTTGATCCTGGTGGGTGAGCCTAAGGAGGAAAAGGAGTACAATGGGAAACTGGACAATAATTCGTTATTAGGGACGCCACCCAGTTAGAGAAATCATACTATGCAATCTGATGAATGCCTAATCAGAAGTAAGTTCCAATGAGTTCAATAGGGTCTACTCCAGTGATGGGATCAGCTAATGACTCGGGGGAACGCTGGGCGGGCAGCAGGAAGGCTGGGCGGGACTTCCGGGTGATTGACAGCCCGTCCGTCCAGGTCCGCCGCCTGCCCGCCGGCCGCATGGGCTGCCCCCGAGTGGCGCGCCCCGCTGCTGCGCGCCCTGGCACCCGGGGGCCCCCACCCATCCCCCCCGGCAAGCGGGCGCCCCCTCCGAGGCCAGTCGTTAGCTGATCCTATCACTGGTCTCCTTCCAGGAATAAGCCATATGGCCCAATCCTATCTGTATGGTACACCGGCAGACCCTGAGGTCTGGTCTGCCTCTCTACCACATGGTCTGCAGTCACATCAGCCTCTCTGGTGCAAAGGCCAGAATGCCATGTGCTGCTGACCCTTCCCCTGCTACAGTACAAATCTAAGCCAACAAAAAAAGCTGGCATAAATCTGAGTAACCTCACAGGACCAGACAGTGGCTGGAGAGGTGAGAAACATTTTTCTTTACCTACCTATCTTGACCAGCCTGGTCCCTAGCTGGTGCACCGGATATAGTGGCTGCTGCACCAGCGGCCCTGAATCTTGAGTGCCAGTAAGGGATGGAATCAGGGCATTAGTCACTTAGAGCGCAATCCTAAACTGGAGTTAGGCTGGCATAACCAGCAAAGTTTGGCCAGCACAAGGGCCACCATAAAGCATGTTTGGATTACTCTGGAAGTCAGGGAGGATGGCTCACGTCTCTGTGTTGGCCTTTCTGACTCCGAGAGTGGTCCAAACATACTTCACCGTGTCCCTTGTGCTGGCCAAACTTTGCTGCCTTAGCTTATGCCGGCCTAACTCAGCTTAAAATTGCGCCCTATATTGCATTAACTCTTAAGCTATGAGTTAAATTTGCATAGAGGTAAAACGCATTGCTACCTGGAGTTTAAGGCACATATGGATCTTTTCTAGCCCCACCTGGAGATGCCAGGGCTTGAACATGGGACCTTCAGCACAGCAGTGTTCATGTGGCTTTTATTGCCCCAAGGCCTTCCTTTGAATTGCCTCCGCCTGACCCAGAAGTAATTGCAGTGACATGATGACATCACCACAATTACAGTTGGGCCTTGGCATCTGTAGGAGTTCCATTTTCAGAACCATGGCAAGTGCCAAAAAGTGTGGATAATTAAATTTGCAGAATAATTACATCTAAGTCAGGCCACAGAGGACCCTCAAATGTGACTGGACACATGGGAAGCATGTAAGACACACTTCTGTTTTTCTTGAAAACTGGGAGTGCATCTTAGAGGCCTCTGGCAGGCCCTCTGAGATGCAAGGAGGCTCCTCGAGCTGCAAGGGTCTGCCACCTTTGGCTGCATCTAGAGTATAAAGGCCAACCCAATGCAGGTAGTGGTGGCGGCCCCTGTAGGAATGCTATCCAGCATCACTTGTTCCCCACTGACAGCCCCCAGGTATGCTTCAGCATCAAAACAGGCGTCTTGCTGTAGAACTGTGGTTCTTCCCCATGTTAAAGTGGACCTTGCGATCTGCCTTCCAAATGGCTGTTCTTCATCAGAGGCCCTGCTTTGTGTCCCAATAACTGGTGATGCTCAGTTTACAGGAACATAGGGTGGATCCTCCTCGGTGGTGATTTGTGGAGAAAATCCCCCAAGTGAATGAAAACAAACATTAAAACCAAAATGAAAATAATTTTTTGCACGCACGCACGCACGCACGCACGCACGCACGCACGCACGCACGCAC
>JAJKFI010000011.1:17830266-17870095 GCA_029204185.1 Lerista edwardsae
CACGCACGCACGCACGCACGCACGCACGCACGCACGCACGCACGCACACATATTCCAATCTAATGTTTCTGCCAGCCCTTCTATGCATGCCAGGTCTATTGCAGTCAAGGCATCCTTCTGTAGAGAGGAACTGCATCTCTTTCCCCATTTTTAGCAGAGAAAAATGTTTTAGCAGCTTTGGAGGAGATCACACAAACCCAGAGCTGCTTTGGATGCATCCATTAGGAAATACATGCCTGCGAACAGAAAAGATGGTTTACAGTCCAAACCTACTTACCTCCCCATGTGGTGATGCAGTGGAGTTGTTGAAATGCCTGCTGCATCCTATGGGTAATTTTCAGCTGCTGGAGTTCTTCTTGGTGGCTAGCAGCCACCAAAGGGCAACTCAGTCCTGTGCCAGCTCAATCACAGCCGAATCCAAGGGCTCATCCCCAGGCCGTGCAATTTCGTGTGCCCTTGCGCCAGGGACTCTCCAGTTTCCCTCCAATGGCTCTGGCCAGCTGGCCTTGCCATTCCAGTGCTGGGTAGGATTGTGTTCTGAGTCAGTGTTCTTGAAGACCTTGCTTTCGCTAAGGAATGGTAGCTTGAGCTACTTTGAATGATGTTTAGAAACAACAGAAAACACAAGCACACTCTTTGGTGAGCGTTTTAGTATTTTTTAGAGCAGTGGAGATTATTATAGAAAATTACAAACATCAATTGTGCAGGGAACAATGATTTGCGATGCAAAGGAAGGCACAGTCCTCCGGCACTGTTGCGCCCCCTTTTTTTTCCTTTGATGTGTGGCTTGCAAAAGAAAAAAAACTTTGTGTGACAAAAGACCATTGTAAATAAGTTCCGGCCTCAAATCCGCACATCAAATGCATCCTCACTATGTTATATTCAAAGAAGGAGACTTAAGCACATATTTGTTTGCAAGGTTTTTATGTGTATTTTGGCTGCTATAGTCATGAGAATATAAGAACATAACAAGAGCCCTGCTGGATCAGGCCAAATGCCCATCTAGTCCAGCTTCCTGTATCTCACAGCGGCCCACCAGGTGCCTCAGGGAGGCATGAGACATCAAGATGCTTGCATCCTGTTGCCACTCCCTTGCACCCGGTACTCTGAAGTAGCCTACTGCTGGTGTAAGGAGGTTGCACAATCCATCATTGCCTATAGCCCACGATGGACTTTTCTTCCAGAAATCCGTCCAAGCCCCTCTTAAAGGCATCTAGACCAGATGCCATCACCACCTCCTGTGGCAGCCTGTTGTCGCCTGTTGTTTGAGCTGGTCACCTTACTGCATGCTTATTCACCCTGGGTGTGATCCAGGAGGAATATAGGGTGAATTTAACTTGTGAATTTGCTTGTGTTGTGTGTGGTCATGTTTCTCACTGGACAGATAACATCTTGTTCAGATAATGACAGCGTGTTGTGTGTGTGTAAACTATAGCCAGTGCAAAATGCAACTACGCATGGATCAACTGGGATCAGACATATCCTTGCCTGGTGCCATCTCTGTATACATTCTGGGACCAAGTTTGAGTCACATACCCAAGCAAAGCATGGCAGATGGATTTTGCTCAGTCTGACATTAACTTATAGTTTGCGTATAGCACCAAGTTATAAGAACCACTTCTAATCCCCTTGCAAATGCCTCCCCACTTGCACAGGTTCCCCTTCCTCTGCCCAGGTTCTTTAATCAAAGCAGGAAATATGTGGCCCAGTGCGCACTCCCAGCATGCTTTGCACTTGCTGTTTTGTTTAAGGAGCCTGTGGAAAGGGAGGAAAGCTGCATTCTAATCCACAGTGATCCACTCCCCTCACCTGGTTCCTTCCTCCATCAGGCTCTTAAAAATCCACTTGTGGGGCTGAACCTGCAAGACCCTGACTCTGAGGAAAAAAGAAGGAAATGGCTGGGAAGCTAGAGAAGAAAACAGCAAATCAAGACAAAGCAGATGCTGCAGATGAGAGGAGAAGCAACCAGAAGGCAGAAACGGAAGGGGGCACAGTTGCAGCCTCGAGCACACATTCCATTTCATTGACAATGTTATTTCTATTCCATTTTCTGATGCCAAAAGTTGCCAACAGGGTTTTTTTTTTAAAACCCTGAAATGGGGCTACATGGCATGCAATCCCAGATCTCTGTGAGGCAGAGATGCTAAAAATGGTTCAATGGTTTTTCCCTGCCAGACCTTTCAGCCTCCCTACCACCACAGGGCCTCATTACCAGTCTGGCAGCCCCTGCGTCTTTTGTTTGGAAGGAAGTGAGTGTCCAAAGCAGTGCTTTGAATTTGGCACCTGCCATTTGGAAACCAGCTTCTAAGCCTCAATAGTCGTGGATATCAAAATGCTACGCAGATCAATAAGACCTTGGTCTGGGAGGAATAGAAGAAAGGGTGTTCCAGGATTAATTGAGTCATATGATGGACAGCTAATCATTGCTCACACTGCGTTCAGCATGCCATAGATCAGCTCATCTTTGCTTTCAGGTTGATATTGAGAAGGTGAGAAACCTTGCATCCAAAATCAGCCTTGCTCTTCAGTTTGGCCTTAGTCTTCAGCTGTTCTTCCAGATGCCTAGAAATGAAATGAATTTTGCGATGTTCCCCAATATTCTCCCCTCTGACTTTTCATGCTTGAAATTCTCTAGATACCGCCTCGGTGCCTAGTTATTTACTGCACTTTCACCTAATCTGTGCTAATTTTGAGTGTTGCTATTTGACAAATATTTGACATGTAATGTTACAGAATTAAATTTGAATATGCTATACTAGTCAATATGTAATTGCATTTCATTTTTAACAGAATTTGATCGATGACATGCAATAGTATGTCATATCTGGCAGAATTTAATAGCTCAGATGCCAAGAAATTAATGCTCAGCACAAGGTATTTTCATATTTTATGCCTGCCCAAAGAATCTAGAGATATCAACATGCCAAAAGCACTGGTACTTTTTCATGTATGTATTATATAATACACATCCTACTTCCCATGATTTTAAATATTATGGCAACATTTCACATTCCAAATAAAGTATGAATCAGAATTTTGCATTTGGGATTTTGCATTCAAAGCCTGAAAATGTGTTAAAAAGAGAGATCTGTATTTAACTTTATTTTGAAGTTCAATATCTGACAGCATTCCAAGGTTTCCATGAAACTTGCAAATATAATTTAGTTTAGAAAAAAAACCATTCCCGCTCATTGGCTTCTGAGTTAAATGAGTCTGGTTAGAGCTACTGTATTTGAGCACATTAATGGTTTTAGTCTAGAATCTGTACCCTGCTTTTCCTCCCAAAGAAGGAAGCGTCAAGGGAGATAACATTCAACATTTTAAGAGGTGCCAAGGGAGGTGTCCAATCTGAAAAGTACAGCCCAGAATCTCATGCTGGACACAGCTGTCAGATCGTGCACAGAATGGATGATACAATGGTCACATCCCAGCATCCTCATTAATAGTGCAAGGATTTGGGGGAGGGCACCTCTGGATCATGTGACGTCTCCTGAGCTGGCCAAATACCTTGGGCCACTCCTGCTGTGATCCTTCCCAAGTGGAGAGTGAAGAGATGATTCATTTTCTAACAACCCTGTGGGGTGGAAAGAAATCTCTGGCAGCCACGGAAAACTCCTGCTATGTACATCTGTGCGAGGACCATCGATCAAAGGTTTTTAGAACAGAATCTGCATTTGCTTCTTCAAGCCAAAGGAGCTTATTCTCTCTCTCTCGAAACTTCTGTTGGCTTCAGTGGTTAGCTCTTTCTGTCTGGAGCAATGCTACATGTTTCCAGTTCCAGTTATCGTTTTTATTTAAGGTTGAAAGTTGTGATTTTGGTGATTCACATATTTTTACCTCTTTCTGTCTAGAGTGATGCTATACATTCTCCACCCAGTTCTTATTGGTTTGAGGTTGAAAGTCATGATTCTGTTGGGGTGAATATTCCTCCTGAGAAACATTTAGCATTGCATGAATGTTCATTATTCTTAATTGCTGCTGGACACCACTGTTTTCCCCTAGTGATGGTGGCTGTCTCACTGCCACGCTCCTCCTTCTGTGATTAGTTCCAAGAGCTACCACAGCAGAATTGGACAGTTTTCCCTGTGCTTGACTCAGGCAGCCAATTGCAAAGTGCAGTCCCAGTAAGGATTGCCCCTAATTTGTTGTTTTCATGTCTACCCTAATTTACCCCAAATTCCTCGTAGTTGTATTGCATGCATGTGATATAGACCCAGTGATGTCATGCAGGGGGTACGTGGGGGTGCGCGAGTACCGGTTTCTAGGATTACAGCTGGCCCCGCCCATTCGCCCGCCCACTCGTCGACTCCGCCCTCTGCAACGTTTGAATTTCCTGCATGTTTGAGTTGCCTGCATGTTCTCAGAGCCAGGCAGGCAGGCAGGCAGCGAGCGGAGCCTTTCCTTTCCTTGCCACTGAAAAATGAGTTGCTGTGGGGTTTTAACATGATGCCAGGCCTCCTTACCATGTTCTGGGGGTGCTGTGGAATACTGTTGGAACTGTTGGGTCAGTTTAAAATCATCTGAGGCCTCAAAAAGGGCTTTTTTCATGTCACTTCCTGCCACGACATCACTTCTGGCTTATGACGTCATTTCCGGTGGGTGGGTCCCGACACGTGCCAATCAAAAGTGAGTACCTGTTCTTAAATCATTTAGATGACACCACTGTATAGACCACTGGTTCCCAAACCTCTCCTCGGACGTTGGGAACCACGTAAGTCCTTGCAGGGGCTGGGCAATGTAAGCAGCATGATCCCCAGAATCTTGCTGCTGCTGGCAAAAGAGGGGCACTTTTTTACTCACCCGACGCCAGCGCCAGCCTCTGAGAGGGTGAAGGGAGCCCTGCAGACATCTTCACAGGGCCCCCTAAGCCTGGACCAGAACTGAAACCTAAGCGTGAAACCAGAACTGGCTTCTGATTGCAATTTTTGCTCATTTGCAGAGGTGTCTGCAGGGCTTCCCTCACCCCTGGAGGCTGGCGCTGGCTTCAAGTGAGTGAAGAAGCACCCCTCTTTCTCCCGCAACAGCACAATCCTGGGGATCTCACTGCGGGCATCACCCTGAAGGGGCTAGTGCAGAGTGTTTCCCTGGCTAGTGGGTCACAACCCACCAGTTTGGGAACCGCTGATATAGACAGTCATTGGGGACGTGTAGTGCAGGACAGGGGAATCAAATCCCATCTTATCCAATTCGGCATGCATTGAGAGTGCAATCCTAACCTGGTGTTAGGCCAGCACAGGTTCCTTGTTCAGTCCATGTGCAGGCCTCCCTGACTCAGAGAGCGGTGTAAACCACTTTACAGCATGTTTACAACACTCCTAGGCTGGCACAAGGCACTTGTGCTGGCCTAACTCCAGGTTAGGATTTCACCTTTAATAGACAATGCTTTTGTTGGAGGGTGGTCATGGGTGCTCACCCTAGACTTATAGCACAATTCTATGCATATCTATTCAGACGTAAATCCCATTGTACTCAGTGGGACTTACAGGAAGGTATGTATACGATAGCAGCCTTAGGGCCCAATTGTATCCACCATTCCAGCACTGATGCAGCTGTGCCAACAGGGTGTGCACTGCATCCTGAAGTAGGACGGCAGTCACAAAGTCCTCTTCAAGGTAAGGAAACATTTGTTCCCTTATCTCAGGATGCATTGTGGCTGCATTGGGACTGGAAAGTTGGATAGGATTGGAGTTTCAGATTCTCCTTGCACATGTTTGTGGAGGTGTGTGGAGATAGAGCAGCTTACAGGTACAAAATAAAGCAATTTCCCCTCACCCCAACACTCCCCCTGGAAGAATGCAAATGAGAGAGAGAGAGAGAGAGAGAGAGAGAGAGAGAGAGAGAGAGTCTTAGTGAAAGGCCTGTCCTCCCTTCAATTTGCCCCTGTAATTCTCCCTCCCCTTTCCATTTCCCCTCCTCTGTCTCAAGGGCATCCATCTGCTTTGAGAAAAGAGGGGTTAGGTGTAGAATGTGGAGATTCTCTGCATGGCTCTTTGCCTGCTGCAGTCAATGGGGCTTCTACCCAGAAACATGGGTATAGGATTGCAGCCTTATTCTTCTACATGCCTAGTCAAAGGACTGGGGGTAAGCACCCAATCCTGCCTGTTCCCCACACCCTGCCTTCTCTCCAGTCAGTAAAGAGCATGCTCAAGGCCAGCAGTTGACAAATAGATGTGGGTGTGCGCCAAACCAAGCCCAAAGATTTTCAAATGGATCAATGCCATACTTCCAAGTCCAAGGGTGCCAGTCTCATTCAGACCACACCAAAAGAATAAATGCAATTGAAGGGAGTTCATCAACGGAGTGCCAATTTTGCAGTTCTCCGAATGCTTCCCAGACAGGCAAGGATCACTCCCTGAATGGGATGATGTCACAATACTACAGGGCCATCCAGGTTTGAATGACAGAAGAACGCAGGTGAGGCAGGTGTGAATGACTGAAGAACGCAGGTGAGGGCAGCTTTAAACCAATACGCAAACATTTTTTTGCAAGAAGTGGCAAAAAGCCCTCAGAAAAAGAACCCTTTTTGTTTTTCTGAAATGGCCTCAAAAAGAGAAAACAGTGAGTAAATTTAGCACAGCCCTAATTCTGTCTTGTTCAGTGATAAATATACATATGCCTTGAAAATCTCTGTTTGGCTGTGCTGAATGTTGAAAATGTGAGCAGCCAGACAATTGTGCCCTGTGGCCTAGATGCATCCTCCCCTCTTCCATTTTAGATGTTTGGGGCCTTTGCTTGGTTACTCCAGGAAAAGACTCTGCATGTGGACTCCCTTTCCTATCAGTATTCTGCAATGATTACTGCAAGAAAATAGTATCAACAGATCTGAAATACAATGGCATTTATTAAGAAGTTGGAACAGCCGTTGTCCTTTCAATGCCAAACCTACTCAGGATCAACTTTCTTGAACTTTGGTCCTCACTTTCTCAAACTTAAAAGGGAGATGTCCATAATGGAATGCTTGCACCAAGCCCACTTGGGTCCAGGCGATTTGTGGGCTTCCCCTTAAGAATGCTGGGTAGCCACATTTGCACCTGTCATTTTTTTTTTCCTGTCGTGGCAATGCCCCTGCTCCACCATTGCAGGGATGGGGACATGGGCTTATCAATATAGATACAGGAAGATGGTGGGTGCCACAGAACATTCTGGATCAAACTGTGGCTCTGTGGCCCACCAATGAATCATGCCCCAATTTTTGGTGGTTTGCAAAACTGACAGGTTAGATTAGGATATGTGTATCCTGATAGGTGTAAACAAGATGCAGGGGAGTGGTAATGAGATGCAGGTATCTAGTTGTCTTGTGTGCTCCCTGAGGCATCTGGTAGGCCACAGTGAGATACAAGAAGCTGGACTAAATGAGCCTTTGGCCTGATCCAGCAGGGCTCTTCCTATGTTTTATTTATTCTGTTTTATTTATATCATATTTCCCTCAGGACTTTACCTCAGAAATTTATCTCAGAATGCCAGATGCAGGGGAGTGGCAACAAGATGCAAATATCTTCTCGTGTGCTTCCTGAGGCATCTGGTGGACCACTGTGAGATACAGGAAGCTAGACTAGATGTGCCTTTGGCCTGATCCAGTGGGACTCATGTTCTTATGCAATTTGCGGAGGGGGTGGTGGAGAGAGCGAGCACTGCTACCCAATCACCATTATAGCCACGGAGGCTTGAGTGCCTGGTGAAGTGGATTGTTTTTTTAGGTGGGTCCCAATTCTAAAACGCTTGGGAACCACTGGTCTAGACTCCTTCTCATGTTTGGAGGAAGCTTCCTTGGGAGGGCAATGGCAATGATAGCAGCTGAGAGCCCTTTTTGGTGGCCCCACTGGTGACCGAGAACTTGTTTCACTTCAGGAGGTCAGTTGTACACTATTTTATGGCCCTGGGCCTCTGTTTAGTGCCCCAGCTTAAAAAAAAAAAATCCTGACACTAGCCCTGCTTTTAAAGGTACAGTCACACATTCCACTAAATCCAATCACCCTAACAGTATTGTTAATGAACATTTCCCATCTCTGAAACCAGACAGGGAATTGGAGTGAAGCCTCATAAGCCTCTTTACTTCCTGAGTAAAACCCTTCACATGGATAGGAGTAGGAAAGAGGGGATTGCATTTTTGGTGCAGCAGTTTTAAAACAACCACAAAAAAAAGGAGAGAGGCTGTTTTATTTGCCATTGGGCTGTAAACAAGGAAATATGATTCTCTCTACCAGTCACATTGCTATAGGTTATACATAATCTTAAATTATTCACTCCCATTTCAGGGAAAAAAGAGCTGCCCAAGCATAGTGCAGTTACCATAGCAATAAATTTTTAGGAGGTGGAAACATTTGCTATGAGAGCATCCTCAGGAGATTTCCCTTTGACTCTTGGGCTGCTCATTAAGGCAGGGAGTAGGAGTTATGGGGCTCTACTTAGCCACATCTTTCTGGATCCTGACTTGTTAGGCAGGAGCACTCCATCTTCCGGCAGCAGCTAAAGGGCGAGGAGGGAATAAGTGGCACTTTGCACCACTGCTCTGGCACACACTGCAAGAACCGGGGCCAGAACAGCCTGAACGATGCAGCCAAGGTGCTGGCAACATAGTGCTATCATGGGAGAGAGAGGCAAGAGTCTTTGGAGTAGAACAAACTGGGCTCCGAGGACCAAGATGAACCAGAGGGAAAGAACTCTTTGTTTCTCCAAGGCCTGCCAAGAGATTTCTGATGTCCCACCACAACTTCCCAGCACCACTGTTACAAGCAGTGGTGTCATTCAAATGATTTAGGAACAGGAACTCACTTTTGATTGGCACTTGTCAGGAACCCGGAACCAGCCACGGAGCCCGTTAGGATCCGGAACGCCCGTTCTGGTCCGTTCCCCCTGAATGACATCACTGGTTACAAGGTCTTCTGGGCCATGCTCTCACATAAGCACAGAGCATCAGCTTAATCAACATGGCATGCAAGGCATCATCCACCCAGAGCAAGCATAACCCCAGTCTCACCGCAGCACATCATCCCTCTAACAAGAATTGCATAGGGTAGAAAACAGGGTCAAAATTCAAGAACGTTTCCAGAAATTAACTCTTATTATGCCATTAGTGACTATCAGCAACACTTCAGCATCCCATCAAGGAACTCAGTGTATGTTTTGCCCACCCTTCATTTTATCCTCACACCAACCCTGTGAGGTAGACAGGGCTGGAACATAGCAATTGACCTGATTTGCCTAGTGAATTTCATGGCTTAATAACCTTTGAACCAAGCTTTGAACCAAGGTTTGCCTACTCCAAAACCAGGGCTCTAACCAGTGGTGTCATCTACTCACCAGTAGACGGTACGCTGGGCGGGACTTAGCATGATCGACAGCCCATCCATTCACTTCCGCTTTCTTTGCGCTCCCCGCACGGCTTTCCCTCGCCTCGGAGGGGGCGCCTGCTCACCCAGGCACCCGGCATGCCCCCCACCCATCCCCCCTGGCGAGCAGGCGCTCCCTCCAAGGCGAGGGAAAGCCGCGCGGGGAGCGCAAAGAAAGCGGAAGTGAGTGGACGGGCTGTCGATCACGCTAAGTCCCGCCCAGCGTACCGTCTACTGGTGAGTAGATGACACCACTGGTCTAACCACTATATCACTGACTCATGCTCTGGACCACATTCATGCGTCCATGGTGAAGGTGAGATGTGCTCAGACCATGTGGGGCCAGCCCAAGACCTTCTGGCGCCTGAGGTGGTGTGTCAAATGATTTTTTTCCCCCAACACACACAGCATCAGTCTCCTTTTCTGCCATAGCTCTGGGCGAAGTGATAGAAGTCTTCGGTATATCAAGCAAGAGTAACGTTAGCCTTGCAGTGAAATGCTGAAGCCTCAGTGGCACATTCCATTTGTGGATGTTTCCATGCTTTTCAAGTTTCCTTTTGAAGTAACATTTGATATTTGCCTCATGAAAATGAAGATGAAAAATGCACACATGCACGCGCACGTGCACACACACACACATACTCCTTCAGTCCCGCTACTTTAGTTTTTTTTTTAGCAAATTGTTTTCTTAAGAAATTGAGTTGATTCAATTAGATTGAAGCAAAAAGCCAAGTAGATGTACAGTGAAGAGTCGCCCCCAAAGGTCTCTGTGTGCGCGCGCGTGCGTTTAATTTTGAACGGGGCACAGGTGGGGAAGGCTGAACTCTCCTCCACTTTTCCTCTTTACAATCTGTCACTCCAAGTATCCCCCACCCTCATTGCTGGCTCAGTTCTGCTACTGGAACTAGATAAAGAGAGGAAAAAATGTTGAGGGAGATAAGGGGAAGGGTTCCTTTCATCCTCTCACCTCTATGGATATTTAAATTAGACCCACCCCCATCCCATTCAGCTTTATGAATGGGAAGATGTGTGTTCATGAAAAGAGGGCTGCCTTTCTCTTGGATAGATGGATGCTTCTCCTAAATAGATTGGTCTGTGCCTTAACCTGGATCAATCTTGAAATGTAGCCTGTGCTCTGCAGGTGGTTTGGCTGAGGAAGAGCGTTTTGCGTTGGTCCCAGACCTTCCCCCCAAAACAGCAAGTCTCCAGAGGCAGATCTACAGGGAGGGCAAAGCTCTAAGTGTTGCAAGAAGCCTTACCCTGACATGTAAATCCCTCCTCTCCCTTGCTGCTGTAGCCAGTAAGCAACGCCAAGGTGTTGCTTTTCCCTGTGAGGATTGGCTAAAACGGTGCAGGAGAGGAGTGATTTCCACTGCAAGGTCAGGCTTCTTGCAAAACTTAGAGCTTTGCCCTCCCTTAGATCTGCCTCTGCAAGTCTCATTTGTGTTCTTTTTGTGGTTGTGTGTGTGTTCTGGTATAAAATTGAAAGATTGCAGTTTGCGTTCTGCAGCTGCTGAGAACAAGGAGCTGTGAATCGAGTGGCACCCAGGAGTGAGCCAAAATATTTGGAAAGGATCACCCAAATAGCTGTTTGGAAGAAGAGCCTCAAAAAAAGCAAAATACTCCTCTCAGGCTTCTCTTATTTCACACACTTCACACTTGAGGGTGGCAGCAGCTTCAGACCAGTCCTTAGAATCACTGGGAATGTATTACGATCTGGAAACACTGCCTCTGGCATAGAGAAGAGGGAAGAAGGAGACTTGGGGGAGTACACACAGCTGTTTCTGAACCGCTTCCTTCCTTCCCACCTTTGTCCAAGTGATCTAATCAAGGGATCACACCAGGTAGCCATCAAACAGCCCATCTGGTTGAAAGCAAGCTAAGCATGACTGGTGGCCTTGGCAAAATTTTCACATGCCAGCCCCAAGAGATGCCACTCTCCTTGTTGTCTGGGGTGTGAACTGCTGTCTAAAAAGATGTAGGCTAATTAAGGAAATCAGCTCATTAACAAAAAACGCTAACGGATTTGGAATCCAAATAGCTGTAATTTTAACCCGAGAGAATGGCAAAAGGTGTTAATGGCATTTCACATCCAATAATGTCTTTGATTTTATTTTTTTTTCCAAGAGAACGCTTCCAAACTCCAGACTCTTGTTTACAGCTCCTCCATATGTGCATGAGATCTGCCTTGTTACCATGCCAAGGTTCGGCAGGAGCATTTCTGTGCATGTTTTTTATTTTTAAAAAAAAGCTCGTTAGGGTAGTTACTATCATCCTTATCGTACAGCAAACCCTCTGTTTAATGGGCTAATGGGGATGAACTATCTGTTAATATTTAAAGTCCATTAAACCTGTACCTGCAAAACATATATGACTAGTTTGGAATGGTTTGGAATGAGGCACAAACCACCTGTTGTTTATGAAGTTTGTTGAATAGAGGTCCATTAAATTAAGGTATCAGTGTATTACATCAAAACATCCTTTCATTCTTCCCTGGGCCTCAGAATGCCTTTTAAGGCATAAAAACATCACTTCTGGTCCCCTGAGAAACCAGAAGTCATGTTTTTTGCCCCAAATGGGCATTCTGAGGGCTGGGGAGGCCACGCGCAGGAGCACACAGCCTAATCCAGCCCTCAGAAAAAAACCCAGACCAGTGATGTCATGCAGGGGGTACGCGGGGGTACGCGAGTACCGGTTTCTAGGATTACAGCTGGCCCCGCCCATTCGCCCGCCCACTCGTCGACTCCGCCCTCTGCAACGTTTGAATTTCCTGCATGTTTGAGTTGCTTGCATGTTCTCAGAGCCAGGTAGGCAGCGAGCAGAGCCTTTCCTTTCCTTGCCACTGAAAAATGAGCTGCTGTGGGGTTTTAACATGATGCCAGGCCTCCTTAACATGTTCTGGGGGTGCTGTAGAATACTGTTGCAACTGTTGGGTCAGTTTAAAATCATCTGAGGCCTCAAAAAGGGCTTTTTTCATGTCACTTCCTGCCACGACATCACTTCTGGCTTATGACGTCACTTCCGGTGGGCGGGTCCCGACACGTGCCAATCAAAAGTGAGTACCTGTTCTTAAATCATTTCGATGACACCACTGCCCCGGACCCAACCAGAGCACAGAGGGTGGGGGTGGCCCAAATTCTCAAGTTTGAATACCCACAGATTTCTGTATCCTTTGGAGTTCCAGGATCAGAACACCTGCAGATAACAAGGGCCAGCTGTCATTGCTAGGTGATGATCCTCCACACCCAGTGGAGGAAGTTGTGGCTAGTTTGGAGATACATTGGCTCACTAACATATTCCCTTGCTCTGTAGTATGAACCGCCCAGCGTACCGGTAGGCTGACACTACTGCCCTTGCTTGAATTCAAGTCATGGGTTGGAGGAGGCTGTTGGAGTGAGGGAACCTTCTTTGGTTTTCCTAAGTTGTTTTTCCCAGAATCAGGACCTCTTAGGGCACAAGGAAAACTCTGCTGCTCCAGCAGGATACAGGCATACCCTGGTATCCATTGGTGTCCCATTTTGGACCCCCATGGATACCTGAAACCATGGATACTGGGGACGCCTTTTATTTTTAAAGATAGGGGAACATCAGTGGTTTTGCTGCAATAATGTAAAAAAAAAAAGATTTGTTCAATGTTCCCCCATCTTTTTAATAGGCCTACCAGTATCCATGGTATCTGTGGATAACTGAAACCATGGATACCGAATCCAGCAGATATCGGGGCATGCCTGCACACTTAGAAATGAAAGGGAAAGAAAATATTGGCCAGGTTTCTCTGCTGTGCCAGAGCCATACTCTACAATCTGTGTAGCTATGGAAGCACTGTGGGTCATTTCCCTTCAGCCCTGCGCCATCTAATTTCATTGTGCTGGTTTCTAAGATTTCAAACTTCATTGCTGCTGTTTATGTGATTTATTCCCTCTATTTTGAGAACCTACCAATTGAAAATGTTCACCAGGAAGAGCTTTTTTTTTTTTTTTGGACGACAGCTGAGAGTATTCTTTGCTCTTGTTTCCCTCCCCATCTGGATTGCAAAACCCATCAATCCCGAATGCAGCGTGTTATTTACAACCTGGCGAGGGCAGATTTGTGAATATATTATTATGCTTGCTCAGGATGCAAAAAAAAAAGTTCTCCAGGCTGGGTCTGCCACAGCTCACTCATTTTGTCTCCTCCGTTTTCATGTTGACTCTTCGGCTGAAGATTCATTTTGAGACTGGCACTTCATATCTGCATCTGCGGGAGACTTGTGGTGAATGCTATAGTAAATAAACAGAGGCAGAGGACATTTCGGGGAGGGGTCTGTTCTTGGGCATAAAACATTATTTCACACTGTACTGACCCATTTTTTAACCTGATGCAAGCCAGGGCCCTTCTAAATGAATGTACCCCAGTGGTGTCATTCAAATGATTTAGGAACAGGAACTCACTTTTGATTGGCACTTGTCGGGAACCCGGAACCAGCCACGGAGCCCGTTAGGATCCGGAACGCCTGTTCTGGTCCGTTCCCCCTGAATGACATCACTTCTGCCTTCACCCCCCTAGGAATCCGGAGTCGCTCCCTTTAACCCTCTGAGTGCCGGCCAACCAAGAAGAAAAGCTCTTTGCAGAGGAATTGGGAGGGGGGAGGAGGGAGAGTGAAGTGGGCAGAGTCAGCCCTAATTTTAATTAGTGGAACTGAGTTCCCCCGTGTTCCCCCTGCATGACATCACTGAATGTACCTCATTGACTAGGGCAGGAGGGCAACCAAGAGGTGGTCTGGAGACCATCCTTTGAGGAATGGTTCAAAGAGCTGGGTATGTTTCGTCCAGAGAAGAGGGACCAAGGAAAGATGCAATAGCTAGTCTTCAAGTATCTGAAGGGCTGTAGTGCAGAAGAAGGGCAGGGCTTGTTTTCTAAGGGCAGGACCAGAACCAGTGGATTGAAACTGCAGGGAGGTACATTTAGGCTAGATGCAAGGAAGGAGTTCTCAGTTATAAGAGTGGTCTGCCACAGGAAAAGACTTCTCCGTGCAGTAGTGGACTCTCCTTTCAAGTGTTGAAGCAGAAGCTGCCTTTTAGGAATGCTGTCGTCAGCTGCAGTGAACAGTGAGTCAGACTAGTTGACCTCCAACGTGATTTCCAGCTCTGTGATTCCATGAAGCTCTAAGCCTGAGATTCAGGAGGTAGGACCTGGTGATGTCACGTGGTTGCATCGTATGGAATGTCACCACCACCACCCCCAAAACAAAAAATGTGATGCCAGTGTATCGCTCTGTAGGAAAGGGGTGGGGAAGGGGAAAAAGTAGAAAACAATGAAAATGTCCAGAGAAGTTGTTTTAAAGAAGAAATCTCAATGTTTCCAGTGGAAAATTCGTGGTTTCTTTTTTTCCAACTGGTGAGTGAAATAGCTTTTAAAGTTGTGTTTTAAAATAATGCTAAGAGTCCATTATGGGACGTGGTGGCGCAGCGGGTTAAACCGCTGCTGCTGGGCTTTCCGACCAGAAGGTTGGGAGTTCAAGACTGCGCGATGGAGTGATATGAGCTCCCGTCGCTTGTCCCAGCTCCTGCCAACCTAGCAGTTCCAAAGCACCTACATGCAAGTAGATAAATAGGGACCACTTCGGTGGGAAGGGAACGGCATTCTGTGCGCTACGGCGTAGAGTCATGCCGGCCACATGACCACGGAAGCTTGTCCTCGGACAAAACGCCGGCTCTACAGGCTTGAAACGGAGATGAGCACCGCCCCCTACAGTCAGTCACGACTAGACCATTTGGTCGTGGGGAAACCTTTACCTTTACCTAAGAGTCCATTACATTGCTGCAAGCCCTCTGCTGCCCCTTCACCTCCTCCTCCTCTCCCTCCAGGCCAATGTGGGGAGGTAGCCGGGTATCACCCACTCAGTTTTGAATGGAAGGGAGGAAGAGCGGGGCACAGCGGTGGTCCTCCAAGACTTGTTTCAGGCCCTCCAGAACCAGAGGCTTGGGCTGAAATCCTGAAATCTGGCAGCCTAGCTAGAGAGAAGTCTCAAAAATCCATGTTTGCTCAGTGTTTGATGTTTTTTACTCGGTAGGTGGGAAAGGTTAATTTCAGGCCATTTGGGAGGCTCCCACTGGCTCTATTCCTTCACCACTGAAACCTGCCCAGTATGAGATTTTTCCTCCATTTTTCAAGGGCCATCATTCAATATCACTTCTGGTTTTGTATACATTTGACCTGCCAACCTTGTAAAGGCAACTGGGCCAGACTCCAGCTGTTCCTAGGGTTGCCAGCTCTGACCGAAGCTATTCCTGGAGATTTATTTTCCAGCCTGAGAAAATGTTGAACAGTTCTACAGGTCCTCCAGGAGTGCTTTCGGTTGTCACCTGGAGATGGATGCTGATTCCTGGAGACTCCGGGCCAATTTGGGAGGGCTGGCAACACTGTTTGTATCATGAGCTTTGGAAAGGGTGTTGGGGAGACAGAGAGGGCAGGTGGCAGGAGAAGACGGCAGGAATTTTAGGCAGAGCAAGGACAGCTGACTGTGAAGGGGTTTATCTTGTGCTCCTAGAACTGCAAAAAAAGAATGCTAAGGGTGCTGGTATATCTGCCAGTCACAGATTTGCTACATGAAAGTTTGCTTATTCACGGGGAACAGAATTGCCACCTCTCTCTCATGGTTTGTGGGCTGTTCTTAGCTACCTGCAGTCTCCCTGGCACTCATTGGCATTCTAAAGTATCTCACGGCCATTGTAAAGTGCTCCCTGCTAGTTGTAGGTGACATTTTGAGGTCTCTGATTCTGAGGGACTCTGTTGCTGGCAAATAAGCCAACTCCTCCTAACCCCATTGATGCCATAGGATCAATGATTCCCTATCCACTTGGGTTTCCAGGAACCTAACCCCTATGGCTACAAAAAACTGAATGTATTTCCATCTGACATCCTCAGAGTCAGCTCTGGAGAACCCAATTCCAACCCCAACCCCCAAGTCAGTTTATATTTTATGTGTTTTAATTATTTTTGTCTCACCTTTCCCATGCTCAAGGCACTTTACAAATCAATATAACATATGACAGAATAAAACTGCACTTGATGAATTGTACAAGCTTAAACCCCAATATATTTAAAGCAAAACCAAACCCAATTTCCATTGAACAAAAGAGAAGCCTCCTAAGGAAACTCAGAATTAGCAGCATGGGCATCCGTTTGCAAAATGCCTTTCTAAAACAGTGGCTTGCGCCAGAGGCAGATCTACAGGGAGGGCAAAGCTCTAAGTGTTGCAGGAAGCCTTACCCTGTCATGGAAATCCCTCCTCTCCCTTGCTGCTGTAGCCAGTAAGCAATGCCAAGATGTTGCTGTTCCCTGTGAGGATTGGCTAAAACGGTGCAGGAGAGGAGTGATTTCCACTGCAAGGTAAGGCTGCTTGCAAAACTTAGAGCTTTGCCCTCCCTTAGATCTGCCTCTGGCTTATGCATAGCTTTGGAAAGTGAAAAAGGGGGCAGGTCGCTGAACTTGTGCTGGGAGTTGATGGTGCAGCCTTTATGTGACAGTGGAAAAGGTTCTGGGCTGTCAGGCTTCCCCAGGCTTCAGGGCAGGGCACAGGTAGGCACAGGCACAGATTCTAGAGCAGGCTCAGTGGGCCAGAGAGAGCAGATTAGTTTGAGACAGCTCAAGGTGGGGGTGCGGGAGAGGAAATGGCCTTCTCCCAATCAGTTCATCTCTAGCTCAGTATTATTGACATGGACTAGTAGTCACTCTCAGGTTTCAGGCACAAACCCTACCGGTAGGATCAATGACTCTGTATTTTATTTATTGTTATTTTTATACCTTCCTCCAAGGAGCTCAGGATAGTACCTCCCTTTGTTTTGTCTTCACAACAACCCTGTGAGGTAGGTGAGGCTTAGAGATAGTGGCATAAAGTGGCACCTTCTCCCCCCCACACACACTTGCTACGTCGCTGGAACATGGTAACATCTTCCCATCCTGTGTCCTTATTGCACACTGTGTATTTGAGTGTCATTTGTACACGATAGAAGGGATGTGGTTAAATGTTTTTTCTACATGGAGAACATATATCAAATGCCATAGATGAAGGCCTGATCTATCAGGTGTACCCTTATGATCCCCCAAAACACTCTCTTACTGGTCCTTTCTTGGGTTCATTCAGTCAACAAATCAGAAAAGGGAAATGTGACTCTTCAAACTGCCTTTCCCTACTCCTCCATGCGGTGGAACCCTCACCCGCAACTGACCCACCAAAGTCTGAACAACGTTTTAGAACAACCCTTCCTTCTTTGGAGTGACTTGTAGTGCACAGGCTCAAGACTAGGTGGGGAGGTGTAATGTGTTTAGATTCTGTCTCCTTCAAGTTTGCTGACTTTCGTTTTTTGACACAACTTGGTCCTTCAAGATGAGGACCAATAAAGACGATGCTCTCAGAGCATCATCCTAACCTGGAGTTAGGCCGGCACAGTTAGGCCAATAAAGTTTGGCTGACACAAGGGCCATTTGGACCACTCTCGGAGTCAGGGAGGATGGCTCAGGTCTGTGTGCTGGCCTCTCTGACTCCGAGAGTGGTCCAAACATACCTTACAGTGTCCCTTGTGCTGGCTAAATTTTGCTGGCTTAACTGTGCCAGCCTAACTCCAGGTTAGGATGTGCTCTCAAACGTTGACCTGGTCACCTGGCTGGAATGAGGACATCGACACACACACACACACACACACACACACACACACACATCTTCACAGTCAACAATATCAATTTCATACGCAAATGTTTCCCATTGTCCTGAAAAAGAACTGTGCCTGTTAAATATTTGGATTTTTGTAGCATTTCAGCTTTGTACTTCAACAATAATGAGTGCAGTCAGGTGCCAAGTGATTCAGCTCCTGGGAGAGCCATAATCTACCATGCACCATGGCAGGGCTCCAAAGAGCTGAATCTATAATACAATTAGTATAAACCCACATTTTTAGCACAACGTACTAATTATACAATTTACTCAATTGGTTTAGCAGAGGGGGGGGGAGAGAGAGAGAGAGAGAGACTGACTCATAAAACACTGTTAAAAGCAGCCTAATTTGATCAAAATTAAAACTGAATCATCTTTGCATGTAGCTGTTCGGCATTTGATTTGCGAGGAAATGCAAATCACCCGAACAAAGAGCGTGGTTATTTGGGTGGCTGTTGCTGCAACATGATTTACAAATTACAGCACAATAACAGGGGAGGGGGAAGGGTGGGTGATACCTTTGGCATTCCCTCGCTTTCTTCATTTACCTCTCCCTCTCCCTCCCTCCCTCCCTCCCTCTCTCTGTCTCTCTCTGTCACTTTGGTGTCTAGGAACAGATTAGCAGCAAATGTGAGATTTCCAGGCTGTAGGGGGCTCAGCTCAGTGTTTGAGCACCTCCTTTGCATGCAGCCTTGACAGTAGCGCCGCTGACGGTAGTGTTAAGTATTGCAACATGCCATGTACGCAGCCTCTCCCACTCACCACCAGAGCCATTTGGGGCAGCGATGGCATCTGTGCTGTTGTTACCCAGAATGGGTCCGACGGCGAGTAAGAGGGGCAGCTTACATGGCTTGCAATACTCAGTGTGCCCCCACCCGTAGCTAAGCTGCTGGGCCTTGGCTTCAGTTCCTAGCAAGACTGAGAAGGACCCCTCCCTGACCGACCCTGGAGAGGTGCTGCACTTAGCAGAGATTGACCAATGATGTGACCTGGTGCACAAGTAAGCATTCTTGTTACATAAAGTGTTGCTCATTTGGGGAGGGGGGCATTGCAGTCCCCACTGTCAGCACATGCAGATTAAGTTGGTCCCAGTCCTGCTGGCTGACTCCCCATAGTTGAATACAGGATGGCTGTTTCATACAGAGACAAAGCATCCCATTCTCCGAAATCCCTCTCATGCCTATGGGTGTGTTACACCATCCAATCAAAAGCACTGGCACCTCCCATCTGGATGTGCTTCATTTGCAGCCTCCGACTTGTGAAATGACTCAAGCCTTTGGAAAAGAAGCACTGGCAGTTCCCAGGGGCTGGGTGGAAAGGGAATTGGATATTGCTTTCCTCCGTGTTCTCCTGAAGTGTCTGACCCATGAAAACAAGGGGCTGTTTTGACTGTTATGGTTATCATGGTCAGAGGCGTTTCTACAGGGTTGGCAAAGCTCTAAGTTTTGCAAGAAGCCTTACCTTGCAGTGGAAATCACTCCTCTCCTGCACCATTTTAGCCAATCCTCACAGGGAACAGCAACAACTTGGCGTCGCTTACTGGCTACAGCAGCAAGGGAGAGGAGGGATTTACATGTCAGGGTAAGGCTTCCTGCAAAACGTAGAGCTTTGCCATCCCTGTAGAAACGCCTCTGATCATGGTCCACAGCAGTGCAGAAAAGTGCTGGCTGTCTTCAGGCAACTTGTTGCAAAGCTGACCTGACTTCTTGCTGTTCAGTCTAAAAGTTGCATCCCTGTGGCTTAAGTCCTCTTCTCCTCCAGCTCTCCAGTGTTCTATCTCAGCACTCTCCTCCGCACTTCCTCTTCCTCTCTGTCTTCCTCTTCCTAGGAGTGGATCCAGTGTGGGTGCGATGGCCCAGGCCTTCCCGCTGCTGCTACTCACTTGGCAGGTGTCACAGAATGCTTGACGGTGCTTTTGAAACGCCCAATGCTGGTGCTGCTGCATTAGTCTACAATAGGATTGTGCCAACGGTGTAGAAAAGTGATGTGCATGTGTGAACTAGTCCAGTTCTCAGTGGACAGAATTATTATTTCTCCCGTCTTCTCTCTTACCTATTTTTAAATATTTGAAGACCAGCGTCATCACTTCTCTCCTGACACTTCTCCGCCCAACCCAGGTCATAAGTCCCCGCCGTTCAGTCTTTTCTTTTAGATCTGCCTTTTAATCTTATTCATCTCCGGAGGTTCATTTCTGAATTGTTTCCAGCTAGCCCAGAATTGGACGGACGTTTTGGGGCCGTAACCTAACTCCTGAGCCAAATGGAGTGTGCGTGTATCTGTACACACACTGGGTGGGTAGTATTTCTTCATGATAGGAGCATGTCCTCCCGATAGTAGTGCAACCGAGTCACATTGCAGAGGATGCACAGCATCGTACGAAAAATTGCATGATTTATGTGCTTCGTGTGCCTTGCTCCTTAACGTATAGGCGTGTGTTCTCACCCATGTGGAGATGAAATGTCAGCGAGGCTCTGCAGCCATGTGTTAACTTAAAGTGGAGCTGTGGGATGTGGTTGTTGCTAGGACAACCACCGTGCTGCCACTTATGACGACTCACAAAGTCTGTGATCAGCCACCTCAGCCCGTAATTTGCTCACCAGTTCCTCATTGATTAGAATAGAGGAAAAGCAGGACCCCTCCTGGGCCTCATCCTATATGGTGGTGCCTGGAGCAAATGGGTAGCAATCTGTGTATGTGGGGCAGACTGATGCCTCTTTGGATCAGAGGGAACAGAGAGAGCAGGTGTCAATTCATGGGAGGGGTCCAGGTGGAAAACAGTACAGTGGACCGATCTTATTCGGATTTCACCATCCGCGGATGCTGTGGGTACTGGGGTCCCGTTTTAAAAACATTTTAAAAAGTAAAGATCAGTAAGAAGATAGGCTTCCCTACCTTCACGCCACAAAATCATGCCATTTGCAGGGAGGTCTTCTGCACACCCGGAAGCCACTTCTGGGTTGTGCAACACCCCTCCTTGTATCTGGCTCACCCCTGATCTCCTACTGATTTTTACCGCTTTAAATGTTTTTAAAAGGGGATTCTAGCATCTGCAGAAATACTGGCGGGGCACCAGTACCGAACCCCTGCCAATACCAAGTGACTACAGAAAGGGCTTCTTTGTGGCAGCATATTCAGTGGATCTGACCCTGGGGGTCTAGGAAAAGATACTGGTAGGGAAACTGAGGCACCAGACCTACTCAAAACAGAACCTTGATGCATCACAAAGTTGGGTCAAGAAACCATTCAGTTTTTGAACTCAGCCTCTTTGCCCTGATGTGCCACTCTTCCATGGGTACAGCTTTGGGCAGATCCACATAATAGACCCATACACGCATGCACCCAATGCCTAGGTGATTGCAATACTCTGCCAACCACACAGGAGCCACTGACATTTAAGTGGCTCTCGTGCGGCTTGACAAGTACCAAACGAACACCTCCATTTTGTCCCTTTTTGTTGTGCATCCTCCTCGACAAAACACTTCTTGCTTTTCGGAGGTAATTAGCACAAGGCAGATGTGCCTGTGTCTGATAACAAGCATCTGCAGAGGGCTGTCATGGATTACAGCTGTACGATCCATGTAGTGACACGTTGGTTGCTTCTAATCCACCACTTGCAGTCAAGGATCATGTGCAAGGTGGAGTAACATGAAAGAGGGCTCTGCTTATTCGCACAGTTTTCCTTGGAGCAATGGCAGCAATGCCTCTGCATGTCTAGGCCATCTGTGATGGACAGCCACAAAGATGCGCTCCCTCGTTCCACCGTTCATCCAAAGTGGTCCTTCTGTTTGTTTTCCTGACAATACACACCAAAAGTGACTGAGGTACGAGATAATGGATTCATGTTTTCAATTATGAATGGTGCCATATAAAACACCGCTCTGAAGTCTGAGCAGCTTCACTAAGCTTGTTGATTTCTCCCCTCGTTAGGAGCAATTAACCTCAAAGAATAGGCTGACATTTATGTAAACATAAAGGTGTGTATCCTCCTCTGTGAGCACTCATGAGATAAGGTTTGGCACAGGGATTTCTCAACACGTGCCTTTATGGGAAAAAGTCACACTGAAAGCAGAAGTCTTCTTTCCCTCTTTGAAAAAAATATATTCCCTGTGAAGATAGTGAATATCAAGGCTGGCCCATCTAAGATGCAAACAATGGCATTCACATCAAGTGGCATATTGGGGGGACAGCACATGGAGGAAAGAATATGATTGCTGTGCTCCGATCTTTGGAACACAATGTTCTGGTCCGTGCTTTCTCACCTTGTCCCTTCCTCCACTGCGCCCTTTATATTAATACACCACAGATTGTTTAAAGGTGGAGGAGAGAACAAGGTAAGAATGTAGGGTGGCTAGACCGCTGCACTCTAGGGATTGGAACACAGCAATCTTGCCCACCAACTTCTCTCATTCCTCTGTGTGGGCTTTTAAAGTGAAGTACGGACGTGGTGGCGCAGTGGGTTAAACCGCTGCTGCTGAGCTTTCTGACCGGAAGGTTGGGAGTTCAAGACTGCGCAACGGAGTGAGCTCCTGTTGCTTGTCCCAGCTCCTGCCAGCCTAGCAGTTCGAAAGCACCTTAAAAATGCGAGTAGATAAATAGGTACCACTTGGGTGGGAAGGTAACAGCGTTCCCTGCGCTATGGCGTACAGTAATGCTGGCCACATGACCACGGAAGTTTCTCCTTGGACAAACGCCGGCTCTACAGGCTTAGAAATGGGGATGAGCACCGCCCCCTACAGTCAGCCACGCCTAGACCATTTGGTCGTGGGAAAAACTTTACCTTTACCTTTAGGAAATGTGGGACACACTAGGAACAATCCTAGCATGCTCCATATTTACTGCTTTATTTAAAGAATCTGTATGGAGGCAGGAGTATCCCTGAGAGCATCTCCAGGTGGAGCTGGGAAAGATCCTCCTCTGCCTTAAACTCTGGAGAGCCACTGCCCGTCTGCCGATAGTACTAGATATACCAATGCATTGATTCTGTAGACGTCGGCTTAATATCTGTTCAGTGACTGATGTCAGTGAGGCTGTCAAAAGGAGCAGACAGTCATCCAGACACTTCCCACCTCCCCGCCCCCAGCATTTTGTATGAGTGGTTCCCAAAGTCCTACTTGGATGTTGGGATCCCTGTAAGTGTTTGCGTGAGTGGGGGAGGAGGAGGGCAGCAGCACTATCTCCATGATCTGCTGCTGCTGGGCAGGGAGGTGTTTTTTTTAATAGCTCACCTGGGGGATGCTATGGCTCTCTGGAGGATTTGGGGAGCCTGCGACCCCTCTGCAGCCCTCCCCAAGGCTTGAAAATGGTTTTAAAAGTTTTAAAAAAACACTTCCTGTTTCAGGCTGAAAACAAGGGTTTTTCCTCTTTTTTCGACATTTTCAAGTTTCAGGGAGGGCTACAGAGGAGGTCACGGGCTCCTCAGACCCTCTGAAAGGCCATAGCAAGCCCCAGTGTTTTGTTTTGTTTTGTTTTTTTAAAAAAAACACCCTTCCCTGCCCAGAAGCAGCATGATTGTGGAGATTGTGCTGCTGCCAATTTCTGGGCAATTCCCACCAGTTTGGGAACCACTGTTGTTGTATGGTATTTGAATTTATGTGACTCAGGTTGACAGCCAATTTTTGGATGTAAGTAGGATAGCATATATAGTAAGTAAATATTTTAAATATCCCACCTTTCTTCCATCATGGAGTTCAGTGCTGCATACCTGGGATCTCAGGTGATCTTCCGTCCCAGCACTGATTTGCCCTGGACCTACTTAGCTTCAGCAAGGTCCCATGTGCCCTCTGATTATCTCTCAGGAGAATACTGATCCAGCAGATGAATATTCATTTGTGGAACTACGTGCCACTGGATGTGGTGATGGCACCTGGCCTAGATGGCTGGAAAAGGGGATTGGACAGATGGACGGAGGGAATGCCCATTGCAGGTTACAAGTCATGATGACTGTGAACAGGGTTTAGAGGTAGCCTGTCACTGAATGATAGATGCAAGGGAGTGGCAACAGGATATGGGTTTCTTGTTGACTTGAGTGCTCCCTGAAGTATATGGTGGGTCGCTGTGAGACACAGGAAGTTGGATTAGGTAGGCCCATGGTCTGATCCAGCAGGGCCCATCTTATGTTTTTATGGCACCTGAGCAAGGGTTCAATCAGCCCCCCACCCCACCCCCAATTGCCTGCCTTTGGAAACAGGGTGATTTCCAAGCATTTGGCAGCTCCCAGCTCATATCGGATGGGCCACCGTGAAGTGTGGTTGGACCACTCTTGGAGTCAGGGAGGACATCTGTGTGCTGGCCTTTCTGACTTCAAGAGTAGTCCAAACATACTTTACAGTGTCCCTTGTGCCAGCCAAACTTTCCTGGCCTAACTGTAGGTTAGGATTGCACCCTTAATTAGAGCTCTCAGGGTCTAGGCCTGAGGCCCACAGAACTTCTTTGATAGTTCCTTCCTGTCCAGACGGTTCTATATCTCACTAGTCATCTTCAATCCCTGCTCTGTCCCGTTGCCCGTTTTCACCGCCATCCAGAGGCAGATCTAAGCTCTAAGTTTTGCAAGAAGCCTTACCTTGCAGTGGAAATCACTCCTCTCCTGCACCGTTTTAGCCAATCCTCACAGGGAACAGCAACATCTTGGCATTGCTTACTGGCTACAGCAGCAAGGGAGAGGAGGGATTTCCATGACAGGGTAAGGCTTCTTGCAACACTTAGAGCTTTGCGCTCCCTGTAGATCTGCCTCTGCAACTTAGCAGCAAGCCCAGTGGGCGGCACAGTCTCTCTTTTGTCTCCTGCCCCATGTCCTTGACATTCAACTGCAGGGTCGGCCATTACAAGAGGCCCCTGCCATCTTCCTGGATAAACAATGCCGCAAACAGGGTTTCCGCCTGCACTTGAAATAAATATGCTGCTTTCAAAGTGAATAAAGGATGCCTTTCCTGCCCCTGAAACACGTGCCTCGTCTCCCGGAGGAACATGCTCTGCTCCTTCTACCTGGCTGGGAATGTGACGGTGATGCATGTTGTCACAAGTGGTATTAATGGCTGTCTATTTTTGTATAAAGACAATGGCTGAGCTCTTCCTTACCTGTCCCTTGAGAAGTTGTTCTCGGCCTGTTTTCTACTTCAGCGGAAATGGCAGAGGATGCAGGACTGAGTCCCTCTTGGATAGACTTTATTTTGTCTGCTAAAATACACGCACACAAACACACCTGCGCGTGCATGCGCGCGCACACAGACACACACACAGACACACACACACACACACGGAGTGGCTTGATGTCATTTGTATTTATTAGTATTCCTTCCTAATTTGCCATGCTCCACATTTTGCTGAAGACCGTGAAGCCTAATTCAATCTGGCATTACACGATCCATTTAAGATATTCCTTTGCATCTTTACAAGCACCCTTGACTGGCAGCAATAAAAAGGGAATAAAGAGCAGAATCCACCTGGAGGTTCTTCGCTGCACAGGCCCCTCTGAAGCACATGGGAACCATGCCAGAACGGGGTGTCGAGAATGCAGTGCTCCTACCTGTCAGAAATGAAAGTTTGTCATTCCTTGGCTTGGGATGTGACTCTTGGTGACCTGTGATGCTCACTTTGACATTGAATTACTATACACCCTCTGAGGTCTTCTGCTGGGATTTTAATCTGAACTGGAGAACTCCTCTCTAGCACATAACTGCCTCCACTTTGCTGCTATGATGGTGATGTCCCCATCATTACCGTAGCAGCAAGGTAAGTGAAAGCAGGTGGAGATCGGATCTCTTGTTTTCTCGCCCTTTGTTGGCAGTAAAGGAAGAAAGCCTTTCTTTCCTTTCCTTCTCCTTCTTTGTTTCTGGCCCCTGGAACTCTGCTGTATCCAGGACCTTGTAGTCCTGGGATATGTAATTACTAAGGTCCTTAATAGAGTGCCTTGGGAAGCTGTTTGTCCCAGGGCTTTTGTTTGTCAGCGCAGCAGTAACAATGTTATGGCAAAGCAGCAGAGGTCCAGCATGCCAGGGAGGGAGAACTGGGCGGGGGGGGGAGGAGAAGGGTGCGAAGAGAACAAGCTGTCCTGTCAACCCTCCTGTCAAACATGCACAGGAGCAAACACCATCAAATGACAGGCTTCGATGCCCATGGATAGGGGATAGCAGAATCACAGTTTGGGGCTGGAAATTATAAATAAGTTATACCTACAGTATCTCATTTTCAGGTTCTTCATGTTTATTTAGTGTAATTGCCATTCCCAGTCCACAAGCCTGGATGTGACCATCCATCGTTAACAGCTCAAACATATGCCTGTCTAGTGAGAAGTAAGCCTCATTGAATTCAATGGGTAAGTGACACTCTAGGTAAGTGTGGGTAGGAATGTAGCCTAACTGAAATGAATGAGAACAGGATCCACCTGGGTATTTTCTTACACAGCCAGCCCCCTAATTAAAATGAATGGGAGCTGCCTGGAAACACAGCAGAAGACTGCAAGGGATACAATCCATCTGGAAGTTCTCACTCATTTGTGTAAGAGAGCTTCAAGGAAGACATTGGAACATAAGAAGAGTCCCACTGGATCAGGACAAAGGCCCTTCTAGTCCAGCTTTCTGTATCTCACAGTGGCCCACCAGATGTCTCAGGGAGCACACAAACCAACAAAGTACCTGCATCCTGTTGTTACTACCTTGCACCTGGCATTCACAGGAGGTTGTACACACACATCATGGCTTGTAACTTGTGATGGACTTTTCTTCTAGAAATCTGTCCAATCCCCTTTTAAAGGCATCTAAGCCAGGTGCCATCATCAATCAATCAATCAATCAATCAATCAATCAATCAACAGGTACTTATATACCGCTTTTCAACACGAAGTTCACAAAGCGGTTTACAGGCAAATAGTAATAATAAAGTTAAATGGCTCCCTGTCCCAAAAGGGCTCACAATCTAAAAAAAGGCAGACCGCCAGCAACAGCCACTAGAAAGACTGCGCAGGGGTGAAGAGGGACAGTTACTCTCCCCCTGCTAAATATAAGAGGAACACCACTGGAAAAAGTGCCTCTTGTCCAGTTAGCAGGGGATGCTAACATCATCACATCCTTTGGCAAGGAGTTCCACCGACTAACTGCACACTGGGTAAATAGTTATTTTTCTCTGTTCTAATTCTTCCAACATACAATTTTTGTGGATGCTCCCTGGTTCTAGTATTATAGGAAAGGGGGGGAAATCCCTCTGCATAATTTTGCAGAGTTTGCAAATAGTCCCTTGAATAATTTTGCAGACAGTGCCCAAGGTTTCCGAACCATGACTTCCTGTCTTTTGGCTAACAGGGCCAGCGTCAGTACACTTCCTACCTCTGCACCCAATAATATGATCTGTGTTTTCCTTGGCCACATTCTTTAGCATTTGGGCAGGGAAAGATGCAAATGCCTCTTTGCTTTGTTCAGGGAATTAAGTCCATTCCCTCCTCCTTAAGTGCCTCCTTGTCAATCTCCTCCGTTTGAAAAAGAGGTCATGAAAATTCATATCCGTCTCGGATATCCTCTGTAAGGGATGACATTTATCTTGGTGGGGTCAGTGGAGAAATGAGTCGATATGAAAGTGAAAGGATGTTATGAGCTTTAGCAAGGGCAAAGGAAAAAATTGCAAAGAGAGGAAGATAATGGAGACTGCTCCCCAGAGAAATGGACACTCTGAAGTATCCGTGGGTAAGCAGGGAGCTGTGAAGAATGTAGGGGCCAGAAGTGGCATCTTGATTGCTCCTAAAATCTACAGAGGCAGCAAAGAAGAGCTTAGGAGGCTGAGAGGAAGCAAGTTCTACACCCCTCACTCGGGGGTGTTGTGAGTTTTTCTAACCTGATGAATGTGACTCAAAGATGCTGCAGGTGATTCAGCTATATTGTCCCTGGACTAGCAGAAATCAGGTACATACAGTGATGTCATTCAGGGGGAACAGACCAGAACGGGCGTTCCGGATCCTAATGGGCTCTGTGTCTGGTTCCGGATTCCCAACAAGTGCCAATCAAAAGTGAGTTCCTGTTCCTAAATCATTTGAATGACACCACTGGGTACATAGTAGCTGTAGGTGTGGGGATACATAAATGTGACATAGAGTCTCTAAAAACTGCAGTTGCTGCTAAATTTGCATCTCACCTAGGACTGAGTTATTTTTTTTAACTTTCCTTTATATTTATAATGTCATGTTTTTAGCTTATTTGTCTTTGTTTATCCTCCAAATGATTTTTTTCGTCTCTAGGACTGTGAAGTACTTAAGGGCAAGACTACTACCATGGAGGGAGAAAAACCATACTGTTCTGAACATGTAGGATGGAACAAACTGACATAATCATCACCATCCTAGATGTAACTGAAATCACGACCCACTAACTACAGAAAGCAATCTTACTTGGACTAGCACGCATGTTACGGCAATATCGCTGAGTATTCCAGGTCGCTAGGAAGGATCCAATGTTCATTTCAGAACTTTTATTGGCATTAAAGAAATATATACAAGAAGCAGAATAGTTAAACAGTTAATTTTAACACTTCGGCAAGAAAAGTTGCTACCGCAAGTGTGATAGAAGGACATCTGTCACTCAAAAGGATAGGAAAGGGGTCAGACAGAGGCATTTCTACAGGGAGCGCAAAGCTCTAAGTTTTGCAAGAAGCCTTACGCTGTCATGTAAGTCCCTCCTCTCCCTTGCTGCTGTAGCCAGTAAGCAACGCCAAGATGTTGCTCTTCCCTGTGAGGATTGGCTAAAACGGTGCAGGAGAGGAGTGATTTCCACTGCAAGGTAAGGCTTCTTGCAAAACTTAGAGCTTTGCCATCCCTGTAGAAACGCCACTGGGGTCAGAGAAAGCGATAGAGAGAGAAGAAAGCCAAGGTTGGAGAAAGGAAGAGCGAAGGGAGCGATGAAAAGTACAGTGTAATAGAATGCGTAGGATCCAATGTTCAACAGACCAAATCCAGCCACCAACATCTGGAAGGCCTGTGTATAAGAACCATAATAAATTCAGACTAGGTGGGGGATGCCAGCACAATGGTGTTGTAAACCCTGTTCAGAGGCCCTGTTAATGCCTATCAACCAAAATAAATGGCAAAAGTGGTGCACTGAGCAAGTATATATACCAAATGGAAACACACCAAATAGGTTTGCTGTTTTGTGCACAGAATTCAGCTTCCTGGGAATTCCAGTGCATTTTTTTTTCTTCCAGTTCTTGCATCAATGTGGTTGGAAACAATTGCAACCAGTGGCGTAGCTAATGAAAATGCAAACTGGTGCCAAGGGCAAAATGATGCCCTGGAAGTGACCACAACAGGAAGTAGTATCACTTCCAGAAGTGTCAGCATGCCTGGGCTTTTTTAAAAAGGTGAAAAATGGGGGGGGACCCACATTCTCCCCCTCGCAGCAGGCCCCCTCCTACTGCCCTCAAGCCCACAGTCATCTCCCCAACAGTGGCATATTAGTTCATTTAACACTCAGGTCCCATAAATTTTTAATATCTCCCCATATCACAAAATTATTCGTTCGTTCGTTCGTTCAGTCCTGTTTTGTCACATTTTATACTCCTCTCCTTCTAAGGTGGTGTGTGTGGTTCCTCCCTTTCTTTTGTCCACTTTAAAAATGATCTAAGACAGAAATTTTTACATGACAGTTGCATTTTTATCTGCCGTGTTTTTGACCATAACCTTTGCTAGAATGACGATATTACACTCTGGTTTGTTTGACTGCACTCTGCATTAAATTTCTCATCAAATGGTATATAACATGACGGTATTATTCATACGTACTGACATTTTGCCCAATTTTGGCCACTAGTGTCAAGCTCAGCTTGTTGCCCCCCCTAAAGCTTGTTGCACCTGCAATTGCACCCACTGCACTTCTTTAATTATGCTCCTGATGGCAACCATATACTTGAAAGTTTCTGGAATGATTCTGTTTGCTGGAGTGATGGCTGAATAAGGTTCGTAGGTGGGGCAGCAGGAGGTGGAACTTTGATACCTTTGTCCCTCCCCATGCTTAGCAAACCCCAAATAACTATGCAAAATATTACAAATGGCAGAAGAAATTATCTGAATTAAGAGAGATTCTGTAAATGTGCTCAATTTGCACATTTTGTGTCAGTTGCTGATTTCAACTTTCCCAAGCGCAAAATCTTTATGTCGTTTGGGAACATGGCCTACCTGTACACAAGTGCCCTGAATGAGAAATGGCGGAACCTGCTGAATTGGAACTATACAACCAGGGAGTTCAGAGTTGAGCCTGTAAAGACCCTTCCTCAAGAAAACAGGAGCTCAGTCCCTGCCAGTTGGCCTTGCATAAGCACCACATTGCCACAGAATTGAAACCAAGGGAAAAGAACCCTAAGTATGGAAGGGGGGAAGTTTAATAGGAAACCAATAATCATGTCAACGTATTTTCATAAGTCATCAAGAAGAGGTAATTGAAGACAATCTGTCATGTGCCTATCATAGCACTGAATTTTTATTCCTGCTTGCCTCCTGCCATCACTCATAATCACATTATTTTCTTTCAGTGTTGTCAGGTGCCTAATTTCTCCCAAGCTTCTTGTCTTTCTGTACCTTGTTTCTGCTTCTACTTCTGGAGATTCTGCTGTTTGTGGGGCGAGGGGAGAAGCCAGCATTAAGGGGATGAACAATAGAAGCACCCCTCAAATCCAACCCAAATCCCCTGGCGCCGCCCATGAAGCAAATTAACACAATACAGACACCATTGTCATGCTTCTCTGTTCTCATCGAACTTCCAACAATCATGCGCATGCACTGAGACCTCTCAAAGGCTGCTGTAAGGAAGGGGGGGCCAGGGAGATTGTCATACCATGGGGCCAGGGAGCTCATCCATCAAGTACTTTGCTTCTGTGTAGTTTTGAGACTCACCTGGTGCCAGAAGCAGCATGCAAGATGCTGCCTCCTTTCCCAGCAGCCCCTGTTTTTTCCACTCCCCGGGTTGAAGCAGAAAGAGAATGACAGAGCAGAAAAGGAAGTGTGGAGGAGAGGGAGTAGTAAACTATAGTGACATTCTACCCAGTGGTTCCCAAACTGTAAGCCGTGGCTCCTCTGGGAGCCGCAGAAACCACCCAGGTGAGTCATGGAATTGTCATGAAAAACCAACTGCCCTATACAATGTATAGGATTGTAGCCCTAATGGGGAGTTGCAGCCAATGGCCCAGCAGGTCAAGAGAGCTGCCAGTCCAAAACATTTGGGAACCACTGCTCTGGCCCACCATACTTCTTCTTCCACTCCATCTGCCTCTTCCTTTCCAATCCAGGGAGTACAAAGAGAAGAAGGAGCAGTGGAGCCAGGTAGAGGCACAGAGATGGGCACCGCCTCAACCAATCTGCCCCTGAGGCAATCACTTCAGTTGGCTTCATGGATGGGCCAGGCTTGCTAGACTTGCCAAAACACTTTCACGGGCCAAAGTATCTATCCACTTCCAGTGACAGTCTCAGGACATTGAGATGTGCAATATCAGGGATGGGAACTCGAGTTACCTGAAGCGGGTTCAAATTGCAAAAAGATGCATTTTTCCGTGACTTCTATGCAGTTGAGTCATGTATATCAATGACTCGGGACATACTTGAGACATACTCGGGACAATGACACGAGACTTGGGTCCATTGACTTGGAAATGAGTCATGACTTGGACATGCTCGAGTCACAAAGACTCGTGTGTTTTACCCATTAGTCTCTTTGTGTCTGGTTGTGCTTGCTTACTTTTTTGCCGCTTCTTTGTCACATGAAATACCTCATAGGGTGATCCGGAAGTCAGCATGCAGAGCTGTGTGAGCAGCTGGTGGGACAGTTCCAGCTAGGAGGCAGGGGCTAGGGGTGAAGGAGAGGAGGAAGGGTTAAGGTTTTTGTTTTGGCTAGCTGCAGGGTGCATGAGTCGGGGGGGGGAGGAACCAGGGAACCAGAAGAAGCGGGGGCAGCGGCACACAGGGAAGGACTGGGCTCGGAGTCCATCTCGGAACAGACAATCAATTGGACGAAAAGTGGATGACCTGATTTTTTTCTCTGGGCGAAGGAGGGGACAAGGAGTAGCCCAAGGGATGGGGGGAGGGTTCTTGCCATAGAAACAAGTGGCTGGAGAAGCCCAAAGGGGGGAAGGGCAAGCTGGGGTAAGGCCACTGCCTGTACACCATAGGCTGCAACATGCAGCCCTGACCCTCTGCAGTTTCCTAGGAGGGAAGCCTCATTGAATGACCAGCTGCAAATGGGACTACTTCTCAGTAGAGCTGCAATTGGGTCATACTCATCCCAGCAGCTGTGCGCAAATCTCCCATGTGCCACTTCTGTCGCCTCACACTGGCTGCCCCGTCTCCTCCTGCCTTACCGAGCTTGGACGCCTCCCAGTCCCAACTGGTCTGTGGTGGGCCTGGTGCTCCTTCCAGAGGCAGAATAGAGAACCAAGACATGAACGGGGGGGGGGGATGGTTCACTGCTGGGGTTCTGATTTTTTTGTTTTCTGCACGGCACAGCTACACCTGCTTGAATAACAATAACATGGCTTTTTTGTTTGCATAAATGAAATAGTAGTTGAAGGGAAGGACTTCAGCACACTGCTGACTGCAGATGGGACAGGAACACCAGGGGAGTGTGAAACAACAACTCCGACAACACACACACACACACCACCAGCGCTCCCATTTTTTTCCCCATGGAGTTGAGCCTGACTTGGCCATGACTCGCCTCACAAAAAGACTCATCAAAATGACTCTGGAGTGTGAGTCCTGCAGACAAGGCAAGTCGCAGGGGGTGGAGACTCATGAATGACTTGCAACTCACACCCAGCGACTCCAGCCTATTCCTGTGAAGTACTGTTCAAGGCTTATGTTGGCATCTGTTTGCAGTTCCTCAGACGTTCACCTGCGCAGAGAAATCCTGAAATGGGCTTTCAACATTTTGCTATATGTGAAATTTTAGGGGTAGCAGCAGGGCTAAGTTGGGGGCAGAGAATGGGGCATTACACCTTTTCTTATGTAGCTTTGGGGTTTTAGAGGTCACCTATCTCTGAATGCCAGATGCAAGAGCCTGCCAACAGGCCTTTTGTGCTCCCAGAAACCTCTGTGGGCACTGTGGTATACAGGAAGCTGGACAAGATGGGCCTTTGGACTAGGTGGGCCACTGATCCAGTGGGGCTCTTCTTCTGTTTCTTCTTTAACCCGGATTTACAGCAGGCAGAATAATTATGCCCCAAGAGACTCTGATGTGACCTTTGCTTTGTTTCTCAAATGGTTCACACACTTCAGCTTGGTCTGCTACCTTAACAAAGCCTTCTGGATTCCTGTGTACAGTAAAGGTAAAGACCAGCTGTGGGCTATTAAGGTAGGAAAGCAAATGCAATGGGAAAAGGTTACTGGTAAGCAGGCATTCCCATTTTAGCAGGCCATTTGTAGGATCTCTCTCTCTCTCTCTCTCTCTCTCTCTCTCTCTCTCTCCCCTGACTTAGCACGAAATAGAAAGAAAATGGGGAGCTCTTTTTTCTTCCTGTACCTAAACTAGTGCTATTTTCCCCTCTTTGCTTATGAGAGTGATTATCCACTGTTTCCCCCTGGTCCAAATGACTGAAATTGCCCCTTATCCCACCCACCCCCCTGTCTAAAGGAATATGAGGACGCTTTCTACGGACATTCCGGTAATGATTGTTTTTCAGAGTTGGGTCAATTTGTGTGACTTACTAACTCTGACAATGTCACTTTCCATTACAGGCAACCCACCAAGTGACTGCTTTTGCTCAGGCTCCATATGGGTCATTTTAAATAAAAATTGACATCCTCAGCAAATCAAGCCGAATGACATGAAATATGTCACTGAAAGGCCCTGGTTAGAGGCACGAAGCAATTTCAGGCAGCGGGGAGGGAGCCTAGAGAAAGAGTTCAGCAAACGACAAGGAGCACCTGAGGAATATTCACTTAGCAGGGCTGGGCTCTCCGACTGTTCCTGGAGTGGAAAACAGAGAAACAAAAAGACCCAGCTTAGCACGGTGCCAACGTCAGCAAGGAAAACCACAGCTTAAAAAACCAAACAGACATCAGAATCAATCCTTAAAAGCACCGATAACCACTCATGTCTAGATGCCTGCAGGCCTCATGCCGAGATAAAATTAGAACGAAAACCTGTTTATTTGAACAGGTTTCCTTTCAAGAACAACAACTCTCAATAACTCTTAGAGCACAATCCTAACCTGGAGTTAGGCTGGCACAGTTAGGTCAGCAAAGTTTGGCTGGTACAAGGGCCACTGTAAAGCACATTTGGACCACTCTCCAACCAGGGAAGATGGTGCACGTCCACTCCGAGAGTGGTCCAAACATACTTTACATTGTCCCTTGTGCCGGCCAAACTTTGCAAGCCTAACAGTGCCACCCTAACTCCAGGTTGGAATTGCAATCTTAGAAAAGTGCAAGGATTATTTTAGGGGATCCTCAGGCAAGGCTCTCTCCATGGTCCCCCTTAACCAAGAAGAGGTGGCACTTGGGCAGGGGCACACAGACTGAGAATTCAGTTCAGGTTCCTCAAGAGAATCTGGCAAGCTGTTTCACCTCTCAGCCACTCTCGAACTGAAGCCCCTCCAGTTTGATCCACCAAAGGTCTGATAATGAATTTGGGTATTTTTGCTTGGACAAAACACTACATAGAGTTTGAGAGATACATAGAAAATATTAAAAAGTAACATGGAGTGGGATGGGTGGAAGGGCTCTACACATCATTAAAAGCAGCTTGCTCTTGGGTTGCATTCTTATTTCAGAGCTTATTTAGGTGCCAGCAGCCACTACAGCTTTCACTTCCCATTTCTAAGAAATGCAGCATTGGAGAATGAACTGTTTGACGGCTGCTTCCAGCTCTGGCTGCAAGCTGGAGCAGAATCTTAGTCTACCCTCCACTAAGGATACTGTCCACCCAGAGGTGTAAGGGTGGAGCCTGAGGGGTATCTGCCCCAGGCACTGCACCAAAGGGGGTGCATGATTGCCATTCTATGGTTCTCCGGGAGGAGCATTGGCAAATTTTGCCCCTTTTCTTTCTCCTGTGCAGATGCTCCCTTCAAGGGGAACCTACTTGGGAGAAGGAATGGGGGGCACAAAGCTGCCAGTGCCACGGAGAATCCAGAAGTGACGTTACGATGTCACATGATATTGTGATGTCCCTGCCTGGACACCAGGGCTTCCAGATATGACCCTGCGTCTACCTCTGTGCTCCAAACAGAAAGCACAGGATTTCTTGTGCTTGCCGGGGACAGGATTTAGCCAGGTTTGCCAATGGTGTTTCTGTGCTGAAGGCAGAAGCAGCGATGGAAATACGTGTGGTTTTTTTTTCCTATTGCTGGCAAAATGGTAAAAAATTACCAGCAGTATCCATCGCTTGACAGTTCCAGGTCTCTTTATATGGTATTTTTGCTGATAAAATAAGGATAATGGTTTCTGCTTTAGGGATAATTTTATCCCAGTATCAAAATTATCAGAATGACAAAAATTATCATGGTATCAAAATGATGAACGCTTTGCAAGCAGAAAGACATCACTTGGGGAGAAAGAGAAATGTTTAACACCAGAATGTTGTCAGAAGGCTGAACTCTGGTACAGGCGATGTGGGAGTCTTTTCCCATGTGCTGCTTCCTGACACTCTAAAACAGTGAATCCAATTTGGGGAGGGGGGGAAAAGCAGGTTTGAATAACCCGAACCAAATCACAAGAAGCAAACATGGCCTCCAAGTGGTGCAGCTCTGCAATTAACCACTGTTTGATTTCTTGTGATCTGCTACTCATGATAGCAGGACAAAGCTCAGCTGCTCACTGCATCTCAGCCCAATCCTATCCGCATAGGTAGAAGAGGTTATTTTGGTGACCAACGCAGAACACTAAATGAGAATTTCTACTCAAAACACTATATGAAATTTAGTTCAAGATGTCAAGGTTTTGAGGAATTCACAAATAATTTTCAGTAAGGGATCAGGAGGAGGGGGTAGGAACAGGAGGAAGCTTGCTTAAGTGATGAGGATGCAAGTTCCTAGTTCAGAGTGCATGCTGGGATGACTTTATGGAATGTGGAAGGAGCAGTTTTGCAACTATCCAAGCAGCAACCAGAACGCAGCCGGGGATTTTTGAGCAGGTCATTTTAGGCTGGGGTGAGTGTGCCAGTGACTGTTCGCCTTTGTACGGCCATTCACCCTTACTTTTTGCTTGCCAGCCTGGGTTTATCTCCCCTTCCTCATGAGAGTTGATTTGCCGCCTTCTCCCTCTGTTTCTCGGCATGGAGATTGTTAAGGGGGTATACATGCATTTTATTTTTTTACTAGTGTAGTCTAGTAAACTACACTAGTAAAAACTATACTAGTGTAGTCTAGTGTAGTCGCTGGTTCCCCCTGTATCTCCCTGGCACTGTCTAGGAATGCTACTGGAGGCATTTACTTTTTATCTAGGCAATGGACTGCTCCAATCTGCTAGCAACTGGTTGGGCCAAGTCCTTTTGCAATTTGCACCTCTCCAAACAGCAATTGTAATGCAAAAACTTCCAGGGGAATGCAGGACACTTTCTTGGAAGTAAGTGGCACTGAAATTAGGGAAAGTTCCAACTGCAACTGGCAACGAGATACTTTGCAATTTATACTGTGTACAAGTGGTTTTTGCTACACTGTGTTTGTGAGGCTAGGGCAAAGGCACCAACAGATTTCCAGGATTAGATGGGGTGATAAGGGCTGCAAGTGCCTTACCTGTAACTGCTCCAGGCTCCAAGAGGCGCGGGGATCGCAACTCCGGTTTTGCAATTGCACCCTGGAAGCGGGTTGTTATCACTTTTTTTACTTCTGCAGATGTTTGGGGAGTCCTGTGGAGGCTCTCACACACCTTGGAGCCCAGCACAGCGATAGGAAAGGCATTTGCTGGCCCTGTCACCCCAGGCAGCGACATGATCCATTTTTACCTGATCCTAAGACTGGACAGCGAGTGTGAATGGCAATTTACTGTTAATTCACTGTGCGATAAATGTCATCCAGTTCTTGATCCACAATACTTAAAAGGCAGCAAAGAGCTACTCCCTCTCTCCCTCCCTCCCTCTCATTGGGCTTTATTGCTCTGTTTGTAAAATTTGCAATAAAAATTTGGATAAAAACACCTGACACCTCAATTTTCTATTTTAGAGCACATTCCTAACCTGAGTTAGGCCAGTACAGTTAGGGCAGTGATGTTTGGCTGACACAAGGGACATCATCAAGTGTGTTTGGACCACTCTCGGACTCAGAGAGGCCAGCACACAGACATGCGCCATCCTCCCTGACTCCTAGAGTGGTCCAAATGTGCTTTACGGTGGCCCTGGTGCCAGCCAAATTTCGCTGGCCTAGCTGTGCTGGCCTAACTCCAGGTTAGGATTGCACTCTTAATCAAGAAATTTTGGAAAAACATATCATCCAAACAACCACCCCTACACACAGGAGCAGCAGGCACCAAACAGCTACCACTGCAGCCTATGTTGGATGCAAGCAAGCATGCTGGAGGTTACTTCGAAAGAAGGGGACTTCATCCCCTTACACCAAGTAAAGTCCCAGCCTGCTCAATGGTGTATCTCAAGTCTGTGCCTGCACCAGCAGGTGCAGACTAGAAAAGCTCCATTTTGGGCTTTCGAGTCCAGGAGGGGGGATAGGATCTGATGGAGGAGGTATCCGCCTGTTCCACCCTCTTGGGCCCCATCCCACTCCTGTTCCACCCCTTCTCTGCCTTCCCTCCACCCCAGAATGCCCCCCACACCCTCCCTCCACCCTAAGCATCCATGCTGGCTGTTGCTTACTTGATCCCCGCCCAGTGGCCAGGACTCAGACTGTGGCTTCAATAGGGCACCAGCACCACGGCCGATGGGAATGGGCTGCCTGATTGGTACCACTCACTCTCTCCCTCTTCTGTGACCGGTCTTGGCTGAACCAGTAGTAAGAGACCAAGTAGCCTGATCCTTTAATGTGCACTCTCAATAGAGCCCAGACTTTGCTTTCACCTGCTCTGTTCATCTTGTACATGTCCTTCCCACCAGGTTTGTTTGCAGAAAGGGAACTGAAAACCATCTCCCTCCAATTCTTCTTGGCCTAATTTCATCCTAAATATTATCCAGGTACACAGTTGCTTTTTGACCGTAACCACCACCACTTGATATACCCTTGTGGGTAAATGTTGTTCTATATAACTCCACTCATTCGTTGAGACAGTCCTGGACCTTCTTTCGGGAAATGAAAAGGCACCTCCCAGCCACTGAATTTTGCTTTGGCTGTCAGATTTTATTTTCAGAATACCAGCATCATGTTTTGACGCCAGAGGTGATTGATTTGGGACATTTGTAGTTTGAAATGAAAATGCGTATTTCGGAGATTCATCAGATTTCGAAGGTCCTCATATTCTTGCTCTGACGGAAGGAAGAGGGGCAAAAGAAACACACGCTTCCTTCGGGACAAGATGGGGACAAGAACAAACACAAGTAGGTCTTGCCTAGGCCCTACATTGCAGAATGGAGAATCTGGCATGACTGTCCATTCAGTGGCATAGTACGGGGGGTATACAGTGGTGGTTGCCCCAGGGGTACCCAGGGTTCTTGGGGGTAGGATACTGCTGGCTTCTACGTGCCTCGTCCCTGGCTTCAACTAAAACTGGGGAAAGGTGTGCTGAAGCCCCACCACTGAGGAGCATGTCGGCATTCTTGGGGGCACTGGCAACTCATGCTACATCCCTGTATCTGTTCCAGCATGCTCAAAAATAGCACCCAACAATGTGAGCTGATCCAAATGAGGGGAACAGAGAACAATATCCTGTATGTTCACGGTCTTACGGTCAACAGTATTAGTTTATTTTTTTTTCCCCCTTCAAGCCTGTCCTGTGTCTTCGTTAGCTTTGCTTCAGTATTTCCAGTGACAGCCCAGACTGGTGTCAAGCTTGGAAGCCCCCTGCTGCCTAGTTTAAAAACACAAAAAGAACTTAATTAATGTGGTGTAGTCAAGCAGTACAGACTGGCATGTTTGAGCTGGTTAAAAGTCTGAGCATCTTCATTCTTCGGAGGCAAAATTAAAGGAAGGGCATAAAAAGAACCCTATGGAATTAGACCAAAAATTGTAGTATCATATAGTTTAGAGGTCATTAGCCCAACTCTCTGCTCACGACAGGCAACTGCTATGGAGTCCCTGACAGGTGACTGCCTAGTATACTGTTTCCAAGAGTGGGCAACCAGAAGTTTCTGGAATTCTCAGATGGGGAGCCTCCCTTGTGCCAGCCAAAGCTGGTCGGTTTGGATGCAGCTTAACGGCCACATCTGGGCTCCACCTCCCCTCCCTGGGCCACCCCGCCTGCTGGAACATCCTCCCGCCTCCCCCCCCCCACCCAGATTAGCCTTTGCACCAGCCAAACATGGCTGGCGCAGGAGCAGCTTACCTGGCACCTGCTCCGGCGCTGCAGCATCAACGCAGATGCTTGCATTGGGACTGTGTGCCTTGTGCGGGCACGGACATGCTTTACCTGCATCTGGCGCAAGTGGCTTGTGGGGGGTTAGAATGGCCCCCTGTAAGTCCTACATCACTGGATGTTATAGCCATGTCCGAGGAACATGGTAAAGAGATGAATGACTTGCTTCTTGTGCACACAAGTGGGTAGTAGAGCTTTGCCTTGGCAGCAGGTTGGAGGGAAGTGATGGTGGCAGACTCTGGATGAAAGGAACCCTAAGTCCACTTTTTCCTCCGACCCTCACAACCTGTATCAGGTGGCCCCAGGGGTGGCAAGGATACAGCAACTCCAACGTACCACAGCTGCCTTTTCATGTGTGTGTGTGTGTGTGTGTGTGTGTGTGTGTGTGTGTGTGTGTGT
>JAJKFI010000011.1:17873920-17911749 GCA_029204185.1 Lerista edwardsae
CCTTCCTTCCTTCCTTCCTTCCTTCCTTCCTTCCTTCCTTCCTTCCTCACATGAAGTTTACAGTGGAAAGAGAATGCATTCCCTTTACATGTTCAACCCCAGGAAAGGACAAAGCAAGGAGAGGGAAGTGGATGGTTTGATCCTTGCTCATTTTTAGCAACTGAGGAGCATATCAGTGTGGCTTGCAGCAGCAGCAGCAGCAGGAGGATAAAGAGAGAGAGTAGCAGACTTAGGGCAACAGACACCCCTAATCCACAATCCCTTGCTCCCCATCCATCCACCACTGATGTAAACTGCATCAGGTAACTTCATGGCTAAGCCAGCCATGCCTATGTTTCCACTGCCCCAAGTCCTGCACTATCTCTCAGGGCACAAACGGCACCCTTGGGCCAACTCTAGCAGCAGCATCGGCCTAAGGGCACTGGCCCAAGGCCCCGCTGCTGCACTCAGGCACTAGCCAAACTTGGGTGGCCCAAGAGCAGTTCTGGGCAGAGAGGGAGGGAGGAACTGGGCGGGAGTGGGTGGGCTGGAAGGCATGCTGGGTGGAGCTTGAATGTGGTCGTCCCCAGGCTGCGTGACTCCAATTCAGGCTGCACGGCATCTTGCAGGTGCAGATCTGAGTAGTCTATAGGGGAGGCAGTCCCTTGGGGAGAGGATTGGCTGTTAAATGGTGAATGCCTTGGTAGCAGGCCCACTTTGGGGAAGTCTCTGGGAGTGCAATCCTACCCTGGAGTTCGGCCGGCAAAGTTAGGCCAGCAAAGTTTGGCCAGCGCAAGGGCCCCTGTAAAGCGCGTTTGGACCACTCTCTGAGTCAGGGAAGATGGCATACATCTGTGTGGTGGCCTCTCTGACTCCAAGAGTGGTCCAAACATACTTTACGGTGTCCCTTGTGCTGGCCTAACTGTGCTGGCGTAACTGCATCGGCTTAACTCCACGTTAGGATTGTGCCCTGAGTGTATGCTAGCTCCATTGCAATGGTTGTCACTATTGTGCTGCATTTATTTTCCTTTTTGTCACTACCACTGTCTTGTTTGTTCTGAGTATTGTATTACTTTGGATTTAGGATGTTTTCAATTCCTTGGGTTTGCTAGCTTCCCTGGGTTTGTTACTAAGCAAGACGTGCAGACTCTACGTTTTTAGAACGATGAATAATTAAAAAAAGCCACTTCTGTCTGTCGTGGGGGCTCATGTTCAGTTGTCCTCTTTCTTGCGTGCTTTCTCCTATACGCTTCCAGCAAAGGGCAACTCCCATCTCTTCTTTGCATTGAGTCATCAGGGACATTTTACTGAAACCGTGTATGAAGCAAACTTGAAGTCCAGCGATTTGAAACCAGCCTTCTCCAAGACCTTGCTCTTGCATTTTGAATGCTGCTCCCCTGACGCTGGATAATCAAAGCCACAGGTGACCCTGGCAGGAAACTCAGGAAGGGTAATAGTTTCACAAGGGTGGATGAAATTCACCAGTGTATAGGAACAAACCATATTGACCACGGAAGCCTTCTGTTCCGCATGCTCTCCGCCTCACTCTCTCCAACAAGCAGATTTATTGAGGTGGCTAAACCCACGTACTTCCCAGCTCCCCTCTGCTCCCTAATAGCATCTCCCAGAGTTTTGATAGAGTGCATGATTAGACACCTGACATGGTTACAGTTACTCAGCCACAAAACAAAACGTGTGTGTGCAAGTCTTTTCTCGCTCCCTCCACCTTGGAATTTTGAAGCAGCAGAACTCCCAGTTGTGACAATGCGCTCTCCAGTAGCATAGCTATAGGGGACAGTGTAGTAAGCATTGCAGCTGCCGCAATGCGTCATGAAAGCAGCCCCTCCCACCTGCCATCAGAGCCATCCTGTGCAGCAACTGCAGCTGTCGCTGTACAGAATGGCTCCAACGGCAAGTGGGAGGGGGCACTTACAAGGCATGTACCGTAAGTGCAGTGCCAGGAACACTTACTGCCCCACCCATAGCTACACCCCTTGCATTCTCTAAAATGAATCTCTGGATCTGGTAATATGTCTGGCTGGCAGCCACATTTGTTTTTATGCCGGCCTGCCTTACAGAGGACTTGTGAATTTTGATCTGTGCCAGGAACAGATTTAAATATCTAGTTGTATGCTCAGAGGAAGAGCGGTCCCTGCACCTTGGTCCCTGCATGCGTCATGCAGCACTGTGATCTTGTTCAGCATAATCTCATTTAACTGCAGGACAATCTGGCTCATCTTTTCTGAGAAGAGAGGTCCGACTGAGTTTAATTGACCTTGCCTTCAAGTAACCGGTCATAGGAGGCAGTCCTAGTAATCTGCAAAGAGCTTTCTGAATTCTCATTTTGACAGTAACATCCTGAAGCAGCTTGAGCTTCCACAATGTAGTGTACTGGGAATATCTCCTTCTCCCCCCTGTGCATCTCCTCTTAATGCCTGCTGTTTTAATGCCCCTGTTTTACAGCACAATCCTAAACTGGAGTTCGGCCAGCATAAGTTAAACAGCAAAGTTTGGCCAGCACAAGGGCCACCATAAAGCGTGTTTGGACCACTCTCGGAGTCAGGGAGGATGGTGCACATCTGTGTGCTGGCCTCTCTGACTCCAAGAGTGGTCCAAACATACTTCACATACTTGGGTTGGCCAAACTTTGATAGCTTAGTTTATGCCGGCCTAACTCAGTTCCGGATTGTGCCCTTAATCCCTGCATTCTCTTTTTTTCCCCCTCTTTTTGTTTAACCTCAAGTTTAAGTTAGATTTCTGTGGAACCTGAAAGCTTGCTTAGTGCTTTGTGATGGCTGGTTGATTCAACCAATATCCAACCAACCAAAGATCCACAATTGATATGCAAATCTTCAGAACTCTTATTCAGACCTAGAAAGTCTGCAAAATTCCTGTTTAAAACAGACACAAATAGCAGGTAAGATCTGACACTTTGCATCCACTCCAAAACATATTGAGAAAAACATATTGAGAGAAAACCCTGGCTTTTTTTTTTTTTGCTTTGAACTTTATATCGAGCCTGAAGAAAGTGTGTGTAACTCCAGAGTTCAAACAGCATTGTGAATCAGGGTTGAAAATAATGAAGGAATTGCTTTCCTGTTGGATATTTTTGTGAATGTGTGGTGGACTAACATGGCAAATTGCTTATTAACTATGCAAGAAAAAATAGACTTTTGGTGCAATCCTAACTAACTTTCCAGCACTAATGTAGCTGTGCCCATGGGGCAAGTTCTGCATGCAGAGGGCCATATCCTGGGCTGCTGTATTGCTCTGTGCTGGATGTGGTGGTGGTGGTGTATGTATGTGCATGTGTTTGTGTTACTGAAGAACAAATTGATAATGAATAATGCAACTTGCAATACACAGCCAAATCCACCGTAACTCCCTGTGTGATGATGCAGTGTTGTCAACACAGCATCTGCTATATCCTGCAGGGAGTTTCAGCATACTGAGGCCACCTTGGGATCAGCTTGGGCCTGCTGCCAGTGATATCATTAGCACAAATCTGTATTGACCCATGAAAGTGGATCAGGCCCAGGAAGGGGGTAAGGATTTGGTGAGTGCTGCTGCCACCAAACATCTCCTCCCCATTCTGGAGGTTCTAACTCTCAGCTCACTCCTATCGGAAAGCCTCTTGGACAGCGCCATCCTACAGATGATGCAGCGCCAACCCAATGTCATTGCGTAGGTGCTACGTCATTGGCACCAATGGGGGGCACCGAGTGGCGCCAATGGGGGGCACCGATGGCGCTGCGCATCCTCTGCACCAGAGAACTGCTGAGGCGGGTGGGAGGGCATTCCTGGTTGGGTAGTGGGAGGGGGTGGGCTTGGGATTTGGCCATAAGGCCGAATCCTAAGCCTTATCCCCAGGCTGTGTGGCCCCAATTCAGGCCGCACAGTCTCCTCGGCTCTCCACCTGTTATTTAGCCCTTGTGCCCTTGGCAAATGTGCCCTTGTGCCAGGGAGGCTTCAGCCCCCCTCATGTTGTGCTGGATACAGCACACGCCCACTGGCCGGCCTGTTCCAGCACAGTATAGGATTGTGCCCTCAGTCCCTCTGGGTTTTAGAGGTATCCTATCTTCCCTTCCACTCGCGAGTCCTCCTTTCTGGTGTATCCAATCTCTTTTGTTCATGGCTGGACTCCAAGCTTCAAGCTCAGGAATCAGGTCCTTGAGGGCCTTTGTGTGAACTTGCCCTGGGTGTGGCTGCTCAGTTGGGCCAGAGGATCTCGCAGTTCCTTCTCCTGGATTTAGAGGGGATTAAGCTGTCCAGGGTTCAGCAACGTAGATGGGTGCCAGAGCTACCACCTGCAACTCGTTTTCTCCGACCCTCACTTGCATGTGTTTGGCTCTGGACAAGAGTGTTCACAGATGCTGGGGGTGTGGTGCGGTGGCACAGGGGAGGGGCAGTGGTGCTAGGGGTGCTATGACTCAGGGGGCAACGACAGAACATTGCCTCACCCCATACGCTACTGTCTAAGAGTCAGCTCCATTGCAAACAATTAGATTTACTTCTCAGTAAACATATAGGGTTATATGAGGGACGTGGTGGCGCAGCGGGTTAAACCGCTGCTGTTGGGTTTTCCGACCGGAAGGTTGGGAGTTCAAGACTGTGTGACGGAGTGAGCGCCCGTTGCTTGTCCCAGCTCCTGCCAACCTAACAGTTCAAAAGCACCTAAATGCAAGTAGATAAATAGGGACCACTTTGGTGGGAAGGGAACGGCGTTCCATGGAGTCATGCTGGCCACATGACCACGGAAGCTTGTCCTCGGACAAAACGCCGGCTCTACAGGCTTTGAAACGGAGATGAGCAGCGCCCCTGCAGTTGGTCACGACTAGACCATTTGGTCGTGGGGACACCTTTACCTTAAACATATAGAGGGCTGTGCTTACAGAGGAATCCTATGCATGTCGAATTGGAAGTTCCATGCTGGGCCCTCTGGTGAGTTCTCTTCCCTTATAGTGGTGGCAGCCGTGGCTTTCTTTCCTTTCCATTGAGTCAGCACCAGCAACAGTGTTCTAACAGGTAGTGACTGCCTGCCGTGCTTTCCCCTATGATGAGATGCTACATGGAGCATTGTATGGGAGAGAAACTTGGTGGACAGCTACCACCAGCTGGGGCACTGCTGTTGCTGCTGGCCCACCAACAGTGGAAGAAACGTGTATTTGCTGCCACAATGAGGGGGGAGGGTTCAGTAGTGCTGTCCAGCCGGTACGCTGGGCGGGACTTACGTTTGATCGGCAGTCCGCCTGTGGCGTCACACCGCATTCCGCCACTTTCCCGCCCGCCGGGGCAGGCGGGAACGTGGCGGAACGCGGCGTGACACAACTGGCGGGCTGCCGATCAAATGTAAGTCCCGCCCAGTGTACCGGCTGGATAGCACTACTGGGAGGGTTTCCCCTCAACCAGCAGCCAGTAGATTCTGGCTAGGCCCAGTCCTCCCCTGGGATACTGGTTGATTTTTGGCGGCTTCTTATGGATGCCTTGCATTGACATCAGCTCCGGACCCAAGTTCAGTGGCACTTATTCCCAAATAAGTGTGCACAGTGTTGCAACCTTGCTCTCCTTAGGATCAATGTCCCAGGTTCTTGTGTGTGTGTGTTTTTAAAACCTGTAATATTATGAGCAGCTGTAGGATACATGTCAGTTTTTTAATCTATTCCTCCCGTAACTCACTGACATGGGTTGCCTTAAAATCAATGTCTCCACCTCTGCAATCAACATTCCTTTAAGAAAAAAAAATGCCACTGTCTCCAGAGGCACAATGAAAGATTGAAGTGCCAGGAACATACATTTATTTCTCTCTCAGGAGTTTGGGTCTCAAAACAAATTTTTTAGCCCAAGAGGGGAAAAAAATCAAGAATATGTTTTCCCATTAAAAATTAGAGGGCCCCTTCCTCCAGGGACATCATCTGCTGAAAGGTGAAAGCCAGGCTGGAGATAGATGGTGCTCTTTGCAGAGGCGGTAGGGTAATAGGATTGAGACATCATTGTCTGTGGTGCAGCCACTCCTTCCACTGTGGTCTCTTTCCACTGGTCTTCCATCCCTGAAAGTCTGCAAGCTATTGCCCATCTCTCGAAGGCCTATGGTGGGGGGTGGCTTTGCCTCATCTCGTCAGACATTGGGCAAGGAGGAAGAAAAGAGGCACCTTCTAGTTGATAGAAGTGCTCGTAGGGAGGGGCTCAGGTAGCAAATGAGGAAGTTCCCTCCATTTGGCATCTCAATTGCAAGTGGCCGCATCTGCCAACTGGGGAAACAAGCTGGGCTTAGGTGTGGCCAGTTGGGTCCTAGTAGGAATTGCTGCTTCTCATCTGATTGAGTTAGGGTTTGGGGGTTGTCTATGCCCCCTGAATGAAGGTTGTCTACCTACACCTGAAGGAACAGGTGTGGTAAGGCTAGTCACTGCTGGCAGGCTCAAGCAGGGAATTTGGTGTGCACCCTAAGACAAGTGGGTTGTTCAAGGGGGTCTGAGGACCAGTCTTTGGAGACTGCCCAATGTGGGAATATTGAATGGGACTCCATTGAGCAATGGGTGCAAAGTCAGCCTTAAAGGTGGGCAATGCAAGTCTGAGGTGTCTTGACTCCTCCTGGGATTGGCAGTGATCTGTTGGGCTCATCAGAAGAAAATCTGTAGCTAGGAACCAGGTTGCTGACCTCTGCACTGAATTCACTGACATTTCGAGGACAGTGATGTTTGGGCAGCTCAATCCTAAGCAGCGCCAGCATAGCAAAGGCGGCACAGCACTGCTTGCATCCTAAGGCCATTAGGAGGCAGCAGCAGCGCAGCGCAGGGCAAGGGGAGGCTTTCCCCTAGCACCCGGGTAAGCCCCAGCAAGCCCTGTGGGGCTGCTCGGATCTGTGCCTGCTGATTTGCAGGTGCAGGTGAACGTGCACAGAAGCTGCCTGAATTGGGGCCTCCCTGGCTGGGGATGGGGCTTAGGCTATGGCACAACAGCTGTTGGCTGTCACTGCCCCTGTCACCACCCACTGCAATGCCCCGTTACGCCCCTGGCATGCCTCTGGAATGCCCTCCGCTAAGTCCTGCACCGATCAAGCACTGCCAGCGCTCAACTGATGCATGGCCTGCGCAGCCAATGGGTGCAGTGGTGCCCAAGTACTGGCGCTACTACTTATGCCAGTCCAGTGCCCAACTTGCTGGCGCAGACATGCTTGATGACACGTTTGCGACAGCATGGGATCGGTGCAAGAGCGCCGTGCTGGCACAATGCCAGTATAGGGTTGCGCTCTTACTGTTGAATTATGTACGTTAGAACATGGATATGGATGTTGGAGTTTGAAGAGTATTTAATTGTTGGTGTTTTAAGAACATTTTTTAAAAAAATGCATCATGGATCTGGACTACAATTAAGGATTCTGAACTTCACCAGAAATCATTTGTGACCCAATCAAACCATTTCTGATGTTAGTCAACCTTTGGGAAAGGTACCCCTGCAATGTAAATGGGGAGTGGTATCTGCGCACGAAAAGAAAGTGTGTGGGCACATCCACAGGTTTATTGCGTTCAGCTTCTTCAGTGCTTCCTCCTCCTCTTTCTCCTATAAGGAAGAAGCTGTTCCTAGCAGATGGAAGAAGATTGGCCCCTGCCGTAAATGCTTTTAGTCTGTCATCTTGCTTTAACTCAAGAGCTGTTGGAATAGCTTCCTCACTTTTATTTTCTGAATATTTTAGTCTGTTCCTTCATTGGAAACTTTGCCTGCATTCAAAGATGAATCATCTCTACTATAATGTCAGTTACATTAATGCCAATTGAACTATGCAAGTAACTTTTTCCAAGGGCACAGGGATCTTTCTCTGGGCCAGTTCCGGTAGTTGAAAAGAAACTGGTCCATTTAGCTCCTTATTTGCATCCAGTGGTGCTTATTTTATTTATATGGGAAATTTAATTGACTAATTAAATCATGGCTTTAGGAGCTGCAGGGTGACTGAGCTCACTGTAAATCTTGATGCGTCTTTGACAAAAACCTATGAAGGTGTTTGTAGGTATTGTTAAAAATGAAAGAATCAAATCACACACCTGAATCTCATGCCATGGGGCAGGGTTCTGGGCTGTCTGGGGTACTGAGTTCGTACCAACTAATGTGGAACAAGTACCTATGATTATATCTCTTTAAGGGAAAAGTTTTCATTTAAAAAAAACTAAGATCATGGCCACCACTCCCATCACTTCCTGGCAAATAGAAGGGGAAGAAATGGAAGCAGTGTCTTCCTGGGCTCCAAGATCAACGCAGATGGTGACTGCAGCCATGAAATTAAAAGACGTTTACTTCTTGGGAGGAAAGCTATGGCAAACCTAGGCAACTTAATCAAAAGCCGAGACATCATAAGAACATAAGAACATAAGAAGAGCCCTGCTGGATCAGGCCAAAGGCCCATCTAGTCCAGCTTCCTGTATCTCACAGCAGCCCACCAGGCGCCCCAGGGAGGCATGAAACAACAAGATGCTTGCATCCTGTTGCCAGTCCCTTGCACCCGGTACCAGTAGCCCACCACCTTTGTAAGGAGGTTGCACAATCCATCATTGCCTATAGCCCACGATGGACCTTTCCTCCAGATATCTGTCCAATCCCCTCTTAAAGGCATCAAGACCAGATGCCATCACCACCTCCTGTGGCAAGGAGTTCCACAGATTAACTACCCACTGGGTAAAAAAGTACTTCCTTTTATCTGTTTTAACTCTCCCAACCCTCAGTTTTAGCGGATGCCCCCTGGTTCTGGTGTTTTGAGAGAGGGAAAAGAACATCCCTCTATCGACTTTATCCCTTCCATGCATAATTTTGTATGTCTCAATCATGTCCCCCCTCAGGCGCCTTTTTTCTAGACATCACCCTGCCAACAAAGGTTCGCTTAGTCAAAGCGATGGTTTTCCCAGTAGCAATGTATGGCTGTGAGAGCTGGACCATAAGGAAGGCAGAGCGCTGAAGAATAGATGCTTTCGAATTATGGTGCTGGAGAAGACTCTTGAGAGTCCCCTGGACTGCAAGGAGGTCCAATTGGTCCATCCTCCAGGAAGTCAAGCCTGATTGCTCCCTGGAAGGACAAATCCTGAAGCTGAAGCTCCAATACTTTGGCCACCTCATGAGAAGAGAGGACTCTTTAGAAAAGGCCCTCGTGCTGGGAAAGATTGAAGGCAAAAGGAGTAGGGGGTGGCAGAGGATGAGATGGTTAGATAGTGTCACCGAAGCAATGAACAGGAAATTGGGCAAACTCTGGAAGCTAGTGGAGGACAGGGAGGCCTGGCGTGCTGTGGTCCATGGGGTCACAAAGAGTCGGACATGACTTAGTGACTGAACAACAACAACAACAACAAAAGGGAAAAGAGGGAAAAACTAAAACAAGAAACAAAAAGGCCGCAGCACGAAACAGGTTGACATCATTTTTCATCATTATAGCCATCAAGTGTATTATTTTTGAAATATCTGAGATGATGGCTGTAGCTGCCACACTAGTCAGAAGCAGATGGAACAGTTGTGTGTTGAATTGGCCAGGATCTAATCCAGTCTAAAGGCTGAGTAAAATATTTAGCTCTGCAAATGCTGGAGGCAAACAAACAGTGAAGAGCCCTTCTCGCTTGACCTCTGCAAAGCTAGTACCTTAACACACAGGAGCACTGTGAACACTTAGGACACTGCATGCAGTGGCATCTCTACAGGGAGGGCAGAGCTCTAGGTTTTGCAAGGAGCCTTACCCTGTCATGTAAATCCCTCCTCTCCCTTTCTGCTGTAGCCGGTAAGCAACGCCAAGATGTTGCTTTTCCCTGTGAGGGTTGGCTAAAACGGTGCAGGAGAGGAGTGATTTCCACTGCAAGGTGAGGCTTCTTGCAAGACTTAGAGCTCTGCCCACCCTGTAGAGACGCCACTGACTGCATGTGGCTGAAAACCCCACCTCCAGCATTGCTTTCCCTTTTATCCAGTCACGCAAGGTGTACACCTGAAATTCAGTTCTTATATTATGTGAGAGGCAAGGCTTCATCTTCTTCATGGAACTGCAATCCTAGGCATGTCTATTCAGAACAGGGACTCAGGGCCATTGAGGAGCATCTCCTGCAACACAAGAGCCCACAGATCCAGGCAGTGAGAATGCTACAGACCCCGGGAGCAGAGAGGCCCCACTTACCCCTAGAGTCCCACCTTGGCTATCTGAAGTAGGATGGAAAGAAAGAATCCCTAGCTACTTAACATAAAAAAGTATGACCAAGTCAAAGTTTTTATTGCATGGTGTAAATGATGGTGAAAATGATGGAGGAGCCTCTGAAAGGGAAACACTTGGGTGGGGTTGCCAACCACCTCCTCCTAGCAGAGCTGTTGTGCCATTGCAAGTTATCCAACAGACAGTTTATCTTAATTCCTTGATTCCACCAAGTGGAACTACTATTCCCATCACCCATTCTCTAGCCCAGAGCTCAAATGGAGTGAATGGGGTTTGGGCGGGACATGGGTGGGCTTGGGAGGTGGCTGTGCGGCCACTTCCTAAGCCCGTCAGTGAGGCCCCGATTCGGACTGTGCGGTTTCCTCGGACCCGCGCCCACTCTTTAGTAGGCGCAGATCCGAGGGGCACATAGGGGAGGCTGGAGCCTCCCCTATGGTAAGGGAGTGCATACCCAACCCAGCGTCGGATATAGCGTTGGCCTTGCCATTCTGGCGCTGTGTTGGATTGTGCCCTGAATTATTCTAACTTCAGCACTGTGGACAGCTCCCAAGCAGCACCTCTGGTCATTAGAATGCACTTTCCAAATTCATCAGAGGATGATCGATTATTGCTACTGCTGCTACCTTTATGAAAGTTCACATTTGTGCCTGAGTTAGTTCACACATTACATTGAAGCCAGTGGGGTTAGCATAATTTATTTTTCTTTTCTTTTTTTCCAATTTGCGCAGGCAGCCCCAGAGGAGATCCAGAGTTGTTATGCAAGGGCAACGTCTGGATTTATTTAACTCAAATGACAATAGATACAGTGAGTTTTCCTTTTGACTGCAGTTTAATAATTGCAAATAAACAATGACTGCAAAAACAGATTGTGCTTCTGCACTAGCAGCTGCCACAGGAGAAGTGTGATGACTTACATCTTCTATGAGGTTAGGGACTGAAGAATCGGTGGAAAGATCAGCCAAGAGGGAGAGTGTTTAAAAATACATCCTTAATACCTTTTATGCAAACTTGAAGCAACCCATAATTTATGCTGCTTTCCCCCTCTGCAGTACCTTTCTTACCTTGAGTGTCTGACACCTTTTGAGTAAGCAAATAACTTTTCACGATTCCACTGTCAACAGCTCAGTTCAGCATGAATACCAAATGAGAGAATAACATTTCTGCAAAACTTGAATACAAAATTAGAAGGTATCGGGTATGTTCCTTCAGCCAATTCCTGCATAAACCCTCTTTGAGTGAGCTGGTGAAATGTACAATTGTTCCACAGGAGAAATGCTAATTTTTTTTCCTTGACCAGCTGTATAAATAAATTGACACCTGCAAATATCAATTTGGGGAGAAGCGTACAAGGTGATGTCCTATGAGAATATCCAACGTATGAAACTGTTGCATTTCACATAGGCCACGATATCCCACTACACCTTGAATGGTTTTGTTAAACAGCAAATTGAATGAAGAGGAATTTTTCCACCTAACTTATATGTTGTGAACTTACAGCCAGTGGTGTCATTCAAATGATTTAGGAACAGGAACTCACTTTTGATTGGCACTTGTCAGGAAATCCAGAACGCCCCTTCTGGTCTGTTCCCCCTGAATGACATCACTGCCTTCGCCCCCCTAGGAATCCGGAGTCGCTCCCTTTAACCCTCTGAGTGCCGGCCAACCAAGAAGAAAAGCTCTTTGCAGAGGAATTGGGAGGGGGGGAGGGAGAGTGAAGTGGGCGGAGTCAGCCCTAATTTTAACTAGTGGAACTGAGTTCCCCCGCATTCGCCCTGCATGACATCACTGCTTACAGCCCAATCCACCATAATTCTCTGTGTGGCAATGCAGTGGTGCCAATGTGGCACTTGCTGCATCCTGTGATGGTAGGGTTTCAGCCTCCAGAGGCCGCCTGGGGGCAAGAGAGCATTTGTAAATGCCTGCTGGCCCACTGGGTCTACTCAGACCTGCACCAGCGATATCACTGACACAAGTCTGCGTGGTTCCAAGAAGACAGACTGAGGCAGAGTAGTTTTTGTGTGCGACACTGCCGCCAAAACCATAATCTCCCTGGTCCTGATCTCCTCCCTGCCCCTGTTCCACCCCATTCTGCCCACCCGCTGCCCATATGTGAACAAACCTGGGCAAGGACACAAGCGGTGTAGCTACCCAGCGGACTGACCTGGCCCACGTTGGTCGGCCTGCCACCACTGTCCCCGTCTGCAAGTAACTATGCTGATGTGATATCACTGCAATTACTTTTGGTATGGCCAAAAGACCACATTGAAGAAGGTTCCAAGGGCAAGCAGAACCCACTCCCAAAGTCTTTCTCAGCCACACCATGCTGATGAAGCTCTGGAGGCAGGCTCTGCCCACCCCCAGAGACTTCCTAGGCACAGGTGGTGATAAGCTGGTCACTTCTGAGGTTGTGGCTGGCTTCACTCTGACCAATATGCTGAGGAAAAGCTTCAGGGATGGCAGATTCTGCCTGCCCCTGGAGTCTTCCTTAGGGTGGTCAAGGTTGTAAGTGAGGAGGCAGGTGGCCCAGGGGCAGCACTGCCATCCCCAGGAGTGTGCCATCTGGGGTTCCTTGGTCCCTGCGACCCTCCACCCTCAACTACAAGGTTGAGGGAGACATGATGGTCACTCACTGCTTTTGTGATGGTGCACTGGCATGTCACCATTTGCAATAGACAGAAAGCACCTAGTGACACTGGAACACTCATTCCAAAAGAGCTAGGTTCCTTTAGAATTGTGTCCTTAGTTATAGGGATGGCTCAAAATTCAAAAACTGCAGAGACATCAATGGTTCCCAATGGACCTGCACATTTCAGGAGATAGTAATTATGGCCAACGTTAAACCACTTCATCTCTGCATTATAAGGACTTCTGAACAAAACTCAAATCCTAACTTGGAGTTACAGGTTAACATATAATCCTAATCTGGAGTTAGGCCAGCCCAGTTAAGCCAGCAATGTTTGGCCGGCACCAGGGCCACCGTGAAGGGCGTTTGGACCACTCTCAGAGTCAGGGAGGATGGCACATGTCTGTTTGCTGGACTCTCTGGCCAAACATATTTCATGGTGGCCCTTGTGCCAGCCAAACTTTGCTGGATTAAGTGTGCTGGCCTAATACCAGGTTAGGATTGTGCCCTCAGCAGAGGCGGATCTAAGGGGGGGGCAAATCTGTAAGTTTTGCAAGAAGCCTTACCTTGCAGTGGAAAACACTCCTCTCCTGCACCATTTTAGCCAATCCTCACAGGGAACAGCAACATCTTGGTGTTGCTTACTGGCTACAGCAGAAAGGGAGAGGAGGGATTTACATGACAGGGTAAGGCTTCTTGCAAAACTTACAGATTTGCCCCCCCCCCAGATCCGCCTCTGGCCCTCAGTTTCTCAGAAATTGGACCTATTTCTTCATTTTGCAGGTGTCACAAGTCAAGGCTGGCTGAGGGTCTGAGGGCACAATCCTCTAAGTGATATTGCACCGACATTATGTGCTAGTGTCGGCACAATGTCACTAGCGCCGATGCAGGGGTGCTGACCGCTCCCCCATGCCACTGCTAGAGCTTGGGCCAAAGCTAGCAGTAGCAGCAGCAGCAGCCCAAAAGTGCTGGCACTGAGCCGCCCTTGCGCCAGCTGAACTCAGCTGGCACAAGGTGTGGTTCTGGGAGTAGGGAGGGCTGGAAGGAGGTGGGCTGGCAGGATGTCGGCAGGGTGGGCGGGCTGGTAGGTGTGCCAGCCTGGGGAGGGGGTTGGGGTTGGGATGCGGACAGTAGGCCACAGCCAAGGTTCCATTGGGAGGCCATGCGGCCCTGATTCAGGCCATGTGGCTTCCTCAGATCTGCTATACGTCAGGTACAGATCCGAGGAAACACAGGGGACGCTGGAGCCTCCCCTGAGGCAAGGGCACGCACATGCCCTTGCCATGGGGAAGCTCCCCAGCATGCCTAAGGTACGCTGGATATGGCGCTCTGAGAAATGTGCATCTGTCTATGTGCAATAAAAATAGGCTGCAGCTCTTAACATACATAAATGCATGTAATTGTCTATATTGCATTGGTAGGATCTCAGAAAAGTTCATGTGATTGTAGACATGAATTTGTTGTTGTACTACTTGTGGTTCAAGCAATGCCAATAATGTTTTATTGTGATTTAAAAAATCACAACACTGATATTTAAAGGAAGATTCACTAGCTTTCCATATCCTTCCTATGGCAGTACATGGGAGTCTTTGATCACTGGCCCATTTCTACATCAGCATGGCTGAAGTCCTTGGGCATCTTTGGGCAGCACCAGACATTGATCCCATTACCAGTCACCCTAGTACTACACCCTAGTACTATGCCAGTCACCTTAGTAGTACTACAACTACTAGTCTTGTCTCCTGGATTTAAAAATGAAAGAGGAATGAAAAAGAAATGTGGAGGAGAGTACTGGGCTAGAACATCAGAAACACTCCACCTCACCTGTCCTCCCTCACCTGTGCTCCATTTCCCCTCTCCCTTTTCCAATCCAAGAAATGATAATTGAAGAAGGAGGTAGAATAGATATTGGGGATTGGGTGCCCTTTGCTAGTCTACTATCTGAGGCAACGATCTCAGTTGGCCTCTTGGAACAGCCACCTTGAGCAGCCCACCTGGTGCTCTGAAAGCTGCATCCATAGTAGGGCTGCAACTGCCGGGAGGAAAAGACTCAGAGCCATGAAACCTTCATGTGGTACAAAGAATGTTTTGTGGCTTCATTTCTTCTTTTTTACCACCCCAGATCTGTACCTATAGTGTCCTGCTGTGACCAAAATGAAAAGCTGCGTCTCGGGTTGAGAAAACAATCAGGCTGTGAAATAACAATTCATAAATGTACGTCTTGTAATTGGAAAGTGATGGTCCTTTGCGTCAAAATAGCTGCATAGTTTCTGGAACCTTCCTGCACATTCATCAGTGTGTGTTCACAAAAGCCTGAGCTGTGCATGGATTTGCCCCCACTCATTTTCACCTTATCGCACACCTCTCACCTTCGTCTTCTCTCATCGTCTCCTCTGCAATCAAGAACTCCGATTGACTCTTTCTCAAACAAAACTCTTGGTCGTTCACACCAAGTTCTCATTCTCAACTCCTCCTTTTCCTTTCCTTCACTTGCCTGGGAACATTTATGTGTGCTGATCACGCCATTGATGCATGAGGTATGGGGCTGAATTCCAACGTGCCAGGAGAAGGGGCTGATTTGTTTTCACCTATGCATCGCATTTCCCCTGAAGTTTCATATTCACCAAGTCAAAAGATCATGTCATTAATCATTCACTTTGTAGATGTTCTGAAGGAATTCTGCTTCTGGGGAGCTGATCTCCATGGAGCTCTGCAGTTCTCCCTCCCCATTGGTGGAGAAGGCAGAACTAATTGTATGAAGACGGGAAGTACTGTGAGGCTGAAAGGAAAATAGCCTTGGGGTCACACATGCGCATCAGTAAGGATTGCCAGAACAATAAGATGTAATTTTCTAATCAGCTGATGCTTCCCAACATCTCTGAAATCTTAGACCTCTTCTTTCTTCATGTAGTGCTTATTTAAGGTAAAGGTAAAGGTTTCCCCTCGACCGAATGGTCTAGTCATGACCAACTGTAGGGGGTGGTGCTCATCTCCGTTTCTAAGCCGAAGAGCCGGCGTTTGTCCAAGGACAAGCTTCCGTGGTCATGTGGCCAGCATGACTATACGCCAAAGTGCACAGAACACCATTACCTTCCCACCGAAGTGGTACCTATTTATTTACTTGCATTTTTAGGTGCTTTTGAACTGCTAGGATGGCAAGAGCTGGGACAAGCAACAAGAGCTCACTCCGTCACGTCGTCTTGAACTGCCAACCTTCTGGTCAATAAGCTCAGCTCAGCAGTTTAACCTGCAGTGCCACCATGCCCCTAGTCCTCGTTTAGACCCATGGATATTGCTGGTTGTGTGAAAGAGACTGGGCCCACAACACCCCTCTCTCTGGTCTGAATAAAGCATCCCAACAGGACAGCAACTTGGGTGTTCCACAGGGCACTCTTCCACAAAATCACCTAGGCCAATCGCCTGCCTGTACAGGCTGTCAATAGCTACAACATCCTTGATAGACACTATTTGCTTAAACCACTGCCCATTTTCTACCAATGATGAGCTGGAGATTGCATTTCTACCAATGTTGCTCTAATGCATCATTGATAGAAAATGGTTTAAAGACCCCCAATGATGGACAGTCACTGTTCTACTGCCTAACAATTCATACTGATAGGAAGTTTTTCCTGACATGTCGCAGAAACTTCCCCTGCTGTAATTTAGACTTATTTGTCCTGGTCCTACCCTCTAGAGTTTGTGGGAGTTCTTCACAAGCCAGAGTGTCCATCCATCTTTGGCCAGCCTATTTAAGGCTACGGGCCAAATGAGGGTATAGGAAGACTCAAGGCGCAATCCTAAACTAAGTTAGGCTGGCATAAACTAAGTCAGCAAAATTTGGCCAGCACAAGGGACATGGTAAAGTATGTTTGGACCACTCTCGGAGTCAGGGAGGCCAGACACAGACGTGCGCCATCCTTCCTGACTCCGAGAGTGGTCCAAACATGCTTTATGGGGGCCCTTGTGTTGGCCAAATGTTGCTGGCTTAGCTTATGCCGGCCTAACTCCAGTTTAGGATTGTGCTCTCAGAGACTCTCCCTCATCTTAGAGGGGCTGGTTAAGGAGGCTGTGGAGTGTAGCAGTCTTCTGAATGTACAAAGAAATATAGGCCGTAGCCTTTGACTGATTGGTCTATTCAGTGGTTCTCAAAACTTCTTAGCATCAGGACCACTTTTTTAAAATGACACCCTATCAGGACTCACCTAACTTTGTGAGACCTTTTTTTTTTTTTAAGTGATCTAGAAAGAAATGTTTTCTTGTTTATTTATTTGCACACAAAAAAAAAACCCCCGATTCATTCCTTGTAATTAGGCAGCCCTAATGAATAGTCTCAAGGCTTGAGGGGCTTCATTATATGACTCAGCCTTCACTTGCCCTTGGGGAGAACAGAAAAAAGACACTCAAGACATTTATTTCGCTATATTTACACAAGTTTGCAAACTGCAGGAGCTCAGCTCTTGAGGCAATTAGTTATCTGATCTTTCCATTACCCATGTTTTCATTGGAGTCTCTTTGGGACCCACCAGAAATCAGGTCACGACTCACCAAGTGGGCCTTGACCCACAATTTGAGAAATGCTGGTCAGTGTTTTGCCTACACTGACTGGCAGTCACTATCCAGGTTTTCACCCTTCCCAGCCCTACCTGGAGATGCTGCCGGCGACAGAAGCCGAGGTCTTCTGCATGCCAAGTGTGTGCCCTGCCACTGAGCTGAGGCCTTGTCTTTTCAGTTGCCCCTGACAGGTGTTGCTCAATCTGCGCAGGTCCTTCCGCTGCAGGCACTCATGGGTCTTCACAGAAGTCACCTACCAAGTGACTCTGCATTCTGGATTTCTTCTGCTGAGGTTCAAACCCTCAGGTGGAAAATGTGAAACTTCAAAGAAGCCTATTGTGACAAAGCAGTTTGCAAAAGCCAGGAGTGGAGACAGACAGGATTTGTTCCTTTGCCTCAGCCATCCTGTGACTCCGAATGCTTCATTCACTCATCCTTGCCTGTAGGCAGGTATCCTGCAGCTCAGAAATGTGTTTCTTTGCCTACCTGGCTGGTCCCAAAGGCATCGTCATAAGAACTGGGGGTTCCTCCTAGGCACAAGGGTGGGGGCTCCCTTTGGGAAATCAGGCAGTGCCTTCAGTAGCTCAGATTTGTCTTTTTATGGCGGTGCCTTCCAGGGGCAAAGCCAGCTACTGAAGAAGAAGAACCAAAAGTCCTTGTGCTTAAGAGTTTATTCGCTATATGGCTGCAAATTATGGCCACATGCAAATCCAGGGTCCTCGCAATAAATTCTGGCTAGCACCAAAATTCCTATTTCCTGGCTCAGCAATACAAATCTCAGCAAACTTGCAGTGCTTGTTTCAGTATGAGAGAAGAATTATGATCCCGAAGGTTCTTCTGTAGCTCAGATTGAAATACAAAGCCCCTCTTGCTTCCACCCATCCTTCTCCAAACTCCCGTCTTCTCTCTCCCTCTGGGTTTCAGAGAAGAAGGTTTGTCTGTTCTCGATCTGTGCTAGATACCAGAAGAGGAGTATGAGGGACTGTTAGCCCTTCCCCTGTTACATGACTGCTGGAGTAGCATGAAAAATCAATAAGGGAGGGAGGCAGGTGGAACAGATTACCAAGGGAGGTGGTGGATTCTCTCTCACTGGATACTTTCATGCAGAGGGTCAACAGGCACCTGCTGGAGATACTATAGGAGGATTTCCTGCTGTAGGCATGAGGTTGGACTAAATGACCTTGTGGGTCCTTTCCAATTCTATGATTCCAAGGTCGTTGAGTTCAAAAAGCTTAGAATCTCAACTGGGGGGGGGATATGGGAAAGACCAGTTGTGCTTCTTAAGTCATCCTCAGAATGCAACAGTTAAGGATGCAACACAAGTAAAGAAGTTTGTTCACAATAAGCCTATTTTTCAAGTTTTGAGGAAATACTTGGTTTGTCTGAGCCCAATTTTGAATCTGTAGCTGCTACATTTTTGGCTTATTGGCAAATAATAGACAAGTCTTTGCCCTGAAGGAGCTCCCAGTCGGAAATTGAGAAAGATGACAGAGCGGAAAATATAAAGGAAAACAGTTTCACAAATTTAAACTTGCTTAAAATTTGGAATGATGATTGAGGGCCGTGTTAGCAGCTGCATGGTAGAGGTGTATAAGAGTGTCCCCATTGGGACATTTCTAATGTTTTATAGAACAGTTCTATAACTTTAAAAAAAAATGCACCTGCATGTGCAAGGCCGGTCCATCCATAAGCCATCACCTATAAGGCAGCAGATTGGGAGGCATGCCACAAGCATCCCCCCTTATCCAATGATGTGCCAGTTTCTGCTCCTCCCTCTCTCCTGTGCTCTTGCTCAGCACTCACCTTCCCTTTACATTTCCTTTTCCTCGCTGTCACACTCTTCCTTTTCCAGTTCAGGGAGTGGAAAGAGGAGGGAGGAAATTTGGTGCACAGAGATGTGCACTTTACACTAGTGCCTGAGGCAATTACTTCAGTTGGCCTCAGGGATGGGCCAGCTCTGGCTGTACTTCTGAGCTGGGAGGGCCAAAAAGCAGCTAATAATGAACCAGGCGTTAAGGGTGGTTTGAATGGGTATCATGGCCCCCGGACCATTTAGGGCCTAAAGGTTCAGACCATAATTTTGAAGTGGGTCTGAAACAACTTGGTCACCACTCAAACTAGAATAAGGCTGGCATATAAACATTGGGCTGCTGTATTGTGGACTGACTGAAATCCAGGCAGCTCTGAATAGAGCACATGGACAATCAGACTGGGGTGGAGCCCAAGGGGCACCTGCCCCAGGCAGTATACCAAAGGGGGTGTGAAGCCACCAGTTTGCCTCCTTCTCTGGGGAGAATCTGGAAGTGATGTCAAGATGTCACATAGTGTTGTGATATCACTGCCACGGGCACTGGGGGCTGGGCTCAGACATGTCATGTAGCGGGTACACGGGGGTATGCAAGTACCGGTTCCTAGGATTAGGGCTGGCCCTGCCCATTCGCCCGCCCACTCATCAACTCCGTCGGCGCTCCGCTTCGCCCCCTGCAACGTTTGAATTGCCTGCACGTTTGAGTTGCCTGCACGTTCTCAGAGCCAGGCAGGCAGGCAGGCAGGCAGGCAGGCAGGCAGGCAGCAGAGTGAGGGAGACTGACAGCAGCAGCAGCGTGAGCAGGTAGGCTGCCTGGGGCTCCCTCCCGAGGAGGCGCTGCGGTTCCTGGGGGCGGTTCCTGGGTTCCGGCTATGACCTCACTTCCGGTGGGCAGGCCCCGACACAAGTGCCAATCAAAAGTGAGTACCTGTTGCTAAATCATTTAGATGCCATTACTGGCTGGGCTTCTAGTTATGCCTCTGTGGATAATAATTGTTCTTAAAAGCTTTTTCATTTTTGAAATAGCTGTGTTGAGGAGGCTGCGACGCATGTCTCCCTCATGATGCCTAGTGGGGCCTGAAAGAGTTAAGCTCAGGGCTTCACAGAAAAGGTAAATCTTGAGAAAGAAGTTGAAGGAGAGACAGAATCATGTAGATATTCAGGAAGGGAGTTCCAGGCATAAGGCCAAGAGTGTGAAAAATTCACTCCAAATGGAGATAAATGATGTCTGTGTCTGCAGGTAGGCTACAGAGTCACCCCTGTGAGCCTTTCCCACCTCCAAATACGGTTGCTGATAATTTGTAATCCATAAGGATGACGTGAGTGTCCCAGGCTTACCATTCTCCATTACTAATGCAGTCCCCAGAAGGGAATTGCAACTGTGAACTCGTCCCTTGATACAATTCTAATCAAAGGCAGTCAGGATCTCTGTTGTATAATAATTTGACACCCACACATTGTGAGAAGAAGCTGTCCCTGTCACCAGGGAGCGTGATTCCGTGCAATCTAACTCGCTCATTCACTCCCCAGCAAAACAAAACTCCTTCACCCACCAACAAACCTGCTTAATTCAAAGGTGTTTGGGGTAGAAGGTGACGGCATCCAAGACGGTGCTTTAATGATAGCCCTCTTTTACATCTTTGCAAAGGTGTAATTGTCTCTCAGTTGCCTCAATTCACAGAAAAAAAGACACTGTCTTTTTGTACAAAGAGTGAAGAAGAAAACAGCCTCTCTGGTGTTAGGAATTGTGTGCTGTGGGCTGTAGCCTGCTCCATGTATAGGTACAGCATCTCTTTCCGGGAGGAGAGTTCCATGGAAGGGGTATCTCTACTGTGTCTCCAAATTGTCTCCAAACTGGAGACTGCTGCAGTGCTGAAAAGCATTCCTGGCACAACCAGCTCTTACTGTCCTGCCTGGGACATTTGCAAAGACCCAAACTACAGCCTCCAGGGGGATTTGTGACCAGCCCGCCCAGGGCCTGCCACCCCAGCTTGCCTGCGCATAGAGTTGCATGCGGAAGCGGCTGCCCACGGTGACAGAGTCTTTGCAGAGGCAGATCTACAGGGAGGGCAAAGCTCTAAGTGTTGCAAGAAGCCTTACCCTGTCATGTAAATCCCTCCTCTCTCTTGCTGCTGTAGCCAGTAAGCAACACCAAGATGTTGCTTTTCCCTGTGAGGATTGGCTAAAACGGTGCAGGAGAGGAGTGATTTCCACTGCAAGGTAAGGCTTCTTGCAAGACTTAGAGCTTTGCCCTCCCTTAGATCTGCCTCTGAATCTTTGCAAGTGTCCCCGGCAGAACGGAAAAGGTCAGTCACGTAGGGGCCAGAGCAGGCATTTTAGCACCCAGACCCACTTTTTAAAATGACACTCTATCAGGACTCACCAAGCTTTATGAGACTTTTAAAAAAGAGTGATCTAGAAAGAAATGGTAAGTTCATTTGTTTACACATATTTTATTTATTAATTAAAAAAAACCTATCAATTTCTCAAAAAGCGGCAGCCCTAATGAAATCGCTTAAAGGCTATTATTGAGGTGTTCAGTTATGTGACCCAGGCTTCGCTTGCCCCACTACCTGTCAAAAACAAAAACAGGCGCTCAAACATTTATCTTCCTATATTTGTGCAAGCTTGGAAACTGCCGGAGCTCAGCTCTTTGCAGAGCTGTTAGCAGCAAACTGATTTCTGAACTGCCTCCGGGCTTGAGGGAATTGGTTGTCTGACCTTTCCATCCCCGGTGTTTTCATTGGATGCTCTACAGAAATCGGGTCCCAACCCATTGAACGGGTCCCAACCAGCGTTGTCATGCAGCCGGAACACTGGGCGGGAGGCACGGGTGAGCGGCAGCCCGCCCGTTGCGTTCCGGTCCATTTCGCCGTCTTCCCCGCCCCCATGCAGAGTGGGGGCGCCCAGTGTTCCGGCTGCATGACAACGCTTGTCCCAACCCCCACTCTGCACTAGATTATTGCAGGGATAGGTGGAAGAGAATCCAGCCCTGCCTTTCCTCTCCAAGTCCTGCAGAGAAGCACTGCTCACAAGGCCAGCCCAGTCATGAGGGAAGGTGGGCTGTTTCATACAGTGGCCTCTTGCAGCCACCAGACACTTGGACAGCCACTTCATTTATCCCCCATTTGCTGCTTCCTCCTCCTCCTCTCTCTTCCTCTGTACGCTCCCAAATGGAATGGCAGAGTGGGGCAGAATAAGGAAGCCAGGAGAGTGCCATAGTCAGCTTCTTTGATCCAGCCCTGCACTGCTGCTCTTCTCACAGGATAGTGAGAAGAACAGGGCCTGCCTCCGGCACTACTGAATAGGGCGGGGGCAAGTGTGGTCAAGATCCCATCCCCATTTCCTGAACAGGAAGCGGATTGAGACACCACCATCTCCTCCATTCCAAGAGTGAAGCAGAAGAAGCAGCAAGCAGGAAAAGAAGGTCACATACGATGTCATCACGGCTTGGTTTGTCCCTGGTGTGGCAAAAATTTTAAAAAATGTGATGGGTTTGAAGCTCGGAATGCTTCCAAGTTGATTCTGCCGAAGAGACAGTCAAAGCTGCACAATGGGCAACCAAGCAGGCAAGTCTCTGTCTTCTCTGGGCCAGGGCTTCAGTATTTATACAAAGTTATACGAGCAAGCAGGTTTCTGCCTCCCTTGGGGGCTCGGTTCATTCACCACGGTGCTCTCAGTTACGTTCCAAGCCATTCATTCTTATCTGCATTCTTCCCTTTTTTGGTTGGGTTTTCTGAATTCTTCAAGCCCACTTCCTATAACAACCGGTTTTCTGACCTTCTGCTGAAGTATGGGAACTGTAGGGCTTATTTGGATCTCATAAGCTAGCCATATGTTGCTTGCTTCTCATGCTAGCTCCAAGTTGCTTGTATCTTGTGTTTCAGCCATGTTTATTTTCCCTTACAACTGCCCTCAGTGGGGTTTGCAGCGGTAATGGAGGGTGGTAGCATTTCCTCAGTGCGTTGAGCACCATTTACCTTTGTCTGGACTAGACCAGACTGCTGGTGCTGCCTGCAAAGGTCTCTGAGGCCCTAGCCCAGCACTCTCCTCCTCCTCCTCCTCCTCCTCCTCCTCCTCCACACAGCTGCTCCACCTCCAATTCAGGAAGCAGTGATATGAAGGATCAGGCAAGACAGGGGTTGGCATCCTGCTAGGCACGGCAGGTTGCATTTGGTGTGCTGTCTTGGGCACTGGGAGATCTTGGGCTGATCCTGAAAACATTAAAATGTGCTTAGATCCATCTGGTCCATTAACTCACATGGACCTTTTGAGCTTCCAACCGTTTTAGAGGCCACTGAGATTCGAAATCCAAACTAAGACAGAAATGGCAGAAAGCAACAAGTTGCAGATGGTGGCATGGCTTCAGGGCAGCTCACAAACTGTGAAATGCGCAAACCATTAAACAGCCTTTCTAGATGAGCTGCAGCTTCGTCATTCTGAATTAAGAGCATTAACAAACAGAGCTCTTTGGTGTTTTAGGTTTAATTAAGACCATCACACAAAAAAGACACTAAAACATTTCACATTTAAAGCAGTTTGAAATGTGGCAAAAAGAGAGGATAAAGCAAGCGTTCGTTCTCTTCATGTTTATTGATGTTGCAGTCAAAGCCACAATGCTTTTGTGCATATCTTTTCCCCTCTCCTCGCAGTTTTAAAATCTGGGGAATCCCATATCTTACATCGGCCTTTTCTCTCTTTTGTTCATGTGATAGCAAGGCATGGATCACACAGAGCTCGCTTTCAAAGCCTGTTGTGTCGACTGTATGGTAATTTGCTGTTGAATGTCTATGCTTGGAGCCAGAAAGCCTCAGGCAGTATAAATGTGTGTATATAAATAATAATCTATCTATATTTATAAGATTGTGTGTGTCTGTGTGTGTGTGTGTGTCTGTGTGTGTGTGTGTGTGTGTGTGTGTGTGTGTGTGTGTGTGTGTGTGTTCCGCATAGGCTCCGGAACGCCTGGAGCGATTGGCACCAAACTTGGCACACACAAGCCTTGGGGCCTGGCGACAAACACAGCGGGGGTCAGGCCCCCCCAGCGCCCCCGGGGGTGGGGATGCACAGGGGGCCCCATGTGAAAATGGTCGAAAACGGCCAAAATTGGCGTCAAATCCTTAGTTTCCAGAGTCACCGAGACAAATGGTGATGCTCCCGATGCCGTTGGAGTCCGGGTTCGGCCCCCTCTCACCGTGGGGGGCGAGAAGGGGTGCGAAACAAAACGTCCGCCATACCCTGCTGGAACACCTGGAGCGATTGGCACCAAACTCGGCACGCGTATGCCTTGCAGTCTGGCAACAAACACTGTGGGGGTCAGACCCCCTAGCGCCCCCAGAGGTGGGGTGCGCAGGGGGTGCCACGTAAAAGTGATCAAAAACGGCCAAAATTGGTGTCGAATTTGTAGTTTCCTGGGTCACCAAGATGAGCGGCGACGCTCCCAACGCCGTTTGAGCCTGGGTTCGGCCCCCCTCGGCATGGGGGGCAAGAAGGGGTACAAAACAAAATGTCCGAAATGACCGGCATTAGTGTCAAATCCATAGTTTTCGGGGTCGCTGAGCTGATTGATGACAGTCCCGATGGATTACAGTCCCCCCCCCCCAGTATTTCATGAATAAAATCTATGCACTATATTGGTTGATTATCATTCTGTTCATCCTGCCAAGCAGTTGCCTTTTTCTTCTTTTTACTAAGTCTACAATCCTGTGCACAATTACCTGGGAGTAAGACCCTGGGAGTAAGTTGCGAAGAGTTGGACACGACTTAGCGACTGAACAACAACAACAAGACCCACACCTAGAAAATATTGGGGGGGGAGGCGCTAGCCAACTTGCCACACCCAAGTCGGCGCTACTGAACTCGTTTAATTTTGTGTTTGCCCCTTTTCAGGCAGCTCATTAAGCCCCTGCATGGCTCCACAGCCTCTTCTTAGGTTTACTGAGCACATCCACTAAGTACAAGGTCGTTTTGCAGGTTGCTCCATTTCTTTTTGAAAAGCTTTTGGTATCTGGCAGATGTTCCATTTCATGGAGAATAGGTGGCCTTGTTGTTGTTGTTGTCGTCATCGTCGTTATGTTGCTCCATTCCCTGGCATCAATATCCAGGGAATCGATGCCAGTACAGATGATCAGTGATGATCAGTACAGGCTCCCTCTGGGTCAGTGCTATGGTCAAAATTGTTGTTTTCGTCATACTAATAAGGCACCTCACCAGCCTCCAATGGAGATGTAAAATATTCATGTATTCAGGATGTATTGTTTGGCTGTTTATTACAAATGATGGTTCTTCTGTCCCAGATGTCTTCTTCTCTGGAGGTAGTATATGTGATCAGACAGCTTAATAATCAACCCAGACTTAATTCCAATACGAGTGATCAGGCAGGGAGTTTCTGTTTGTTTATTTGTTAGCCAACACATTCTACGCAGCTCTCAACCTTTAAAAACAACCACTGAAAATAGTGCTTACACATCAGTCCTTTTTAAAATAAGTACCCTGGGAATACCACGCTGATTATATTGCAAATGCAATTACTGTTAAGTTAGATCCTCTTGGAAGAATTAAAGGTCACCCTTATGGTATAAGACTATCCACCATCTGTTCAACAGCATTTTGAGCCGTGTCCAAAACTGGGGGTGAATAGAATTGTGTAGCAATGAACATGGATCTTCTTGCTATGTGTGTGTGTGGGGGGGGGGGGTGACAGCATTATTTCTCACAATACATACATGACAAAATAGCCTTGTGAATGGGCATCAGTAGGCATAATCACAAGCTATGATATCCTCAAAGCACATATTGAAACTCCTTAGGTAAGAAGTGTGTTTTTAAGGATCACCAAGTATGAGTGCTTTCACAAGGTTCCTGTGGGAACTGCATATGGGGGGGGGGGGTTGCAGTAAGACTTAGTCAAATCTTTGTGCATTTCAATGGTTGCATCTAAATGTGCAATTTTTTAAAGTGTCTCTACTCTTCTTCAAGTCCTGGGTGCTAGATAGAGCTCTCACAAAGGCCATGTCACAAAACCTCTGGAGGTGGATTTGAAAGACTCAAGACAAAGAAATTTTGGAGTCCCCGGAGCAGGAACATTCTTCATCCATGGGAGAACAAAAGCTGTGCAATCTCTGAGCTTGTCTGACCAAGTTCAGGTAGGCTTCCCAACTCAGCCATGCCCCTTTATATACAAGGTGCCTCAAGAACATGAACACACACTTCATCGTAACAAATTTCTTAGCTGTAATTTGCACACATGCTGCATATGGTGACCACAGAAACCCAGTTAACTGACCCAGTGCTTGACCCAGTTAGTTTATTAATTAGTTGCAGCACAATCTACTCAGATCTACTCAGATGCAAGTCTACTCAGACATAAATCTCATTGAATTCAGTGGGGTTTGCTTCCCGGAAAATGTGTGTAGGACTGCAGCCTTAGTTAATGAATTAGACCCGGGGGGCTCCAAACTCCGGCCCTCCGAAGGATTTTATCTGCCCCTTGGCATGTGGTAAAGAAGCTTGACTGTTCCTGCCCACAGCAACCAGGAGATAAATACAGTGCAACTTTGGTATCTCCTGGGTTTTCTGTTCCAGAACCCCCTCCCCCAGATATCAGGGTCACCATTTAAATGCCCTTGGAAAAAGATTGCATTTCTTCCCTTGGTTAAACAGCATGATTCCCCACCCTCTTGAAGCTAAAAATAGCTCAAAAGATGCACTTCTGGGAGTCCCAGCATAGGTATAGACCTCATTCAGCCGTTAGAGTGCTAGTGCTGAATGGAATGGAATGAAATTTTTCCATTATGTTGCATTACATTCAGCACCTCTATTGCCTGAATGCAGTATATACCCACTCCACCCATTTATTGTATTCAATCAAACTCTTTACACGTCAGTTCTCTGTGTATGTATGTATGCATGTATGTACATATTTATTTTCTGGCCATCGACGCTGCGTCAGATATATGATGCAACCCTCGTGCCAAAACGTTTAGAGACCCCAAGTGCCAAAACGTTTAGAGACCCCAAGTGCTCAGAATGTTCTCTATTGGTGTCTAAACACCCCTGACATTGTTGACTAAGGGATCTGCAGACATCCACCACTGTGTGTGCTGGGATTGTTCTGCACACCTTTGACAGTCAAGTATTGCAGGTTTTCTGCAAGAAAGTGTGTACAAGTTAGTGCACATTAAAATGTATGTGTGGTTTTTTTTTGAGATGTCCTATATTTTGTATAAGCCCTCTTCCACTGCTTAATAATAGGGACTCCAGCTGGGGCTCTTACCAGTCACATGGGTTGGGGAAAATCTTACATAGTATTTATACAGGTACCCTGCCTATGCCACCCTCAGGTTGGAGACAGTTGGTGAGTTGCCTTGTTCCCTAGACTCAACTGCATCTTTGACTGTGCTCTGAGCATCAATTTAGGGACTACAGAGATCTTCAATCTTAAAAATTAGCCTCTGCATGTTTTGTAGTGCTGTGCACATTCTGTTGTATAGAATGGACAGAAATTGACAACATGTTGCTGGGGAAGTTGAAAGCACATCAAAAAGCGGGGATGGTATTTGATGTAAATGGAACTCTAAAAAACTGTTTCTGCTCAACTAACGTTGACAAGTTCCACTTGTTACTGTATATAGGTAGTTCTCTTTGTTTTGTTTTGTTTGGAACTCCTTGTAAAAATGTTTGTTTTTCTAAATTACCCTCCATCTTCACCTTCAGTTGTCCTTTGAAGTGATTATATAGCCAATTTTAACTGGTTATGTAGGGTCATGATAACATCATCCCATTTATGATATGATCCCTGATTGGATGGGTTTGCATCTCTTGGCAGGGAAGTAAGTTCTACTCAACGACCTCCCACAAAATCTTACTATCTGTCCCCCACAAAAGAAACGTGGGAAATATTCAGTGCAAGTTTAGGTTTATCTGTACATGGAGAATGGAAAGGGAAGAAAGATCGCCTTTGGGCACTGAACTACGACTTACAGTGGATTGAAATCCTCTCCAGGAAGTCTTCTTGTTGTCCTGAAGATGGAACATCAAAGGTACAGAAGATCTGAGCCATGATTGTAATGGAGAAGGAGAAGGAGAAAGTGGCCTGCTGGTTTGAGAAGGTGTCCTTTAGTCAGTATGTGAATAAGTTAGAGAGGCAACATTACAGCAGATCGAGCTCTCTGTTTCTCACCATCCAGAAGCTAAAGGTCAAAATCACATATTTAATACAAAATCAGTTTTGCAGGAGAATATTTTACTCAAGTATCTGGAACCATTCTTGAAAATGTGATCTTTTGAGTAATGCTTAATGAATTTTTAAAATATGCTATTGCTGGAAGCCTCAGACCAATTTATTTTAGTTGCTCTCAGTGTTAACATGTGTCATGGTCTCTCTCTTTCAAACAGACATTAAGCTGGTTTGACTGAGCTGGTATTATGAAGGTTCAGCTGTTCAGTTACTCTAATGTATGTTCGTGAGGAATTGGGACCTGGGTAGTCAGAATAGCAGTTCACAAGTTTTGTCTGGTTATGTTGAGCATTTACATTTTACATCTAATGTTTAAAAAAACATTAGCTCTGTAAAAATGAGCTGATTGGAGTTAAGTAGCCAGGAGAAGACAGGAGTAAATCATTTTCATTCTGCCTGAAGCCTCTTTAGGTGGATTAAAAACACTCTTTTGAACAGGGAGGAGAATGGATAAATTGCTTAATTCAAATATAATTTCAAATATAATAGCTCTGGGAATGCTTTCCACATTGATTCATTGGCTGCAGAACCCTGTGAATTCGAGAAGGTGGAAGGGCACAATCTAGGGTGTATAGGTCGTGCAGGGTGCGCAAGCACTATCCAGACTTGTGGAAGGGGCTTGCTGCCCTATGTGAACTGAGAGAGTTCATCCCAGAAAATACACAGCACTCCTTCTGCCGCTGCATAATGCAGAAACTACTGTTATGGTGGAGGGACATGGTGGTGCAGCGGGTTAATCCGCTGCTGCTGGGCTTTCTGACCAGAAGGTTGGCAGTTCAAGACGACGCAACAGAGTGAGCTCCCGTTGCTTGTCCCAGCTCCTGCCAACCTAGCAGTTCGAAAGCATCTAAAAATGCAAGTAGATAAATAGGGACCACTTCGGTGGGAAGGCCACAAGACCACGGAAGCTTGTCCTCAGACAAATGCCGGCTCTTCGGCTTAGAAATGGAGATGAGCACCGCCCCCTACAGTCGGTCACGATTAGACCATTCGGTCGTGGGGAATGAACCTTTTCCTGTACCTTACTGTTATGGTGGGGGTACAGTACTGTCTGGGAAGTTGTCCACCATTACTGATCTTACCAGGGCAGGCTCAAACCCTTCTGAGACCTGAATCAGGATGCCAAATGTTGCCCCCTTACCAAAGGACATGCCAACCTCTGCTTCTCCCACACTCCCATGTTCCAGCTCTCCTCCCCTCCATATTTCCTTCTTGGTTCCCTTATTCCTGTTCCAATCCAGGGAGTGGAAGGAAGAAAAGGAGTAGTGGAGGCAAGTAAGGAGGACAGAGATGGGCATCCCCACCTATCTGCTCCCTGAGGCGACTGCTTCAATTGGCCTCATGGATGTGCCGGCCCTGCTTCTAGATGAGAAAACTCTTGCCAAGCTTTCAGGAACTGCAAGGTATCCTGGGTCATATCCCTGGCGTAAAGTTTAAAATAAAATCCGATGGACAAAATATTAATTTCCTGGCAATCATGTCTCCTGCACAAGCCCCATTCGCATTCAATTACAGGTCACTTTTTGCTACATTCTTAAATGTATTACACAGAATGATTGTTTAGAGTATAAGGCAGGAAGTGTGGACTGATGGTTGAGCTGCTGATACTGCCTGAAGCTAAGCAGGAGAATCTGTGGTTTGCTTTTGGATGGGAGACGAATGCCAGGCTGTGACAAGCTGCAGTACCTGTGGTGGCAGAACAGAGTCGCTGTGGAGCCGATTAGCTCACCGCAAGTGAGAGTTGCAGGGGAGTGTGTGAGAAGGCCAGCCGGCAAAGAACGGAATATGACCTTGAGGACCTGTCCAGGCTTGACTTGCGATTGCCTGCTGAGGCTTGATGGCAGCAGCCAAAGGAGAGAACCACACTGGGAAGGCGACATCTGGGACTGAGGATTGGCAGATCACAAGAATACTGTAGATTTGTAAAAAAAACCCATTGGGAAAAAAATGGTGGTTTAGACTAGCCTGCTCATGTAAGCCGCCTTGGGCACTTGCTTCGGCATGGGAAAGGCGGGGTATACATTCTTCAAATAAATAAATAAAAATAAATAAACGAAAGGTTATTGGAAAAATAACCTTTTGTCACTTTTATGAAAGCCACTTTTGGGCTAGCTCCTGCTTTTTGCTTTGTGGTGTATTTATTTTGCAAATAGAAGACCCCTCACAAGACATTGTTGCACATGAATATATTTAAACAGGAAAAAAAATGACCTGTATACTACTAATGGCCTAATCTTGTCCTCGGCTGGCCTGCGGGGCACAATGACACTCACACAGCCTCTGCTGCAACCTGTGGGCTGGCCAGGGGCCACGGCATGATGGAGAGGTAAGTACATGAAATTCTTACTTACCTACCTGTTCCGCCAAATTCCCTGCTGGGCCACCCTGTGTTCCCGAGGCTTGCAAAGACCTTGGGGGTTAACCCTATAATCTCTGGCTTATCTGGGACAAGGGGCCATTGCTGATACCATTCCCTGTCTCCTCGGGGTATCTCCTGCCTTTTCCAATACACTACCCTCAGCACCGGGGTCCCCGATGGGTCTGCTTGGGTCTGCACTACTTCTTTGTCTAGCATGAGTTCAAGTTGACCCAAGGAGGTATGATGAGACCAGGCAGGGGTACAGGACATCCATGGCACTGTTGCCAATAATAACCGCCCCTGCCCTCCCCAACCTGCTTCCCAGCAGTCCTGATCCCTGCCCTGATACTGACCGTCTCTGCCCCAATCTTCCCCTTCCCTATCCACAGCCCACTATCCCCACACAACAACCAGTCTTCTCCGGCAGTAGCAGCCACTCTGGTGTCACTGGTGACCAGTACTGTCATCCGGCAACGAGCTGCCGGAACGCTAGACGGGACTTACCGCTTGATTGACAGGCTGTCCGTGACGTGTTGCCGCCTGCCTGCCCGCCGCGCGGGCTCCCTCCGGTTGGCGTGCCCCTCCGCTGCTTGCCCAGGCACCCGGTGCGCCCCCCCAGGCAAGCGGGCACCCCCTCCAAAGCCAGGCGGCGACACATCACGGACGGGCAGCCAATCAGGCAGTAAGTCCCGCCTAGCATTCCGGCAATTCATTGCCAGATGACATCACTGCTGGTGACCCACCACATGTGTTGTTGCTACAGCCACCCCACTAACAGAGTGGGCCTTCTGCTGATGGAACACTCATTCCATCACTGGAGGGCACCCATTGGACATGACTGTATGCAAATTGCTCCTAAGTACAGGTGGGACCTTGGCATCCACTAGGAGTTGGTTCTGGGACTCCCTGCTGATACCAAAAAAACACAGTTACTCAAGTCGCTATATTAAAATGGTATAGTGCTGTGTGTAGATGGCAGGCTTTAAGACCCAGTGGCAGCTTGCCTGCCTGCCTGCTTGAGTGACATGCTGGCTGTTTCTGGCTGGATGTAGTTGTTGGGAGAGGCAGAGAGGAAAGCATGGCAAGCCAGAGCTGAAATTGCACAGGGTGAGCTTTGCTAGCAGCTAGGGAGGAGGAAGCAGGAAGCAAAGGGTTTTGGAAAAAATACAGTGTTCAAGCCAGGTTGAGTAATCCGTGGATCAAAAATCAGTGTATAAAAAGGTTGAACCTGTAAATTGTTTGAATATGTAGAAAAGAGTGAAGAGGAGTCTGTCTCCAAGGGGTGTCTCTGCCTTCTTCCTTGGTAGCTCCAACCATTTGATAGTGCAACTAGTTCTCCATAATGACTTCAGAACTTTGAAGAAGATCCATTACAATCATTTAATCAGTGGAATTTCAGCTCTTATGTTACCTGGGGTGGCAGCTTAATTGTTTTAGTAGGAGATTACATGGCAGACTTGATCTATTCATCAACAGATCACAGCCGAGTTCAATAGCAATCTCTAACGTTCACTCTCTGCACTTATTAATGGTGTGCTTTAGCCTATGCAATATCTGGAAATTTCTGAAGCTTGCAAACAGAGATTATGTACCCATACCCAACAAAGGGGGGGAATTACCTATATTTCTTTCCCTATATTTCTTTTCCTGTTGCAGATTTTTAAAATGTGTTTCCTGGAAATAAAAACTTTAACACTGCCAAGTAACCAATATTTTCATATACCACCCTGCACTGTACATTTTAGTTAAACTAAAAAGCTGCCAAGTGTGTTGGAGTTTGCAGGTATGTATAGAGGTGATATAACAGTGTTTGGGATTTGAGCAACAAAATCTTGGTTTCAAAGCTAACCCATAAGCCAACTAAGCTTGGCATTCAATAATAGTGGGCAAACTTCCCTTGATTTGCTTCAGAATCAACTTGCTTTCTGTGATGGATCAGGAGAGAGTTCTTGGGCAGGAGGAGGGGCTGGTGGACAGGTAGACGAAAGTATTCCCAGAATGATGGCTGTGAAGAAGGCCAGTTCCATATTTGAGATCATTAAAAAGGGATTGATAATAAAACAGGCACTATTATTAAGCCATGGTACACATCAATAGTAAGGCCTTATCTGGAGTATTGCATCCTTTTTAGGTTGCCGGATCTCAAAAAGAACTTCAATGGGGTGCCTTGACAATTTTAGTGCCTTGTCAATGTGCTGCGAGATGAAAAAAGATGAAAATCACTGTTCTAAGGGTTGTTGTTTATTGTTGTTCAGTCGCTAAGACGTGTCCGACGCTTCGCAACCCCCTGGACCACAGCACGCCAGGCCTCCCTGTCCTCCACTAGCTTCCGGAGTTCGCCCAATTTCATGTTCATCGCTTCGGTGACACTGTCTTACCATCTCATCCTCTGCCGCCCCCTTCTCCTTTTGCCTTCCATCTTTCCCAGCATGAGGGTCTTTTCTAAAGAGTCCTCTCTTCTCATGAGGTGGCCAAAGTATTGGAGCTTCAGCTTCAGGATTTGTCCTTCCAGGGAGCAATCAGGCTTGACTTCCTGGAGGATTGACCAATTGGACCTTCTTGCAGTCCAGGGGACTCTCAAGAGTCTTCTCCAACACCATAATTCAAAAGCATCTATTCTTCGGCGCTCTGCCTTCCTTATGGTCCAGCTCTCACAGCTAACAGGATTAGGGACATGTCCTTATTTTCACTCTCATACAACTATTTTCCGTTTTTTCCCCCCAGCTCATTCTATAAAGCTCCGTTTGCCCAAATGGAAATTGAAGCTGACAGGTATATGAAAAGCAAAAGAGGTATCCTAGGCTGTGGGTTCTAGGTATTTTGCCACCCTAGGCAAGGTTAGATATGTCAGAAACTACTCCTACTGGCCCTCAAAATGTGGTTATATGCAGAATCTGACATGGTTATTAAATTAACGGGAGCGTCCTGGATTTCTTTTCTTTTTTTCCTGCCAGTAATTTAAAAGGGTTTATTATCAACAACAATGACAAGAAAAACAGTCAAAATAAAGAAAATGATGGTAACCAAAACTGGACTGTACAGTTTTGAAAACAGCTTTCCTGCTGGGTCCCATGAGGCAGGGCATGGCGAGGCAGGGGTGGCAGCTACAGGGTCTTCAAGACCAACGAGGGAAGCCAGGGGTGTCGGCAGTGATGTCATTCAGGGGGAACGGACCAGAACGGGCGTTCCGGATCCTAACGGGCTCCGTGGCTGGTTCCGGGTTCCCGACAAGTGCCAATCAAAAGTGAGTTCCTGTTCCTAAATCATTTGAATGACACCACTGGGTGTCGGCCTTGAACTGCTGGACAGACTTGGCCCTTTCATGAACACACACCTGCATGGAAAGCTTTCTACACTGAAGGCAAATACAAAAGGGGCCTATAAGAAACCTCCTAACACGGCGCTTACAAAGAAGGCTAGTTGGCGAGTTTGCACATCAGTTGCGTAAAGCCCGAGATTCATTATGCTTTGTTGAGCTAAATTTAGTTTTTCTACAGACACAGATGTGCACCCAGCAAACCCACCGTATTCATCTTCCTGCCCACTGCAGGCACTTTTGGAACCCTGTTCCACATCCTTCCACTATCAGAGGTCCAGTGGGTGGAGATGCACGACTGGGACTTTTCAGTTGTGACCCCTCACCTTTGGAATTAATTTTCCAGCTTGGGAGGGTCACGGAGCCCCTTCATAACTGGGGTTTTTTTTGGGTGTGTGGTTTTTTTCAACCAAGCATTTAATGACAGGTGATTGGTGTTTTCCCTCTTTCTTTCTCCAGTAATGAATTTGGGATTTTGCTGCTCTGGTTTGGTTGTTCTTGTTTGAATAAGTTTTTTGCGTTGCAGGTTTTTTACTTGCTCTTTAGACTCTGTGGCCCTTTTGAGAGTCAAAAAGTGGGGTAAAAAACCCACTAAACGGATAACAATAACCATCACTTTGATGCTCACTCTGCAGCAAGTACTGTACATTCAAGTGACCAAATCCAGTTCCTTATAAAGGCACATTGTGGATGTTCCTCTGTCCCATTTCTTGTGGCAGGAACTGCATGCCAGCCTTTTGGGGGAGCTTGTGTTGGAAGAATGTTCAAGACACAAGTATTTAAAAAAACAACCATGCAGAACAGTCAGTTTCTGTGAGGTTCAAAATGAAAGGATAAAACATGCCCTCTCAGTCTTCTGAAGAGCAATCTGTCAATTTAAAATGATGGATTGCCTTTAAGCGCTCATCTGTTCACTGGAGGCTATGAATTCTTCTGGTCTGGCTTTATAGAATGTTCTGTCTTGTCACTGGTAGTGGCTGGTACCCTGGGTGACGCATACAAGAATTGGACTGTATGCTGACTAGCTCACTTCTCACGTGCCCAGGAGTCTGGTTATGGAGAGTCATGGTGCCACAGTGCGAGTCCTATTGCACACAAAGGTTTCTAGAGCAGACCAGCCTTGTAGAGCTGTATCAATAATCGGCATAAAGCATTCTCCCAAATCCCACAGGATTATTTTCTGGATGTTACAGGACCTTTCTCAATGGGGTGCACAGCGGCAGTGGAAAGCCATTTGCTTTCCTTTTCCTGCAAGAACCAGCAACATTATCTCTCTGTAGTGAAGTTACATAGCACATACTTTGCACACGGAAGGTCACAGTTTCAATGTAAGCATTCCCAGGGGTGGACTGGAAATTGAGTTGTGCTTTTGTGTATGCCCCAGGCAAATGTCTGCAAAAACCCGAGCTTTTGTGACGCATCAGTTCACTCACTTTCAAAAGCTCAGATGTGCCCACGAAAGTCAAACCTTGGAAAGCATAGAATCATAGAGTTAGAAGGGACCTGCAAGATCATCGCATCCAACCCCAGGCCAAGGTAGGCTACCCACAATTACAACATTCCCAGTAGGTGGCTTCCAGTCTCAGCACTACAAGCAGAGAGACATGGCAGGTAGGCCAGCTCCACCTCACTACCAGCCATTGAGGGTACAGATTATCATCCCTCAAGATATGGTACCCAGGGCTATGAACCCCCTGCTCCTTTTAGCTATGCCACTGACTGTTGGCAGGACTAGGAAAGGCCCCCTTCCCAAGGCTATGGAGAGCTCCCACCTGCTGCCAGTCAGAATGTAGAATTCTGCAAAAGGATAGAATGATCTTAGCTAAGTCAACTTCATATGCTCATAATGGTTTGAAGGCTTGAGATTACAGTTCCGCATGTCAGCCACGCAGCACTGGAAGGTTTCTTTCTTGCCTTCTCAAGCAACAGGTGGTCACTGTGATCATAAACACATCACCACAAGATTGCACAGCTCATGCCCACCTCAACTCCCCCACCCCCGAAGCTGAGAAAATAGATGTGTGTCTTCAAATTTACAGAGGGAGAAACCTGACATTTAAATCCAATTATCCTCTTTCCTCTCCCTGATGATGAGAATATGTCAGGCCAGGAGAAAGATCTGTTCGATAAATCAGATCCTCAGATCCTTAAAAACTTGGCAGTGCAACTTCTCCAGCCTTTTTTTTACCCTCTTTTTTTATTAAAGAGCCAGGGGTGCGCAATAAATAAAAGTGCATGACAAAAAGAAGTTCATAAAATGTAGCAAGAGTGAGGCTTGGATATTTTTCCCAGTTAAAATCATGAGCTGGAGAACTGGGATAAATGCCACAGGAAGACAGAGAGCTGTTCTGTGTAATAAATTAGAGTGTCAATCATTTGCGCATCCCTTCATATCATACCGTTTCCCCCAGCTCTTAAATTACCAGCTGAATTTCATTTATCAGCCTGTCGTACGTGGAAGAGGATTAATTAAACCCATTCCGCCATTCCAGTAAAGCTCGATTTCGCGCAGCACTAAGGAATAATTGACTCCAAATGAATTGGAAAGTGGGTAAGTAATTGTAGTTATTATTCTGATGTAAATATTAGCTCTTGTCTGACACTGACAAAGATTTAGTGGAGGCACTTTACTGATAACACAGATCATTACTTTGGCTCCGAAGGAGAGATGGAATGGGGAATGGGAAAAAAAACTATTGCAATTAGTTTATGTACCTGAAACCTACCTGTGTCGTTTATTTCCATGTAGTTATATGGCCTGCAAAAACTTTCATTAATGCCAGTGCATGATTTATAGTGATCAGCGGATGGCATTAGCGCCGGAGTAATAGATGGTACGCCTCTGAAAATATTTCAACGTTATTATGTATTCCAGGAGTGCACCATAAATTACTCTGTGGCTTTCCTTAATGCTGCCAGCTGATGGATACTCCTTCGACTTCGAAATTGTAATTGCTGTGTAACCAATAAAAAATATTTGTCAAGACGACATCTGCTAATTGGGGAGTCAGAGGCACTCAGCGAAGGCACCACTAACAAGAGTTTTGACTTGGCAGGCTGAGATAGCGTGCACCAACAGACCATCTGCCAAAAGTGCCAATCCCATCACTCTTTCAAGGAATCGCTTGACAAATCCAAAGAGTTAGGATTGAGAATGTGAAAAAGAAAAATGGAATCAGTGTCAGTTTCTAAATGTCACATTTATTTCTGTCTATCTGTCTGAACCCCCAAACACACCACATCAATTTCACGGAGGGCCCAAATCTGTGTAACTTTCCACCACTTGAAGCTGGGCCACTGGCTACATCGTGAGGTAGGGGAGCAATCACGGAAGCCTCTCCAAGGTAAGGAAATGCTTGTTCCCTTAGCTCGAGGCAGCTGCATTGATGCTGGAAAGTTAGATAGGATGGGCCTGAAGAAGAAATCAGCACCAGTCTCCACATAGTGGCATTCCAAGAACATAGTTTAGCATAGGCGCGGTGCATAGAGCATAGTTTAGCGAGGGACATGGTGGCACTGCGGGTTAAACCGCTGAGCTTGCTGACCGGAAGGTTGGGAGTTCAAGAACACGCAACAGAGTGAGCTCCCATTGCTTGTCCTAGCTCCTGCCAACCTAGCAGTTCAAAAGCATGAAAAAAATGCAAGTAGATAAATACGGACCACTTCAGTGGGAAGGTAACAGTGTTCCATGTCCCTTGGTGTATAGTCATGCTGGCCACATGACCACGGAAGCTTGTCCTCAGACAAATGCTGGCTCTACAGGCTTAGAAACGGAAATGAGCACCGCCCCC
>JAJKFI010000011.1:17932268-17943927 GCA_029204185.1 Lerista edwardsae
TAATAATAATAATAATAATAATAATAATAATAATAATAATAATAATACTTGGATTTATATACCGCCTTTCTTAGGTCACCAGATTTCTCTAATGACAATAACTCAAGGCGGTTTACATGGGCAGACTTTATTCAGAAACCCAAAGGTTTTTACAATTTTTACAGAAATGTTCTATCTTTCAAGAACTACACACATACAGATGGATCTTTCTGGATTTAGTCCTTCTTTCTGGCCACCCGTTTGTCTTCTTGCTGGCTGATAAATGGCTGCCCTGCTCCCACCAGAGAAGCGGCTGAACTTCGGCACAACTCCCCCTCTCACAAGGCAGCCGAAGATAGCTCAGCTGTTGATCAGTCGCAATTTACAAGGTCTGCCGCTCACAGAGACTTCCAGTAGTCCCGAACAGGCGACCTTCAGATCTTCAGATCTTATCATCAGGCAAACGGAGACATTAACCCTCTCGACTAAATCTTCTGCCCAAGATTCATTAAAGTTCATTAAAGTTCAGTAGGGCTGCTTTGTGAAGAAAAATGGAACTTTTTTGTAAATAAACCACAATATTATTACAGTACTTGTAAATAAACATATTTCTTTCTAAATCTTTCTTTTTTAAGTCTTGTAAACCCAGGTGGGTTCGGATAGCCATTTTCAAAAGAGTGTCCCAGTGCTAAAAAGTTTAGGAACCGACCACTGCTCTAGTCCAACCCACTGCTCAGTGTTTGCAAAGCAAAAGATCTGAGTTCGCATCAGGTGGCATTCCAAGATGCACCACCCTGGGGGAAACATGTTCCCTCATAACACTGGTGTGGACACAAGGGAGGATTAGCAGGGGAGAAGTCACCAAGAAGTAGAATGATTCCTCCTTTCCCCATTGGCAGGCTCTTATGCATTGCTCTCTCTTTCCCCTTCCAATTTCCCAGTTATGTGCCACACTCCTCTGCCCTGCAATTGCCGCATTGATGCAAACACAATTTCAGGCACACGCTTTTGCCACAGTAATGCACATTTTCACAGGCATTTTTTACTTATCAGTAGCGAAAATGGGTGGTAAAATAGAAGATTACACATTTCTTTTCTAAAGCAGGTTTCCTTTCTAAAGTAGCTTTCTAAAGTGATGGAGAAAGGAGTTTCATTCTATCATCTTTTTCACATCACTTTAGAATGAAAGAAAAGCGTTTTCATCTCACAAAAGAGCCCTATTTTTAAAGACTGTTACATATCACCTTTTCAAATAAGATCCCGATTTTAATATCCTGTGCTCCTTAACCAATTGTGTTTCAGGTTTTTTAATATCTAACGGTATATGCAAAAAATTGTTATTCATTATTCAGCGGATGTGCCTGCTGAATACTGAAGGACCGATGAAGCACTCATGTTGAATTCTGTAATTGCATTGTTCCTCAAGCTTTTTAGAGCAACCCTACAACCTAAATGGGACATGACAGAGAGCTCAGAATGATATACAGGCATACACTTTCAAGTCATGAATACTACGTATATGAGGTTAACACACTTCCAAGTCAACCTGGTCAAGAAATGGCTTTAAAATAGAGTTGCTTTGATACATGGAACAGAACTGTTCTCTGCAGCGTGCATACAAAACTTGGGCCCCATTCCTACTGAGGTCTTGTATTGCCCCAACAAGTGTTTAAACAACACAATGTCTCTTATGGTGGTGCAAGAGCAAGTGTTGAGGCGGGGAAAGACTAGTGAATTGAGTTTTTCACCCGAATTTTGATGTTTTGGCCTTAGAACCTGAGCAGGACTGGGATACGGTCTACTGGCACCTGAAAGGGTACACCAGCTGCCTTTCCTTTTACATGGTGGTGTTCTAGTCTAGTGGTCCTCAAATGTTTTCATTCCTGTAAGTTGCCACGACCCCACAAGTGCAGCTTTGCAGCCCCATTGACTACCACTCTCTGTTTCCTGGCCCTCAACCAATTCTGAATCCATAAGAGGACCTGCCTTCTTATTCCCTGACTGTGAAGTTTCCTCGGCAGCCTTTGGTGGGGGACTCTCTCAAACGCCTTATGAAAATCCAGATATATATCCACTGGTTTTCCCACATCCAGATGCCTGTTGATCTTTTCAAAGAACTCTAAAAAGTTCATGAGAAAGACTTACCCTTGCAGAAGCCATGTTGACTTTCCTTCAACAACACTTGTTCCTCTATGTGTTTTAGGATTTTATCTTTGATGAAGCTTTCTACCATCTTACCTAGAACAGAAGTTAGGCCAGGGGCAGACCTAATCAAAATGGCGCCCATGGCGCCCAATGGAAGTGCGCCCCCAGGGGACACATGACATGGTGCCATGTGGCACCCCACCCAGCCCCAAGAACTGCAACCCCCCCCCACGGGAGCCCAGGTCTACCCATTGAGACCAGCCGTTGGTAGACCTGGCCTACAGGGAGCCCAGGTCTACCCATTGGAAGCAGCAGCGGGTAGACCAGCGCTCCACAGAGCAGGAAAGCTCCGGAGCCCGGACCTTCCCCCACCCATTTATAGCATCTTTAAAGTGCCAAGGCATCTTTAAAGTAGCCTGAAAGCCAGCTATATAATCTTCATGGATATATAATCATAACTTTTAAGGTTATGGTGAGCGCAGCCTTAGTTTTTTTTGTAGTTGGTTCTTTATGTTTGCTGACTTCAGTTTGAAATCCCTGTGTCTCCACTTTCAAAAATCTGAGTCAGTGTCTGAAAAAGCCACATGTGAGCAGAGACCATCATGCAATGCTTCCAATTTGCCTATATAACTGGGGGGGGGGGCACATGCTAATCTCCCATGCAAATTTTTGGAATTTGGGGTTCAGTGGTGACACCCCCCAAAGATGGCACTTGGGGTGCTGCGCCCCCAGCCCCATAGGTAGCTACGCCACTGCATTCCTCTTTTTTCTATATAGAAATTTTTTATTGTATATATAGGTATAGGTAAGGTAAACGGATAAAACATAGGAAAGAGATACAGTGGTTCACATAAAAGGTACACATTGATTACAGCTTAATCATCTTCACTTAATTACTGTTTGCATACAATCTATATCATCATTTATCATCATCTTAATTGTCACGTATACAAATCTTACTAACTCTTATTCTTCATTCTTATTTACATAATTGTAAACAACCTAACACTTCTATACATTAGTACATTTACTTCTAATCTTTATTTCAGTTCTTCTATCCATTCATAAAACATTTTCCAATATTTTTGAATCTTATTTATATCACCTTCTTTCATTCTTTCAGTTAAGACGTCCATTTCAGCAATTTCATATATTTTCTCTATTAATTGGTCCACATTTGGAGTTTCCACATTTTTCCATTTCTGTGCGTACAGTAATCTTGCTGCAGTAATTACATATATAATAAGATGCTTTTTCCCTTTATCTTGGATATTACCCACCATATTAAGAAGAAATAATTAGTACATTTACTGGTTTGATCTGTATCTCACATTTCAACATTTCTTGTAACATAGGTAAAGGTTTCCCCACGACCGAATGGTCTAGTCGTGACCGACTGTAGGGGACGGTGCTCATCTCCGTTACAAAGCCTGTAGAGCTGGCGTTTTGTCCGAGGACAAGCTTCCATGGTCATGTGGCCGGCATGACTATACGCCGTTCCCTTCCGACCGAAGTGGTCCCTATTTATCTATTTATCTACTTGCATTTAAGTGCTTTGGAACTGCTAGGTTGGCAGGAACTGGGACAAGCAACGGGAGCTCACTCCGTTGCGCATTCTTGAACTCCCAACCTTCCAGTTGGAAAGCCCAGCAGCAGCAGTTTAACCCACTGCGCCACCACGTCCCTATGTTACGTCTTGTAACATATTGTGTACTAAATGCCAAAAAAATTTCACCTTTTCACAAGTGCAGCACATATGACAAAATGTTCCTTCTTTATCTTTACATTTCCAGCATTTATTTGTGAACCTGGATACATTTTTGCTAACTTCTCAGGTGCTAAATACCATCTATAAAGCATAAAGATTTTCTTTCAAATTTGTAGCTTTAGCTAGTCTAATATTCATTGCACAAATCTGTTCCCATTCATCAATTTCTATATTATACCCAAAATTTCTAATCCACTGTACCATTGTATCTTTTACCGTTTCATCCTCCATTCTCATTTTCAAGAGAAATTCATACATCTTTTTTATCTTTATCTTTCTCATTTATCTTTCTCATTTAATAATAGTTTGTCAAAAGTCCATCCCTTTCTCATGAAAACCTGTTTTCTCGTCTTCCTTTATTCTTGATTTGATTTGGGCTTTTGTTCACCAGTCCAGAACTATTCCTGGATTATTCATCCTGTAGCGGTTCTCCTTTTATTTCTCATTCAAAGGTTCATCATAGCTCTTATTCTGGTCTTCTCTCAACCAATCTGGTTTAGTTGATATCGCCAAAGGTTTGATCCATCTAGGTATTTTATTGTATATCTTGTATCTTATTTGTTCCCACAACCACAACAAGGCTCTCCTCAAGGCATGTTGTTTAAAATGTCCGAAATATTTTGCCTTATCATGTATCAAAAATGCATGCCATCCAATTTGCATGTCATGGGGCTGCCACTGCATTCCTCAAAGTCTTTCTTGGCCTCCCGTATCACCTTCTTACATTTCTTTTGCCAAAGCTTGTGCTCTTTTTTATTCTCCTCATTTGGGCAAGACCTCCATTTACAGAAGGAAGCTTCCTTACTCTTTACAGCTCTCAATGTATGGCTGTGAGAGCTGGACCATAAGGAAGGCAGAGCGCCAAAGAATAGATGCTTTCCAATTATGGTGTTGGAGAAGACTCTTGAGAGTCCCCTGGACTGCAAGGAGATCCAATCGGGCAATCCTACAGGAAGTCAAGCCTGATTGCTCCCTGGAAGGACAAATCCTGAAGCTGAAGCTCCAATACTTTGGCCACCTCATGAGAAGAGAGGACTCTTTAGAAAAGACCTTCATGCTGGGAAAGATTGAAGGCAAAAGGAGAAGGGGGTGGCAGAGGATGAGATGGTAAGACAGTGTCACCGAAGCGATGAACATGAAATTGGGCGAACTCCGGAAGCTAGTGGAGGACAGGGAGGCCTGGCGTGCTGTGGTCCATGGGGTTGCGAAGAGTCGGACACGACTTGGCAACTGAACAACAACAACAACAACAACAACTTTCATGCAAGCTCCCCTCTTTCAGCTCAGTATCTAACACTGTAAAACAGAGAGAAAACTGGATTGCAACAGTGTAAGCAAAAAAACTTATGGCACAAACTTAGGGAAATGTAAGACCTCAAGCATGAGGAAATGCAAAATTCAGCTATTTCTTGATCTATCCAGGCACTTAGGGGTCATGCGTGCTCACTGGTCTGAGCAAATAGGAGGCCATGTTTCCACTGCTGTCTATGGACTGCCTTCACCCAATTTCCAAAATGACAGGCATACTTAATTTAGCCATTGTCTTTGTAGTGAATATTCAAGGATGTGCTTTGGGAAGACTGCTTCATGTCAAAGCTTAGAACTGAGTCTATATTCTGGTGCTTCAACACTCACAGTTCCTTAACCATATGCTGTAACTCTGTAATCAATACATGTTTTAGACCATTGGACATTTTCAGCTGCAGCCTGCTCATACAATTGTCCCATTTCTTCATATCTTCTCATTACTGCGGTGGCTGATTAAAAAAATTCAGAAATTTTGTCAGACGGAAGTTAAATTAAAAATATATATACACATTTCTTTTGTTCTGATCCTCATTAAGGGGGAAAACTGTCATTAGGAAGATCTATTCAAAGCTGGCATGAAAATGTGTTTGGATTTTGATTAAGGCAATTAAAAAAAATAGCTATGCAAAGACCATGTGTTTTATTATTTTAATAACATTAAACAACATTTTCCAATGCTTGGAACACATTCTTACTAAGGGTGACTGTTAAATTAGGTGATAAAAGGTGGCTTTTGTCTTTGAAGTTGAAATATGTAACCATTATTTCTTATCTGTCTTGAATTAGAAAGGCTTCCATATCATATATTTTAAAGGGCTCATTATCAAAATTCCCCAGACTTCATAAAACAAACAAATGCTTCACTTTTTGCCCTTGTTTAATCCCAGCTTGACAATTTATTTTGTTTTCCAGGGAGGGGGGAAGAGGGTTTTTTTTGATGTTTGACAGGAAGAGATATCTTTTCATTTTCAAATTCCACAAAGAGCAGTCGAAAAATTGTAACAGCTTCCTTTTCATAGCGTGAGAAATGGGGGCAGTTGCCAGGGATATATTTTAAGAGGAGAGCTCATACATAAAAGGGGATGACAAACAGGGCTCTCTAGTTTGTTTAAATCCAACAAGGCTGGAATAGAATTGGAAATCACCAGCTAGGTCAGGTCCCCAGTGCAGCTCAGTGTCACTCAGCCACCCACAGTTTGCTGCTATGTGAATTCTCCCTTGCAATCAAGATAACTGGCCCTGGCCAGGTGAGTGCAGAAAGGCACAGATTGCTCTCTGTATGACAGCCTGTGAGTCAACCAGGGCAGGTTCTGGAGCCGCGATTCACACAGAAGACAGGCAGCACAGGTGCACGCAGGACATAGCACAGACCAGGAGGATGAGACTTTCATTCCAGGTATTAAATGGAGGGGCTCTCTTTGAAACCCGCATGCAAGGGAAAAAAAGAACAGATGGCATTATTTACCATTAGTACCGCAGTTTTGTGAAACTGAGGGTGCAGTCCTAACCTGGGGGTAGGCCAGCAACGTTTGGCTGGCACAAGGGGCACCATAAAGTATGTTTGGACCACTCTCGGAGTCAGAGACCTGCACACAGACGTGCGCCATCCGCCCTGACTCTGAGAGTGGTCCCAAGGTGCTTTACCAAACTTTGGTAAAGTTTGTGCTAGCCAAACTTTGCTGTCCTAACTGTGCCAGACTAACTCCAGGTTAGGATTGTGCCCTCAAATAGGCACCAAGGCTGCCCCAAGCATGCCCAATGCCTGAAGAAGTATGCCAAGTACGGCCCTTCTTACCTGATGATGTGCCAGCCTCTGCTCCTTCCATTCCCCAACATTTTAGCTTACTTTCTGCCTTCTGCATTTTCTCTTCCTCTCTGTCTTCCCTGTCCAATCCAGGGAATGAAAGTTGGAGGAGCAGTGGAGGCAAGGAGATGGAGAGGCATGAGCACACACACCCTCGCAAACTGCTGCCTTAGGCAAGTGCTTCAGTTGGCCTGATAGGAGAGTTAATTCTGAACTGAGGCCTGGAGATAGTGATGGTCTGGATTAGGACTGACAAGCTGGTACTTGAATCCAGACAAGATGGAGATATTGATACAATATGAGTTGATATGAGGACTGATGCATTGGCCGGGGGATCCAACATCATCTTGATGAGATCGCATTTCCATTACACTGAAACAGTTGGCGCATAGCTTGAAGTGGGTGCTCCTGGGTCTGACCCCAGTTTAAAAGGGGGGATACCAACCGTGGCCAGGGGAACTTTTGCCCAGTTTCTGCTTGTGTACCAGATGCAACCCTTCCTTGCGTCACCAGAGCTAACCACAATTATGCATGCTTTGGTTGCATCTGCTGCTCTGCATAGATAACTTCCACATTGGGCTAGTCACTAGCCGCTAGTGCAACAGGCTCTACATGAGGATGCCATTCAAAGTACATAGAGACTTCAGGCCCAATCCTATCCATCTTTGCAGCACTGATGCAGCCATGCTAACAGGGCATGCACTGCAGCCTGTAGTGAGGGAGCTGTCATGGAGGCCTCTTCAAGGTAAAGGAACATTTCTTCACTTGCCTTGAGGCTGCATTGGTGCCAGAAAGGTGGATAGGATTGGGCCCTACCACTGTTTTGTTCAGTTGCTAAGTCGTGTCCGACTCTTCACAACCCCCTGGACCACAGCACACCAGGCCTCCCTGTCCTCCACTAGCTTCCTGAGTTCGCCCAATTTCATGTGCATTGCTTCGGTGACGCTATCTAACCATCTCATCCTCTCCCACCCCTTTCTCCTTTTGCCTTCCATCTTTCCAAGCATGAGGGGATTTTCTCTTCTCATGAGGTAGCCAAAGAAGAGAGGACCCAAAAATTAATCCAATATTGGAGGGACAGACTGACCAGCAGGGTGAAATTATGCAGACCACCATCTTCTTGACACACATGGGTCTTCCACAACGTGCCAGTACACCTTCTTACATTAGATTGTGCTTCGGGCATAGAAGCCTCTGATGCCACCTGAGGGCATAGAAGGTACCCAGTCTGAACACATGGAAAGAGGTAGGAGAGGAATGTCAGTTAGCACTACTCCCCAGGCTGATTTCCTCCCTGGCCATGTCCCCTACACTGATGTTATGTGTGCAGAGGCGGATCTACAGGGAGGGCAAAGCTCTAAGTGTAGCAAGAAGCCTTACCCTGTCATGAAATCCCTCCTCTCCCTTGCTGCTGTAGCCAATAAGCAACGCCAAGATGTTGCTTTTCCCTGTGAGAATTGGCTAAAACGGTGCAGGAGAGGAGTGATTTCCACTGCAAGGTAAGGCTTCTTGCAAAACTTAGAGCTTTGCCCTCCCTTAGATCTGCCTCTGGATGTGTGTGTGCAAGCCATGCCCCTGTTCTCTGTTAATCTGAAGAAGCAAGCGCTGAACACAGAGAGAGTTCTCAATCGTGAGGACTCCTCTGTAGACAGCATTTGAAGGGAGCCAACTGGGTGGGGGGCATAGCTGGCTAGCATCTTCTCATTCCCCCTTCTCCACTCACAGGGAATGCAGTGAGTTAGCTATCCTGTCAGGGGGGCAAATAGCAGCCCCCAGCCCCCTCCCAAATGGCTGTCATCACTGCTGCAAAAAGCTGAGGCTGGGGTGGGGGGCCTTCACACATATACCCCTGCCTTCATCCTGTAGTAGTTTCAAGTTTCTTTGGGAGAAATTTCAGTTCCATTCTACAATGAACCAGCCCATTCTTGGGCCGCAATCTTCTGCGGCTGAAACACCACGCTGAGATATATTCTACCAATAAGTCATATTATGCAAATGAATCTGGATTTATGTGGCTGTGATCCCTTTTCTTATATTTGCAAACACTGTTTTGTTCTCGAAGGCAGCCAAAATTAAAATAATTTGCAACTCATGCTTTATTGCTACTGAAGTAAAATGTTGCGCTTAAATAGACCATTACAGCAGCTATTACAATGCAGCATAGATTTATTTTTACAAGAGCAGCCAATACCCAAGCCCACATCTTAATTGTTTCTCTTTTGGTGTTGAAAGAGAGAAAATCCTGCAACAAGCAAGTCCACATTCATCACTGAAGGGCATCTTTTTTGGTCATAAATTAAGGACATTAGCATAAGCAGGTTTATTTCATATCACTGTCCTTCCCTAACCTCATTTGTTGCAGGAAGAGATGCAATTTCAGGAGGTCATTGGGTAAGCAGTGGGCGAGGCAAGAGTAGGGAAAGGGCAAGCGTGGCGCAGGGAATGCACCTGGGGGACAGGATGGAAGAGCATGTGGCATTGGGCAGAAGGTCTGGTTGAGAGGGTTAAAGCCGCAGTAATTGCCCAAAGATAAGATCTGAAGGTCACTAGTTTGAGACCACCGTGTGCAGCAGACCTCAAGAATGCGGCTGATAAGATCTGAGCTGTCTCAGCTGCCTGTTAGAGGGGAGTTGTGCTGGGCAGCCAGCTGTTCTTTGGTGAGAGCAAAGAAGCAGATTATTAGCCGGTGGAAGGCAATTGTGCGGCGAGAAAGAAGGACTGGACGATGAAAGTGTCATCTGCATGTAGTTGTTCTTGAAAGATTAGAACTTTGTGATTTGTAAAAACCCTTGCGGTTTAGAAAATGCCTGCCTATGTAAACCGCCTTGAATTAAAGTCAAAGGAGCAATCTGATGACCAAGAAAGGCGGTATATAAATACCAATGATGATGATGATGATGATGATGATGATGATGATGATGATGATGATTCCGAACAGAGCTGGCTCCTGCCGCAGAGTAACCACCAGAAGGTGGGTTGGTCTAAAACCTTGAGATTACATTGCAGTCATCCTGACTCGCACTCTGTGATGGACCTTTCCTACATAAATCTGTCCACACCCCTTCTCAAGGCATCTAGGCCAGATGGCATGGGCAAACTTGGGTTGAAAGGCACCCCAAGCCCACCACCTCCTCAGACCCTTGCAATCTGCTGCTGATGCCACCTGTTTCAGGTGTTCGTGTGGACTGGCTCGCAACAATCATCCTTGCACTGGCAGTTGCACTGATTACCAGTTCATCCCCTGACCCAGCTCAGCATGTTGACATCCATCTTTAAAGCTCTACACAGTCTGGGCCCATTTAGCTTGTCTGAGCTTTACCATTATTTTCATAGGCGCTTCTGGATTGGGCCCTAGAACTCCATCTCTGATTCCTGAGTGTTATTTATCAGAGAGAGAAGCCATTGTTAACAGCTCTAGCAGGAGGAAAGAGAATGCGAGAGGAAGAGTCAGTGGGAAATGCCATTTCATTGATGGCTCAGCTTGTATCATAGGGTGAAAAATGAATGCGAAGGCTCATTCCTCCTTTCAAAGGCAACCCGCTTAAGGAGATTAAGCTCTTTGGCATCAAACTTCAAAGGGAAGCCTGCCTTCTGAGGCTGTGTGGGTGACCTGAAGCACCTTTCAGATTTCTCTACCTCCCCTAGCTGCTAAATTAACTTGTTCAGCGCTTCACTGACCTCTGCCCTTGTTACAATTGCTAATTTGCATGGCTGTTCATTAGGCAATTAAAAGGATGCCGGGTGACAAAGTATTCTGAATGAAGGGAAGGTGACAGGCAAATCAGAAGGGAAGGGGAGGCCTGGGGATACCAGGCCTTCTAGGAGAGCAGAGTGCTTACAGGTCTCCTTGAAGCCATAACTCTGTGGCAGGAGGCATGCCTTGCATATAGACGCTTCCAGGTTTAAATTCTGCCAGCTTCTGATAAAAGGTTGCTGGGCCAAACAGAGCAATGGTCTGATTCAGCGTATGCATCCCATTGGCAGAAGTGTGTTTTGCAACACAAACTCATTACACTTGTTCTCTCTATGCCCAAGCGTGTGTGTGTGTGTGTGTGTGTGCACGTGCACCCCTACCATGGTAATTATGAATTATAGGAGTTTGTCATGACACTTCCGCATTAAGAAAAGTGGGAGAAAATGTGTTTATTTTCTGTGGATTTTAGCGTTTTCCAAAGTTAGAAGTGCAGAAACTGGTGCTATGTTTCTTCAAAATTTACATTATAATTATAAATTATAAAGTCTCTGTGAGACTGTATATAAATTATAAGTCTCTGTGAGCGGCAGACCTCGTTAATTGCGGCTGATTAACAGCTGAGCTTCGGCTGCCTTGTGTGAGGGGGAGTTGTGCCGAAGTTCAGCCGCTTCTCTGGTGGGAGCAGGGAAGCCATTTATCAGCCAGCAAGAAGACAAACGGGTGGCCAGAAAGAAGGACTAAATCCAGAAAGATCCATCTGTATGTGTGTAGTTCTTGAAAGATAGAACATTTCTGTAAAAATTGTAAAAACCTTCGGGTTTCTGAATAAAGTCTGCCCATGTAAACTGCCTTGAGTTATTATATAGTCATTAGAGAAATCTGGTGACCTAAGAAAGGTGGTATATAAATCCAAGTATTATTATTATTATTATTATTATTATTATTATTATTATTATTATTA